>JAVIWB010002732.1:0-364883 GCA_031893035.1 Dermolepida albohirtum
GCTATCAAATACTTCACGAATTTCTGAATAACTTTGCTAAATTAACTGATCCTGTATCTTCAATAATAAGAAGGTTCTAAATATAAAGATAGAAAACGAGCACCCTGTATATGAAAAGTATATTTTCATTAGAAGGACGGCGTTATAGTAAATTCCGTAATCCAGTTGACTATTTCCTCTTTTCATGGAGACTTTTCAATGAGAATAAGTAGCAAAAGTATTTGCAATAAGCAAAATGAGAAAGTACTTTGCCGAAGTATAATAAATTGTCTGACGAAAACGAATTTCCTAGCGCTACCGCTGCGTAAGAGCCAAACCGCATTTTCTTTGAACTTCACAAAAGCGTGGTCGGAAAGACGATGTCAAAGCCCTTCACTTAAGAAAACATAAATGTAAAAAGTTTATATGTAACCAGCAAAGTAAAAAAATATCAATGAAGTTTGACATTTTAAATTTGGCAAAATTATGAAAAATGAAGACTAAATTTTGTTTTTTTTTATATTTTCACTAGAAAGGGAATAACCTTCCTCTTTCCTTCAAATGAACGAAAGAACAAGGGCGAGTCGCCCTCACTAAAATAGGTAACTAAATTACCCTTGCATATCTAGATGAACACTGGAAAACCTAACGTTACAAGAATCATTCAATTGTTAATAATGCCTTGTTTACTACGTGTTTCGAGCAATTCATTTTTCTTCTGGTAAACTTGTGTTGATCAATAAGGTTGATATATAACCCCTTTCCACAATTAACTTGGTGCACATCTTGGTTTACAACGGTGTGGATCGCGTACGGATTTTATTTTTCGTGCAATTTTTTCGCCGTGTTTTACAAGGTGCGACACTTTGAAATTATCTGCTGATGATGACAACTTGGTTGTCGAAATGCGTATACAGAATTTACAAATAGTTAATTGTGGAAAGGGGTTATATATCAACCTTATTGATCAAGTCAATCAACCACAGGCTCCATCAAATTCAAACTTGTGTTGTTAATAGAGTTGGTATATTTTTCCCGTGGGCCAGTAACTTTTACTGAACACCTCTTCAAACTAACCAAGAAACTGAGTACCACTAATTACGATTTAAGAACACTGGTCAAGAATATAAATAAGGATATAAATTTTTACAGTCAACTTAGATATGGGGTCATTTTTTGGGGAGCTCTTATCACTAATTTAATATCTGTCTTTGTAGTTCAAAAGCGAGCAGTACGAATACTGAATCATATGAGACACAGAGATAGCTGCAGGGATGCTTTCAAACGCGAAAATATGTTAACAACTGTGGCAGTGTATGTACATGAATGTATTAAATTTGTCTGAGCTCGTCCAGAAATTTTTTAATCCAGATCTGTAATATTAATTACAATACCAGACACGGCCTAAAATATTTATATCCTCGCCATAGACTGTCGTTATATCAACGTGGAGCATAACACATGGATCAATAAGTCCCGAGACTAACCCATAGATGGCGCTCGCAGTAAACCAGTAACCACGTCTTTCTAGAGTACTAACCTTTGCTTGAAACGTGTCAAAATTTTAAGTCGATCGGACCAGAAACAGCTGAGTTATCGAGGTTGGAGTAAAGTCGTTTTGTAGTTTGTTTAAACAATGGAAAAAACCGAGTTTCGTGTTCTGATAAAACATTGTTTTTTAATGGGTAAAAACACCACGCAAGCAAAACAATGGATTGAAAAATGTTACCCGGACTCTTGTCCATCAAAAGCAACGATTGGTCGGTGGTTTGCCGAGTTTAAACGTGGTCGTACCGACACAAATGACGCGGAACGCTCGGGTAGACCTGTGGAAGCCGTTACACCGGAAAATGTGAGTGAAGTGACAAAAATTATAATGAAAGATCGTAAAGTGAAGCTCCGTGAGATTGCTGAGATGACACAGATATCATATGGAAGTGTATTTACTATCCTTCATGAAAAATTGAGCATGAAAAAGGTTTTTTCCAAGTGGGTGCCGCGATTGCTCTCGATGGAACAAAAACAGCAACGAGTCGATGATTCAGAAAGCTGTTTATCGCTATTTACTCGCAACAAAAAAGATTTCTTGCGTCGTTACGTGACCATGGACGAAACATGGATACATCACTACACTCCAGAGTCGAAGCGGCAGTCATCTGAGTGGCGCACAGCTGGCGAAAGCCGTCCGAAACGTCCGAAAACGCAGCAGTCAATTGGCAAAGTCCTGGCGTCAGTTTTTTGGGATACACATGGCGTGATTTTCATTGACTACCTCGAAAAAGGTAAATCGATCAACAGTGATTATTATATTGACTTACTGGTGCTTTTGAAGGAGGAAATCGCAAAAAACGACCGCACATGCAGAGAAAAAAAATCCTTTTTCACCAAGACAATGCACCCTGCCACAAGTCGATGAAAACAATGGCAAAATTGAACGAATTGGGTTTTGATCTGCTTCCCCACCCCCCATATTCGCCAGATTTAGCCCCCAGTGACTACTGGCTCTTTGCTGATCTTAAAAAAATGCTCCAGGGAAACAGATTTGGCTCAAATGAGGAGGTCATCGCTGAAACTGAAGCTTATTTTGAAGCGAAAGATAAATTTTTTTATAAACATGGTATTGAAAAATTGGAAAAGCGTTGGAGCCATTGTATCACCCTAAAAGGTGATTATGTTGATGAATAAAAAAAAATTTGCAAAAAAAATGTAGTTTTCATTGTTAGTCTCGGGACTTATTGATCCATGTGTTACTACTCTTGCATGAAATTATTTAACGAATTGCCCATGGAAATAAAATCTTTGGAAAATTACAGTGCCATGAAAGGTAAATTGTATAAATTACTTTGCAATATAGAGCCATACTCATTAGGGGAATATTACAACTATCTAATGGTACAGTAGATCTAGAAATGCTTTTTTACTTTTTTCTACTTATTTTCGTGTACAGACTTTAGAATTTAAATGATTGTATTGTTAGTCCACTGAAAATTAAATAAATGGCTATGACTATGACTATCACAATAAGACGAGTGAACGAACAAACGGGCGACCTTACGATGAATGCGTTGTTTATATCACTTATGTTTCGTTTTATAAATAACACATTATTCACAGCTGTTGTTATGTAACGCAAAATGGATAAGACTGATAAAATGTCTGCAGCATGACGTAAATTTTCGCATTTTTCTCGGAGAGCAACGTACATCGTGCTGAAAGGATGTTTTTATATTTAGAAAATAACCATTAGACATCTACAGATGTAATACAGGCATAATTAAAATCTTTAGAGATAGATAACGGGTCTATACACGCACCATCACAAACTTGTCTTAGTCTAGTAAAGTCGAAACCTTTGTGTATAACACTCTTGAACTTTTTTACAACACACATATTTTTTTATGTCACTTATAGCACATAGCAGTGAGTGTACATCGTTCACAATTTGTATTGACTCAACTAACGACAACCCAGTGTTTAAAATTTTCCTATTGAGTCAAATAAACCTTTATAATTATTTGAAATTTGTTTTAAATCGATTTCAACAGAACTATTTTCAAGTCTTTTCTAGCTTTCCTTAATTGCTGCAGCTTCGTTAGGCTTAAATATTAAAACCACAGATTGTATCTGTTAGGAATTTTCGCAATAATAGAAAACCATTTTTAACTATGTTCCCCAACGTTTGAGAATTTGCTCTGGTGGCTCAGGAATACTTGGACACCGTCTGCTTACTTATAAAATTCGTTTTGGAGATTTCAAAAATTGTATTTGAAATTAATGCACTCACCTCTAAACATCGAATACTTTGTGCAACAAAGTGTAAAACCTGAACTTTATACGTCACATGCAAAAGTCCCTCACACTTGTCTCTAAAGGAAAACTGCTTTGAGCATACCCAAAATAAAAATATATTGGGTTGGCAACTAAGTACTTTCGGTTTTGTAGTATAAAATAAAACACTTTTTTTAAACAAAGAACAGTTTTTAATCAATTATATATTTTCCATTTTGTTCAATGACCTTTTGCCATCCTGCTTTCAGCTGCATGATTCCGCGCTCATAAAATTTCCGGTCCTTATCAGCAAAAAAGTGAACCAGGTGCGAGTGAAGGTCATCGTCATTTGTGAAAGTTTTACTATTCAAAGAATTCTACAAACTTCGAAATAAATAGTAATCAGATGGTGCTAGATCAGGGCTGTATGGGGGATGTGGCATCACTTCCCAGCCAAGCTCCAATAGTTTCCCACGAGTTGCCAAAGATGTGTGAGGCCTTGCATTATCTTGGTGGAAAACTACACCTTTCCGATTTGACAATTTTGGCCGTTTTTCTTTGATTGCTTCATCCAGTTTTATTAATTGTTGACAGTAAACATCAGAATTGATCGTTTGGTTCCTTGGAAGCACCTCAAAAAACACAACACCTTTGTAATCCCACCAAACTGACAGTATGATCTTTTTTGGATGCAATTCAGCTTTCGATGTGGTTTGAGCTGGTTTACCGTGTTTGCTCCATGATCGTTTTCGAACTATGTTACTGTACAGGACCCATTTTTCATCACCAGTGATGATTCTTTTTAAGAAAGGGTCGGTTTCATTTCGTCTAAGGTGCGTATCGCAAAGTTAATTCTTTGTGTTAAATGAATTTCTTTCAATTCGTGAGGTACCCAAATATCAAGCTTCTTAACTAGCCCAAGACATTTTAAATGTTTTTCAATTGTAGTGTGCGATACATGGAGCCTCTCCGCAACTTCTCGAACAGTTATATGACGATCCTCTTCAATTATGACTTTGATTTGGTCATCATCAACTTCAGTAGGCCGACCAGAACGTTGCTCATCTTTGAGGGAAAAATCTCCAGAACGGAATTTTTTATACCAATTCTGACACGTGCGCTCTGTTAAGCAATTAGCACCATAAATTTCATATATCTTTTTGTGAGCCGCAGCAGCTTTCTTTCCTATACGGAAATAAAATAGTAAAATATGTCGAAAATGTTCGTTTCTGCACTCCATTTAAAATTAACCCACAACTAATAGCTTTAATAAAAATCACGCACTACTTGCTTCTGAAGTTACGTCAATGTGACTAGTACCACGCGACAAACGGTAAAGTACAGCACTAACATACGTTATACAAAAAATAAAGCAACGGCTCTCTATCAGTAAAAACCGAAAGTACTTAGTTGCCAACCCAATAAATACTGAAGAAGAATTAAGAAGCAGTAAATTTATTTATTTATTTAAACTTTTCCCTAAATAATTGTAATAATAATAATAATAACGTTTATTTCAATGTAATTTCTATTTTTAACCATCGAAGAGACCTGTTGAAGTCTCTATTTTCATGATAAATCCCATTTTTGTTTCTCAATGCCACTGATCATAAAACTGTTTCATCACAAAATCCTTTTCCAACAAAAAATTGAGGTAATAATGTGCGTATTGTTGCGTAGAACAGAATATATATTCACGACTATTTTAACCAATAAATGGATGCTGTCATTATTTATGAGAAAAGTAATATATATTTATGACGCTTCTATAAATCTTTTTCAGTGTATACAAATGTAAAATCAGACATTCATCTTAATGGAGCCATATAATCCGGAAAATTTTTCTTTTTTAATTCAGCAGTTATTCGAAATGTTTATCATATCTTGCCAATAAAGCCGCAAAAACCTATAATAATACACGGAATTACGAAGCTTCGTTGAACTTAAAAATGACGAGAATAAAATCAAAATCAATACGTACGGTGCTAAAAGATCTGTTTTTCGCGATTAGAAGGTTTTATTTTTTTATTTTGTCAGAAATTTCACCATCTCACGTTTATTTTATATCTATCCTGTTTATTCACTCTTTTGTATTTGAGTATTTACTACAATAAAATTAGATCCATTATTTTTTAATGTTTTTCTATATTTTTCAACGTAATTATAGGAATTACTAAATACTATTTGATTGTGAAAGTCACCCATAAAATTCTTTGTTTTTAATTTTGCGTATACGTAGTAGATAGCTTCATAAATTACTAACCTAACTAATACAAAAGATAATGATTAATATGTATTTTCTACTCTTAATAAGCATTTTAATAAAGCACATGAAAATATTTAGTGGTAGGCCATGGATTCGAATAGAAACAAAAATATGTTGCGTCAGTTGACAGACTATGCTTCTGACAATTTGTAACAGCAATTTTCTTTGATTTAAAGTTAAAGAATGCACAGATACAAATTTTTTATTGTTGCAAGCCGTACGTTTTATCAATAATAAGGTCCTAATCGGACCACGATATCTCGTTTGAGTCACATTTGAACTTTGAACTTAAATTTTTTGATTATTTCATATTGCATTTCCAAAAATTTTTTGGGGTTTTTACATTAAATTAACAATTAACACTAATAATATTTGCAAATTTGAAGTTAGGCGTGATATACATATGATGATTAACCTTTGTGACTCACAGTCACACACTACATTATTATATTACACAGTGGAATATGCACATTATAAATGAACTTTCATGCGAATCATATTTGTCGAAACATGTTCTAACTTGCGTCCAGTTCATGTGGCAATTATTATAGTTGGCACTGCACATACGAGGGAGCGTTTTTATATTCGCGGAATGGGGGACAAGGGGTGGAAATAAAAAAACCAAATTATTTTTCTTTTTCAATATATTCACCTGCAATCTTTCAATTACTTTATTTATACCCTCATAAAAAAATGATTTCTCTTTATCTGCAAAATACGCCGAAACTGCCTCCTTGACTTCATCATCGGCAGTAAATTTTTTACCCCGCTGCTCTTTTTTCATTTTCGGAAACAGGTGGTAATCACTCGGGGCCAGGTCTGGGCTGTAGGGTGGGTGATTCACAATTTCGAAGCCCACCTTATGCAAGGCAGCTAACGCAACGCGGCTCTTGTGAACGGGCGCGTTGTCGTGCAAAAGCAGAACACCTTTTGTCAATTTTCCCCGTCTTTTCTCTTTAATGGCTTCTTTTAGTCGCTCTAATATTGAAGCGTAATATTCTCCGGTTATAGAAACACCTTTATCTTTATAATCAATCAACAATATTCCTTGCGAGTCCCAAACTACCGTTGCCATGAGTTTCCCAGCTGATTGTGACACTTTAAATTTCTTGGGAGGTGCTGTGCCCTTTTTATGCCACTGCATGGAGTCTTGTTTGGACTCAGGTTCATAATGATGAACCCAAGTTTCGTCTCCAGTAACAATTCCACTCAATACACCATCCTTGTCTTCATTACAGAGGTCCAAAAATGCACGCGTACACTCTACGCGCTGTTGTTTTTGCGGCGGCGTGAGCATTCTCGGCACCCATCTTGCGCTGACCTTAGACATGCCGAGATGATCGTGTAGGATTTTAAAAATTGTTGTATCGGATACTCCAACCATTTCTGCGAGTTGTTTCTTCTTTAGTCGAGCATCTTCGAGTACAATTTGTTCAACTTTTTGGATAAGTGCTGGCGTGGTCACCTCAATGCTCCTGCCCGGCCTCGGGTCGTCTTCAAGGGATTCCCTTCCTTGTTTAAATAAACTATGCCACTTGTACACCATGGTTTTCCTGGACAAGAGTCGCCGTAAACCAATGACATCTCATTCATTATGGTCGCGACTGATTTTCCTTGCCTTGTAAGGAACTTTATAACGGCACGATATTCGATTTTTTCCATATTTCACTTTTCACTCCTGATTATGTTACTTGGTTGACGATAGCTCAAAGACTAACTGTCTAATAACAATGAAACTTCGTATTTATACTAATCATGAGTCGCTGCACAAGCCACGCCCCCAATGCGCCTACTCACCCCTCTACAACCCGCTCATTCCGCGAATATAAAAACGCTCCCTCGTACGTAGACAACATGTATGTACATATGTGTGTGAGCACACAAAAACAAAAGATATACTCAATTAGTTCAACACGTGAGAAGCTTATGTTTAGTTGATATTCGTTGTGATAATAAATTGCGTCTTATCAATTGTATTTAGTTTTCCACGTTTGTCGTGCCTTACAAAAAAACTAACTTGCGTTATAAGCCACTTCTATAGAAATGGCTAAACGAAAGACTGTTTTTTGACTCAAGAAGAAATTTGTCGTGATGAACTCAGTGACACTGATGATAATGAGGCTAATTTGGAAGACAATTAATGTGATTGTTCAAAAAAACGGAGTAAATGCTGCAGAAAATAATTCCGATGTTAATGATGAGCTTTCTTTGAGTAGCAGTGATGAATATGATGAAGAAGAGAATTAGAGTCCTATAATTTACCTCGGAACAGACGGCACGGAATGAAAAAGCTCGCTAAATACTCAGCAACGTTTATTCAGCCGATCACATTAGAGAAAATATTCATAAAGTAAAGTTACCACCAGGCAAGCATATTGACTTAACGGTGGACGATTTTTCATTAATATTCGATAAAGAAATTATCAACAATCAACCCATCACATTAGAGGTAGTATTCAAGAAGTAAAATTACCACCAGGCAATCATATTGACTCAGCGGTGGACGCTTTTTCATTATTCTTCGATAAAGAAATTATCAACATTATTGCCAAATACACCAACATAAAGAGAGAGAGAGAGAGAGAGAGAGAGTTACCGGTGATAAATGGAAAAAAACAGACCCATTCTAGATATAAGCTTTTATTGGCCTTGTTATAAATGCGGGCATAAAAAAAGGAAGGCAAGGAAATTTTGGGACCCTTTACACGGCAACCCATTATTTTTTATTTAGCCACTTGAAATTCGATTACAAGAGCGCCCAGTCAGTCCGTAAAGAACGCAATAAGCATGCGCTATTATGAGATTTTTGGGAAATCAACAAAAATTTATTGAAACTACATCCCTGGACCAACTATGACTAGTTCCTTATCGCGAAAGAGTATTATTTTTACAATACATACCATCAAAACCTGACATGTACGGGATTAAATTGTTTTTGATATATGAAAACAGTAACAGCTATCCATTGAAAGGAATACCGTATCTTGGACAGGAAGGACCCTATTGAGGACAAAATTTGGGACAGAGGTGCGTTGAGGAGCTATGTATACAATTTCAGAACAGCAACTGCAATATTACATTTGATAATTTTTTTACGAGTTATGAACTGGCCCATAGTTTATTGAAAGTGGGGTTGACGCTCGTTGGAACTGAAAAATAAGAGATGAATTTCGCTCGCATTTTTACCGCACAGACAGCGAGAAGTGGCAAGCATCATATTTGGCTTTAGAAAAAATATTACGTTAGTTAGCTATGTACCAAAAAAAAAAGCAAGACTGTCCTTTTATTATCAACATTACACCACGATGTAGACATTGATGCGAATAACAAAAGCAAATCTAAAATCAACACGTTTCATCACACAGCAAAAGGAGGAATTGATGTTGTGGATCAAATGGCGCATTCATTTTCTGTAAGACATAAAACTAATAGGTGGCCAGTTGTCCTATTTTATAATTTAGTTGACGTATATGCAATAGCAGCGAAAGTCATTTATCTAAAAATCTATCCGAATTGGATCCGTTCGAAATCAAGACTTCTATAAAAGCTGTTCCTAAAAAGTTTGGTTTAGGACATGATAGTACCACATATACAGCGCCGCAGCACTCGATACTTGGATAAGTTTGCTACTGTAGGTAAAAACGAAGTGCTTGACCACGCGTCCACCAGTATGGAAGTTGATCTCCAGCTAGAGATACATCGGCTAAAAGCGACTTTTGGCATCGCTGTCACATGCGCCCACCCAAAAAAGGCAGGGCGTCAAAGCAGTGCTGCAGCTTATGCAAAAAATATATGCACCGAACACTCAACAAAGATTATCATATGCAAGAATTGCATCTTAAATAAAATTTTTCTAGTCTTTTCTAGTCTAGTGTTTTTGTATACATATAATTCAAAATCTAAAGATATATGGATTGTGTATAATAGTTTATGTTTATATATAGCTTGTTTGAATAAATAAATGAATTTAAACTATCAGGTTGTTATATATGAAATGTCCGATTTTGTAAGGAATAAAAAAAAGTCAAAACTTAAAAAAATATGAATATTTATTCTGCAAAATAGTCTCCATTTACATCAATAGTTTGTTGCCAATGGCCTGGAAGCTGAAAAATTCCCTTTGAAAAAAAATCTAGGTTTTGACGGCTCACATATTGCTCAAACACTGCTATTACAGACTCCCGGTCAGGGAAGTCCCTATTTTTTAAGTGATTGTCTAAACTTCGGAAAAAATGAAAATCAGTTGGCGAAAGGTCAGGTGAATAAGGTGGGTGAGGGAGAATTTCGTAACCAAATTCCGAAAGTTTTTGGATTGTCTGTCGTGCAACATGAGGTCTTGCATTATCATGAAGAAGTATGGGTCCATGTCTATTGACTAGTGAGGGCTGCAAGCGGCTCAATTTTCAATGCATAGTTTCCAGTTCGGCACAATAGGACGCTGCCGTGATGGTTTCACCAGGTTGCAAAAATGAATAGTGAATAATACCCTTACTGGTCCACCATACAGTCACCATAATCTTTCGCGGGTGAAGTAAGCCCGTGCATGCTGTCTTGGTGCTTCACCTCGATCTAACCATTGTCCTGACCGTCTCCGATTATCATAAATTATCCACTTTTCGTCACACGTTACCACTCGACGAAGAAACGGTTCAACTTTCTGTCGATTACCCAAAGAGGTAGCCACCTCTAATCGACGGAGCTTATTGGCTTCCGTTAATTGGTGCGGCACCCATCGATCGAATTTCTTCACTTTGCCAATCGAAGAGGGGTGACGACTAATGGTGGCAATGGACACTTGAAATGTTTCTGCAAGGTTACGCACTGTTGTCGACGGATTACTTTCAAGTTCTACACGCAGCTCGTCGTCATTAACGGTGCTACGCGCATATCCGCGAGGCTCATTTTCCAAATCAAAATTTCCCTCGCTGAATTTTTTAAACCATCGCCGTAATGTGCGTTCATTACACGTGGTTTCACCGAACGTCTGATTAATTTCTCGCGTTGCTGCAGCTGTATTTAATCCCTTTTTAAATTGAAAGAGGTAAATTGCCCGAATATCTCTTGCCGACAGCACTTCCATAGGCGAGACAAGGACAGGTGTATTAATCTTTCCAAGAAATGGAACAGGTACACACTTCAAAATAAATACCCTTTTCTACAAATACCATAATAATTTTCACCAAAAACATACACGTCTTCACACAGGTGCGATTCAGTTCAGACTGAAGGAAAAAACGGACATTACATTTGTAACAACCTGATATAAACAAAAACAATAACGTTTTAATTATTCCCATGACTCTCATAAGTATCTTGAGAGCCACATCGTGGTATGATTCGTTTTAAAATCACGCGGTACGATTAGGGTTAAAAACAACTCGTCCGATTTTAATTTGAAACTGTACATTGGTAAATACATTTCATATATTTCATATATATGACAACACAACAGAATTCACTTTCTTTAGCAACGCGACTATTGTGTTACTATTAGTAATTCTCACGGGAAATTTACGCAGTACTATCCACCAACGACAACTTTATTTTTAATGCGTATTTACCGTCAACAATATTACTTAATAAGATCGATCTACATTATTATCTTTCTAATAACTTCGCATTACATCTATGGGATCGGAGGAGTAAATACACTTTCGTTGTCACAAAACCCAAAACAGAAACGAAGGAATAAAATATCGAAACAGCTGATCGCTAATAGGCACCTACCGTAGTCGTAAACGAAAGAATAAAACGTTCGGCAGCCGTGCAGCGACATGAAAGTGCGGAAAATTTCCCGGGGGACCCTGCAGGTCACCGAAATAACATTTTTTATGGGAACACGGGTTATTGAACTTACATACATTTATACATACACCAGTAGTTATGGCACCAGTAATCCTGGCGAAATGGACGAGAGAAGAAGTAACGCATAAGTTGACGCGTTTCCTTGTATTGTAGAATAAATGAGCTTAAATGGACGCGAAAGACCGCTTACGCAGAAAATTTTTATTGTCCTAAATTACGGGGCGTTTCTTGGAATTTCATTTCCTTCATTAACGGCGACATTCCACGTTGTTTTCTAAAACGGCTTTGAAGATTTATTTCTTTTGAGAGACAAAATCGTGCGAAAGCCTTTCGTTGAGCACCGTAGATAATATAATTTTTTTGCGCCTACAAACGATAAAAATACATTAGTTCAAGAGTAAAAGAATCTTAATTACTTACATTAAAAACGGCAGAAACTCTAAGAGAATGAAATTTTTTATAAAAAGGGTGTCCAAAAATTAACGCAAGATTTGAATTAAATAGAAAACACAGTTTTTAATCTTTTGATTGTTATTTTTTTATTGAATCATAAAGAACATAGGATAGGGTTATTTATGGAATAACACATCGGGCGAATGGCCTCCACGGCTTTGCATTCACATACGCACTCGTTTGTCGAAATTTTCCATGACCATTATGCATAAATGTGGCTGAATTTCGTTAATGCAGCGTTGAATCTCCTCCTTTAATGCACGGGTGGTTGTGGGCTTGTTGACATAGACCTGTGATTTCAAATAACCTCATAAAAAGAAATCTGATGGTGTTAAATCACACGATCTAGGGGGCCAATTCTGATCACCAAAACGAGAGAGTACACGACCTGGAAATGTCTCATGCAGTAATTGAATTGTTTTACGGGCTGTATGGCATGTAGCACCGTCTTGTTAAAACCACATATTGACCACATCAATATCATCCAATTTCGGCAAAAAGAACTGTGTTATCATGTCGCGATAGAATCGTCGAGTTAACGTGCAAGGTGTTAGCATAAAATCTGTTGGTGAAATATATTTGATTTTTTTACTAGTGTTAAAATACCGTTTAAAGTTGAAATTTGTATGATTGGATAGAGAAAATTTTGCTCTTTCCAGTCATCTAGTTATCTCGTTGCTCGGAGCTGCGGTGAATTGTCAAAATATGTAAGTAATTCATATTTGTGTTGAGTTATAATAGTTCTTGTGATCGCAGCCGTTCGTAAACTTTTTGTCAGTTCTTTTTCTTTCTTTCTTTTTTTGCTGCTTTTTCGGCTGGTAAATATTTGCTAAACATAATATACAGGTTGGTTCAGTGTTCCTACTCATACGTTTTGTACACATTACCTATTGTAATCTGTCGGTGTTCCTGTCCGTTGCCTTTATACCTTTTTGTCTGTTTTTGCCGAAGACGCTGCGACAGGCACCGCTAGCGCAGAAGTGTGTGTCCATTGTTTTGCTTTCCTGATGCCTTCCACAATTAAATGTTTCTGTTGTAATGCTTCGATTGAGGAGCATAAAGCCGCATATTGTGTGATTTGTAAAAAATCGTATAATCACGGTTGCGTTGATCTTAGTACATCGGAGTTGAGATCAATTAAATCTAAGCGTGGGTTGGGCTGGACTTGCAGCGAGTGCTCTGCCATTGGGAATGATATTAATGAACTCAAAGCAGTTATTGTGGGACTGAGGAATGATGTCCGTGAATTAAAGGCGTCCTCTTCTGGCATTGGTGCAGCTGTTGATGGTGATACTTTTGAGGATCTCCTGTTCGAATTGCGTGAACGCGAAAGGAGGAGGAACAATGTTGTAATTTATGGAATTCAGGAGGTCGGTGAATCGTCGGCAGCTGATCGCGCGGTTCGTGATGTGGAGTCGGTCAAACAGGTCCTTGGTCACCTATCTGTGGCTGCAGAAGTTAAACCATATCGCCTTGGTAAGTTTGACCCTAATAGAACTGTACCACGACCAATTAGGATTCGGTTTGATAATGATGGGATTGTTCGAGATGTTATTCGAAGATCCGGACTTCTGAGGAGTGACGGAAATTTCAAGAGAATTAGTTTGTCCTTTGACAGGACTCCAAGACAGGTGGAGCATTATCGTTCGGTCAAGCGGAATCTGGAGGACCGGACTCTTAAGGGAGAAAAGAATCTCAGAATCAAGTATGTTAGGGGAATACCTAAAATCGTGTCGGAAAACTAATCTTGCCCAATAGAGACCAAAACAATTCATTGTCAATCTATTATCAAAATGTTCGAGGTGTGAATACAAAGGTTGAAGAACTGTTCGCGGCTGTTAGTGATTGTGAATTTAACATAATTGGTTTATCTGAGACATGGCTTTCCGATGATGTTTCCAGCGCTGAGTGCTTTCCAGACAATTATAATGTGTTCCGGTCCGATAGAAGGTTTCGTGAGGTTGGACGTGCGAGGGGTGGCGGTGTGCTTCTGGCAGTTGCTGCTGATTGTCACGCTGAGCAGATTAACATTACAGACACTATTTTCGCTCCAATTATTGATATATTACTCTGCAGGATAACATATAACTTTAGCACGTTGCATATTTTTATAGTTTATATTCCCCCTGACTTATCTGTAACTGATTTTGAACTTTTTATAGAAAGCTTTGAATTATTAGTTTGTAACTATGAGCATGTTATTATTTTAGGAGACTTTAATATTCCATTTTTTAATTATCGTAACGTGAATGACGGTAAGTCTCGAGTGATGCGTGGATTTTTGGAGTTCACTGATCTGAAACAGGGAAATACTATACCTGGCGCTAATGGTCGTCTGTTGGACTTGATTATTACAAACTTGCCATGTGAGGTGCTGGAGAATACGGAACCCCTGCTCTCGGTAGATATTCATCATCCAGCTTTGTCTGTCGATTTGACTATTAATAACGTCGTCTCCCCCGCTTTTCAGACTGATCATTCTGTTATATCTTATAACTTTAGAAAGGCAAACTATCTCGCCTTGTATGGTGCACTCATGAATGTGGACTGGATGTTTTTGTATGGATTTAGCGACCCTAATGAAGCATGTAGAGTATTTTACTTGACTCTATATTCAATTTTCGATGAATTTGTGCCTCGCTTCAAGAACAGCAACCGTAGGTATCCTAGTTGGTATACACCCGAAATAATTTCTAATATCAAGCTAAAGCTTTACTATCGTTCAAGATACAGAAAACATAAACATGAGGCGGATTTTCTTGATTTTAAGCGTATGAGAAACTTAGTGAAGGCACAGGTTTCCGGTGCTTACAAAGACTATTTGTCACGTGTTGAGAATGCCATCGTGACGGATCCTAAGTTCTTCTGGTCATATATTCACGGAAAAAGGGGCACTAGTAGAATTCCTGGACGAATGAAGAGTGATGACGTGGTTATTGATAATCCAGATTTGATTGTGAATGCATTTGCTGAATACTTCAAATCCACCTACTTACCACCTGAGGATGTACCAGTACGCAACGCTGGTGTCTCTGATGTTTTTCCGAGCATACACATCAATTTCATTGAAGCTTCCATTATTCATGCATCCATGAGGAGGCTTCCTGATAAGGTGACCGCAGGCCATGATCAAGTCCCAAGCTTTATTTTGAAGGATTGTGCTGATGTATTTGTCACTCCCCTATCCATTATATTTAATTTAGCACTGAAAACTTCTTCTCTTCCAAATGTCTGGAAGCTCACTCGTGTTTGTCCTGTGCTGAAGAGTGGTGATCCTTCTGTCGTCGCAAATTACAGACCCATATCCATCTTGTCTAATTTCGCAAAGATTTTTGAAATGAGTTTATATGCTTACATTGCTCCGCCTGTGTGTCGGCTTATCCACAGCGATCAGCACGGCTTTATGGAGAGGCGTTCTACCGTTTCCAACTTGCTGTGTTTTACACAATATGTATCACATGTATTGGATGACCAGGGCCAGGTTGATGTGATATATACAGATGTGTCTAAAGCCTTTGACAGGATTAATCACTCGATTCTGATGGGCAAATTGAGATCGTTTGGCATTAGTGATTCCCTTCTAACTTTTTTTGAATCTTACTTGTTTGAGAGATCACAATTTGTAACTTATAATGGATTTTCATCTGAAGTGTTTTTGGCTACTTCAGGGGTACCTCAGGGTTCAAATTTGGGTCCGTTACTTTTCTTAATCTTTATTAATGATTTACTATCTGTTGTCGGTTCCGAGAAGCTGCTATTTGCCGACGATCTCAAAATATTTACACGCATTAATAGTGTGGATGATTGCATTTACTTGCAGCAACAACTTAACCACGTCAATGATTGGTGTTGTAGTAACTCCTTAAAACTAAATATTTCCAAATGTAGGGCTATGACGTACACGAGAAGGCTGCAACCAATCATCTTCAATTATTCCCTGGCTAACGAGACTCTTCTACGTACAGATTTACATAAAGACCTTGGTGTTACGTTTGATTCAAAACTGTCGTTTGTCGATCATACTGCGGTCGCTGTATCGTCGGCTGGGCGAATTCTGGGATTTGTTATCCGAAATTGTAAATGTTTTTCTAATGTAACAGCCCTGAAATCACTGTTTTACTCTCTTGTCAGATCCAGGCTCGAATATGCGGTTTTGGTTTGGTCGCCTTATTACGGGGTGCATAAGCAGGTTCTGGAATCAATTCAGAGAAAATTTGCAAAGTTCTTATGGTGTCGCGTGGATGGTCGGTATCCCACTCGGGGTTCGGAGCAGGGTGAATTACTATCGAGGTTTGGCATGATTTTTTTGGAGCAACGGCGGTTTACCGTTGGTGTAGTATTTCTTTACAAGCTTATACACGGTAAAGTGGATTGCCCTTCACTACTCTCGCAGATATGTTTTAATGTCCCTCGTTTGACTTCTCGTCAGAATGTTACTTTTTATTGCCCCGCTGCTAGAACCAATGTGCTGATCAAATCGCCTCTATTCGTAATGTGCAACAACTTTAATATGATTTCAGACATTGCAGATATAAATCATGACACGCTAAGATCGATTATTGCAGCGGTATCCGAGTATTTCGCTCGCAAGTAGTGCGTTACTGGTTATGTGTTATCTTTCCAGATTTTTTTTTTCCATTCCCTTTTTTTTTTCTTTTTTTTCTTTTTTCTTTTCTTTAAGTAACTAATGTTTATTTAAGCAACTAATTTTTGTTTAATTACGGTAACCTTAATTTAATTTATTTTACTTGTACGTATTAATGTAGTAAGTTTTGTCCTGTAATAGGAGCTTTGGCTCTGTTGGGCAATAAAGAGATATTATTATTATATCGAGCACCAGTAACAGTCACTGCTTGACCAGCTTCATTTTCAAAAGAGTATGGTCCAATTATGCCTCCAGCCCAAAATCCACACCAAACAGTGACACGTTGTGGATGCATTTGTTTTTCGACAATTACATGTGGGTTTTCAGAACCCCAAATGCGGCAATTTTGGCGATTAACAAAGCCCTCAAGGTGAAAATGTTTTGCTCGAAAAATCAGCATCCATTTGTTGATGTTCAATAATGCAAATAAATAGTGCTTTCAGATGGACGAGTATGTAAACCATAAAATTCACGTAATTTTCTAAAAACTCTTTTCACAGAACGCTAATTTTCATAGAATAATTCAACAATTTAAGCACGTTGTTGTACCGTGTACGAAGCGATTTTTATAAATGTCATATAACACACTTTTTAAATGCCCACATACCTAGACAAATTCAATGCGCCATCTATATTTTATTTATTCTTAAAAAAACCGCGTAATTTGAAACACCCTCTACTTTGGGCAAAGACCTTCCAAAGATCTGCCGCCCGAACCCTTGCAACCGTTAATCGTACAAATATTCGATATTTAAATCTAAACTTTATGGTGGTCAAACTAGAGCTTGTGCAACTGCTTGCTGGTCAATTTCATTTATATAATTTTTAACGATTCTAACGGTATCCCCCAAATCGTTATTGTGTAATTATTTCCAATTAATTCTCTGTGTTCCTGCTGGTATAGCATGTTCCTGTAGGATCTCTAACTATTTCGCTGACGTTAATTTTCTAGTAATATTAATTAAGGGCCCAACTCATTGCGCATATATATACAACCTCATGCTCGCACCTCCAATATTTTATTGTTAAATATATACATGATGAGTTATACATGTCTCCAACCCTTCTGCGAACATATTGTTCCCTTTTAGATTCGTTTTTTTTCAAATTTGGACACGTCCGTCCAAAGTACACGTCGCCACTCGTCCAATATCCACTAGGAATGAAATCCTCCACAATTCAACCGTTTCTGTTTATTACCCCTTCCCTGTAATGGCATCCTTCTTGCATACGACCTCAAAGTCCCTGTGTAATTAGATAGCGATGAAAGGATGCATGGAAATCCTAACAATCTACGATCTTCTGTTGATTCTTTAGCTGATTTCATCCTATTTTGTAAGTAATTAACAAGATCTCTAAAGAATTATTTTATGTCTACAAAACAAGTACAGAACAATCACGAAAAATGACACCATACATCTATGTATGTAAAATATTCGACAGATAAAAATTTCAAATAGTATGGGGCAGCAAATTGAAGACACTAAAATTCCACAAAACAGCCATGTTACAATCAATAATTTAAGTACACCAATAGCATTTTATTCAAGAAATCTTTTATATATAACCTTCGTCGTGTTTAAATCCCCTGTCTCGCCAGTAAAAAAAACGGTCCAAATTGTAATCGGTTTATCCTACATTTTCTTTTTACCGTATTTTTATCCTACCTTTGTACAAAAAATTCTATGCTCGTAGACCATAGCTTTAGGAATATATTTAAATTATTTTAAGTATATTTGAAGATTTACTAATTTTAAATTGAAAAGCTTTTTATTAAATTTTTGTCTAACGAGTTGCCATCTTAAAGGAAAAAGAAGGTAAATTGTTGTCTACATTGAGAGGAAAATGTATTTGTAGGTAATTCTACAATAGTTGGCATTTGTTTAAATGTTTTAAATTTCATAAAAATGCTTCTTTAAATAAACATTTAACTTAAAATTAGTATTTTCTGCTATGGCATCGTTGACTAGAATCACAGAAATTAAAAAACTTCTGCGCTAGAGAAGGACTCGAACCTCTATCTGCCGTTCATTAGACGTCTGCCTTACCAATTGGGCCACCAAGCAGTACAATTTCGACTCTCTTAATATGCAATAAATCACTTTATCGAAACAGATCTAATATTTATAACGCGCAGTCAGGTGTCTTGATGTTAGTGTATTCTCCCTTAACGGACATCCCCCGACAATGGACATCTCTAATCAATGGACAGTTTCTGATGCACCGACCGTCAGTATACTATTTGCTATAATAACAATATCTCTCAACAAAGGACATTCTTAACAATGGACAGGGACAGTAATATACATCCTCTACAGTAAATTTAAATGAAAATTTATTTCTTTGCAATGGACATTAGTACTTTATTGGAATTTCTATATTTTTAAACATATTTTAATACATATAATAAGTGCTGTAATGATTGCATTGCATTGCAATTCCTATAATTTCTAAATATAATTACATATTTTAATATAATAAGTGCTGAAAAGATGGTCTTTCGGTTTATTATATGTAATTACATACATATAAATTTATAATAATTATGACCGCTGTAACATTCTTAACAATGGACATGAACAACATATAATTAAGGCAGGTAATAAGTACAACTGGAATGATGGTCTTATATAAAACGGCTATAGTTTTTATAGCATTCAGCTTTATTTAGTGCTCTAACAACTTAGATATCTAGTGCTTTAGTGTTCGTACAAGTAAAATGGCTACGAAAAAGGGAAAATTTCTCAGTTTAGATGAAAAAGTTGATGTTATTCAGTGTGCAAAGAAGAACAAACTCAGTGTGAGACTGCTTACGGAAAGATTCTGTATCGCTAAAAGTCAAATGGGCGATATTTTGAAAAACATAGTTGATATTAATGGACGGTTTGCTGAAAATGGAAAGTCACAGCAAAAGAAGAAATTTGTGAAAACAGAAGGAGCTGCACTAGACCAAATAATGTATGACTGGTTTTGCAAAGTGCGCGCTAAGAATATTCCATTGTCCGGTAAAATAATAAGGGAAAAAGCTCTCGAAGTAGCACAATGGCTAAATTATGAATTCAAAGCTTCAAGTGGGTGGTTTGACAAGTTTTCTAAGCGACACAACGTATCGCTTCGAACAATTTGTGGTGAAGCCGCCACATAAAATGCTGATGAAATATCTGTCTGAAAGAAACAGTTGATAACTATTACAAAAGAATACTCACCAAAAGACATTTTTAATGCCGATGAAACTGGATTTTTTTCCGGGCTTTACGAAATAAAACATTTGCATTAAAAAGTGAAAAATGTTCAAGTGGAAAAGTTGCTAAGGAAAGATTAACTATTCTCTTGTATGCGAATATGGTTGGAGAAAAGGAAAAACCTTTAGTAATTGGGAAAAGTAAGAATCAACGATGCTTTAGAGGAGCAAAGGTTGAGAAGTTGCCAGTGGAGTGGTATTCTAATAAAAAAAAGCGTGGATGACGAGCTAAATTATGACAATTTGGTTAACTAAATTTGATAGAAAAATGCAACAGCGGAATAGAAAAATTCTATTTTTAGACAACGCCACGTCACACCCAAAACTTAAGTTACAAAATGTTAAACTAATATTTTTGCCCCCAAACACTACGTATCATTATCAACCACTTGATCAAGGGATTATCAATAATTTTCAAACCAAATACAGACAGCTCTTAGTTAAGAAACTTTTACCGTCTATGGATCATTGTAAATCCACCGAACATATAGAAAAATTCATCAACATTCTCAGTGCTCTAATATGGACCATTACTGCTTGGAAAACTGTAAGCGCTGAAACTATCAACAAATGTTTTTTTAAAGCTGGATTTGGTGAGTGGAATGCCGAAGATATTTGCGAGGATATAGACTTCAGTGCTGAAGACGATGTGCCACTGTCAGAACTTTGTAAACTCTATCCTGACATGTTATCCTATGCACAAATTGATAATTTACATACCGAGAATCCTGATGTACAAGCGTACAAGAGTGTGTGCGTGAATTTCAAAACAGTACCAATGTACGTGATAGCGACAGTGAGGATGATGATGACATTATTTCAGAAACTAAAAACATTAATGAAGCTTATGAAAGGGTAAAGGATATTCAAAACTTCTTTTTCTTGTCTGGCGACATTACTCAAGGAGAAAAAGTCGCTGAGATAGTATGCAATGTAGAAACAAAAATTGTAAAAAGAATTGAAAATTAAAACAAACTAAAATTTCAGATTTTTTTAAATAATTTAGTTTTATGTATGTTGTAAGAATAAATTAATTAAAAATTATTTATACTCCTTTTTTTTCTCCCACCAATGGACATCTCTGAACAATGGACAGTTTTATATACACCGCTACTGTCCGTTATACAGAGAATCTACTATAATTATATGTAAATATATAATTAAGTTCTTTACGATGGGAAAGTAAACAGCTTAATTACATATTTATAAGTAATTAATAACATCTTTAACTTTATATTTTTCTTATTCCAAGCAATATTCTGAAAACCTTTTTATTACTTCAACTCGAAGAATATATTAACATATAAAATGTAGCCTTAAAATTATTTTTCTACAGCGACGACCGATACCATTAAAAGAGTTGGAAAACCGCTAATCTGGATAATAGGCTTTCGAAGAGATCCTAAAAACAAAGAGCATTAAAACAAATGACGAGCTAAATTTGAGGTTAGAACCGTTTACAGCTACTTACAGAGATTAAACGTTAAATTCTTTCACTTCCTCGGTAACGATGGTAATTTTTACGACCACAGTCTTTTGTTAAACGCGCGTTCTAGATAGTGCACACACATACATCAGCATCTTAGATCTATTTATAGACAAGATGAGACAATTCTTGCTCTGGTCCTTCGTTCTGTATTAAGAGAAGTCTTGTGCAATATTTACAAGCGTGTGACGTGTAAACATTTGTGTGTACAAATGAGTCACTCTCTAAACATTTCTGGTACGACAAATAAATACATACATTATGGTGTCTTTTGCAACCGTTATTCCGAGTGACTTACGTCCTTTGTTCGGTCGAAAGTTAATATCACGTTATCTTTTCGTAAGGCACGAATTTTGGACTTTTAAAACGCCCTTTCACTGAACCACAAACTATTTAAGTGAGAGATAATTGTTGAAGAATAAAATCGTTTTTAAACATTTACACCTCTCTGAAGAAGGAATGATTCAAATATCCCCTTAAAACCTGGAACACAGCTTGAGAATGTCACTTACCATATAAATTAAACGTCAACAGTTACTAATGTAGTAGTAGTTTGTTAACAATATTAAATTTTATTATTTGTTCTAAGTGAAAAGAATTTATTTTAATAGAATAATGACTGTTCAAAATGTGAGTGTAAACTAGATATTGTGAGATAAAGATTCATATTTTTAAACAGTACTGTGCAAAAGAAAGAAGCACCTTCTTGAATTTTACAAGAAACTATTATAAAAAGATAAATAATAATCTAACACAACACGAAATTTTTTTAATGTATAAAAAGTAGCACATATCGATATCTAAACATAAACAACTTAAATTTTCAATAATTTGTATGACCACCTTCATCTTTTACGGTATCCTGCATTCTTCTTGAATCAATGAAATTTTCAGGAATATTGTACCACTCTTCCTATAGTATGTTCCACAGTTCGTTTTTGTTCTTTGGCCCCCTTTCACACTTTTTTCTGTCCAGATAATCCCACACATGCTCAATAATATTCAAGTCAGTACTTTGAGGCGGCCATATCATAGTTTGCAATACCCCATTTGCTTCTTGCTGTGCTAAATAAGTTTTCGCAAGATTTGAGGTATGCTTGGGGTCATTATTACTTAAATAATTATGCACAATCTGCATCCAAATTCAACCTTTTAACGGCGTAATCGATGCTAGACTTCTTAACTGTACCAAGTTAACAACTGATAAAGGAAACAATGCACCTGTGCCACTATATTTTATGCTGCTCAGAGAAAAGAAAACGCGGGAAAAAGCAACTCATTATTACGGCGATTAATTCCAAATACTGGGAATAACTTCAAATAAATATTACGACGATAATAATACAAATATGGCAATCAAAATTAAATTAAACAGCGACGAGATCTATAACCCTTCAATAGTATTGATTATAAATTTAGACTGATAAGTACGAGGCGGCCATAAGAGTAACAAAGAATAATAAAACGAATACTTATTCCCAAAATATTGCACTTCTGCAATATACAGCGGTGTCCGAAAAATATGAACACAAGATAAATTGTGCACGTAACAACAGGTTATTAAATATGATCAATATCAGGTATTTATTTTCCATATTAAGCTTGCCTGCTCAAGAACCAATGAAATTTTTAAAAAAATGTACCATTTTAACATAATATTTGAATCACTCCTTTTTCTGACACGAGGTATAACAGATGGAAAAATATAATAAAACGATATGTAAAATAAAACAAATTTCTAAGAGCGTTCAATATTTCATTTTCACAAATAAAAATTGAATAAAAGTTAGAATAATTTATTGGGTTGGCAACTAAGTATTATACTTTCGGTTTTTACTGATAGAGAGCGTTGCTTTATTTTTTGTATAACGTATGTTAGTGCTGTACTTTACCGTTTGTCGCGTGATACTAGCCACATTGACGTAACTTCAGAAGCAAGTAGTGCGTGATGCTTCCAAGGAACCAAACGATCAATTCTGATGTTTACTGCCAACAATTAATAAAACTGGATGAAGCAATCAAAGAAAAACGGCCGGAATTGTCAAATCGGAAAGGTGTAGTTTTCCACCAAGATAATGCAAGGCCTCACACATCTTTGGCAACTCGTGGGAAACTATTGGAGCTTGGCTGGGAAGTGATGCCACATCCCCCATACAGCCCTGATCTAGCACCATCTGATTACCATTTATTTCGAAGTTTGCAGAATTCTTTGAATGGTAAAACTTTCACAAATGACGATGACCTTCACTCGCACCTGGTTCAGTTTTTTGCTGATTAAGGACCAGAAATTTTATGAGCGCGGAATCACGCAGCTGCAAGAAAGATGGCAAAAGGTCATTGAGCAAAATGGAAAACATATAATTGATTAAAAACTATTCTTTGTTAAAAAAAAAAGTGTTTTATTTTATACTACAAAACCGAAAGTACTTAGTTGCCAACCCAATATATTAATGCGTATATAATTGTTAATCTGTAATTACCACTAATGATACCATAAATAACAAACTATTTATTAGATATCCATCTAAAAAGTATTAGTCTAGTTCGGTGTAAGCACATCTACAAATTACTTCGTTTACATAATTTATGACGCTGTTACGCTTAAGGGGGCGATAAACTTAAGGGCTAATTAGCTTCAGCCGGTCTTTGCAAACGAAATTTTCATAGGGGCCGTCCTAGATTGACAGACACGTTCCGCAAGTTTTAGGTTCCTATACATTTTGAGCGTAAGTTTAACTTTAAAGAAAACTCTCGCAGATGTGGGTAACTATAAATTAAGGTAGTCAATTTACTCTTCGAAATGGTTGTGCCTGTTAATATATGTAATGAAACAGTAGTAAACTTGGAGCAAAATCTAACGCAATTTTGGGTGTCGTAATCAAACATTTGACATATCGTCTTTTGTTACTGCTTTAATAATGAAATTAAAATTTTATTTTAATTTTTTAAAAATGTAACTGTATTGTAATGTGTGCTATTTAGTTGGGGTCACCTTCCGATTTCAGTATTTTTTCAAATTTATTTAATTTACTTAATAACAGCATTAATTCTATCTGGCATACTGGAAATGCAAATAAGTAGTATTTGCTTTTCAATATCAATTGACTGTATGTAATGATGTCTCTATATTATTGATAAAAATTATTAAAAAATGCCTTTTTTGAAACATTTTCAAAAGTAAAACCAATGTCTAATTCATGTTAACAGACAAATTTGGTCTTTAATGGTGGTAATTTTGATGGAGCCTGTGGTTGATTAACTTAACCACTGAAAGTTATATATATATATATATATATAAGGTTTTCCAATAGGGATGATATGATTTTGAAGTGAGATTTCGGTCATTTGTAATATGTCATGATCTGTCATTTGTTTTTCATTGTATTCAGTAGTGTTTACAATTTCATCATGGAGAGATATACGCAAGAACAACGTTTACAAATTATTCAGTTTTATTATCAAAATAATCGTTCTCCAATTGCAACTTTTCGTGCGCTTTTGCCATTTTATGGTCGTAATAATCGTCCAAGTGTGCTCGCTATTCGTCGAATTGTTAAAAATTTTGAGGTTACATTTTCTTTACATAATTTTCAAGTGCCAATAAGACAAAGAATCGCTCGAAGTAATGCAAATATTGCTGCCGGTCAGGCAAGTGTTACTGAATACCGTAATTTGTCGATTCCAAGACGTTCTCAACAATTGCGACTGTCTCAAACCACAATCTGGCGGATTTTGAGAAAGGATTTGGGTTAGCATCCCTATAAAATTGTTCTCACTCAAGAACTGAAGCCATTGGACCACCGTAAACGTCGTGAATTTGCTGATTTTGCCTTGGAACAACTTGAAAACGATAACAATTTTTTTAAGAAAATCATCTTCCCTGATGAGGCTCACTTTCATCTGGATGGTGTGGTAAATAAACGAAACTGTCGATTCTGGTGCGAAGAAAATCCACAAATTATTTATGAAAAACCATTACATTCACCTAAATTGACCGTTTGGTGTGGTTTTTGGTATGGTGGAATCATCGGTCCGTACTTCTTTCAAAATTAAGCTGGTAACACCGTTACTGTCAATGGAGAGCGGTATAGATTGATGATAACCAACTTTTTATGGCCGACATTGGAAGAAGTTGATCTTGACAACATTTGGTTCCAACAAGACGGGGCTACGTGCCACACAGCAAATGCAACAATAGAATTATTGCGAGAAAAGTTTGGAGATTCGATTATTTCAAGAAATTGTGATATTGAATGGCCTCCAAGAAGTTGTGATTTAACACCATTGGACTTTTTCTTGTGGGGTTATTTGAAGTCATTGGTCTATCGAAATAAACCAGACTCTCTTCAAGCTTTACAAGTCAATATTGAACGTGCCATCGACGTGTTCATCGAATTCGTTCCTGCAGAAGAAGTCGTGGAGGCCATTTGAATGACGTTTTATTTAGAACTTAATTGTATCGATTGTACTTCACATTAAATAAAAAACTTTTGAATTTTCTTAACAATAAGTGCGTTTTTTTTTAAGAAATCATATCACTCTTATTGGAAAACCTGTTATAACCCCTTTCCACATTAATTTTCGTTTTCTATATATGTATTTCGACAACTAAGTTGCCATCATCGGTCAATAATTAAACAATGTCGCACCTGGAAAACTACGGCAAAATACCCGTACGAAAACAAATTCCGCACACCAACCGGACCGCTGAAAGCCAAAACACACACAGTGTGCGTTTTGACTTTCAGCAGTTGCTCTTTAATATTGATGGTATTCTGCTTAGAAAAAACTATATGGTTTTTGTCGAATAGCAGTTTGGATAATTTCATCGCAGACAGAAGTTCTAGCATTTATTTGAATTTCATTTTCTTTTGGTTTATGGTTAGGTGACATGGGGTTGGTATTCTTTCCAGCTTCCTACTATGCTATAAGGCCTTATAAAGGACTTTCACAGAATTAGATGATATATATGAAAGTAATCCCTTTTCAAATCATTCTTCATATTTATCATTACAAATTTCATCGTGTGGCGCATCTGTATTGTCCGAACCATTTTTATTGCCAAAATGGATTAAGCTGGGTGGTGTTTTAGGCAGCACCCTTGGCTCACGTACCCTGTATACAATTTTTTCTCCAAAACTTAATACAATGCTTGTTTCCGTAACAACAAACAAAATGGCGATGGAAAGTAACTGAGAAAGATAACTAATTTCATTCCGGTTTCGCTTATTTAATTTAAATGTTGAAAATGACAGTGTTGGTCCGAGGATGTGCGAGGTAATGAATAACTGATTTTGCGACAGCAAAATGAAAAGAATACACCATAAGACACTATTTTCTAAGCTGCGGACGGACTAAACTAAATAAATGGTACTGGTAAATAATTATTTCCTGCTGTACATTCGTTGTTTCTAATTACATTAATTAATTAGAAATTTCTACATTTGAGAAGGACTCGAACCTGTATCTGCCACTTTTTAGACAGTGCCCAATTACGCCACCAAGCAATACAGTTTCCAGACTCTTAATATGCCACAAATTTAATTATGGAAGACGTAATATACAATACTTTTCGACATACAATATATTAAATTGAAGATAATTCATTTTCTCACAAAAGTAATTATATACGAGTTATTTTAAATATTATTGGCCATTCATTTTCTGTATGGAGTGTACTAACAATTTGTCACAGGATGTACGTCTTATACCAGCGTACAAAGCTACCCTTGATAGACACAAGGTCAAAAAAACATCAGAGTAATAGATATCGGATATTATTGTCTAACGTTGGTGCTAATAATATATTACAAGCTGTCAGAAACACTTGTAAATAACAAGATTCACGTCAACAGCTATAAAAGTTTTCCGTACGCGAAAACACAATACCCAACATTCTAGATTTACTTGTAAAAATTTGAAACTAAATCACTTTTAGCCGTGCTAAAGTATAAAGTTAAATAAATATCAATTTTTATGGTGTTAAATATAAGATTTTATATTTTCTATGACCGGAAAATTTCGGAATATGTAAAAAGTTTTTTTTATGCATAACCGAAACAGAGACGTGCCTATTAAATTTCAGAAAATGAAATTTTTCCACCCTACCTGTCATTAAATTTTTTATTTTGTATATTTAAGTATTATTTAACTCAAGTTTTTACTTGCACTTATGCGTTGTATTATCAGTATACCTTCCATTGAGTCAGGCGCTTACGATGAGGTCAAAATATATTTATACATCTAGAAAATGAGTGTTCTACGACTGAATTTAAAAAAGTCCTTCGTATCACGCTCACACTATTTCTTTTCTTAAACACAGTTCTAGACGCACTAGCTTTAGAATCGAGATTCTTCAAACTGCACATTGGCTGGATGGATACCTACATTATCTGTTAGATTTCCTAACGAGGCTTTCAGGCGATGTATTATACTCAAGACTTGATTTAAAGACACACTGTTTTCTAATTGAGAGATGGCTTCTGAAATAATTGACTAATTTTCGAAAATTTGGCCTATGTATTTGTGTTTGGATTTCGATATCTGTAAACAGTTGCTGCCTTAATGGAACTGCTTGAGCTACTTGTAAATGTAATTTTAAAATACAAGATTTAATGTGAAACTGTTTCTTGTAGTATATTACTGCTTGAAGCCATGTTCCTCACATCGTTAATTAACGGCTGTAGTGACAAAGGAGTGCCCGAACAAAAGATTATTAAATTCGCAATTACGTTTGGACGGTTTAATAAAAACTCGTTTAACAGAAACAAGTAATTTTGATTGAGCCTGTGGTTGATTAACTTAATTAACACTGTGCATAGTGTGCGTTTTGGCTTTCGACCGTACAAATCGTGTACGGAATTTGTTTCGAGCGGATTTTTGCCGTAGTTTTCAAGGTGCGACACTGCTTAATTGTCTGCTGATGATGGCGACTTAGTTGTCGAAATACGTACATAGAAAACGAAAATTAACGTGGAAAGGGATTATATATCAAGCTTAAGCGATTAAGTATGTGTAAAAACAGATATTTACCATGTAGAGGGACGCCGTTACGAATAGCCCCCACCGAATGGCATGGTGGTACCGGTGTTCATTTGACAAGAATATCGTTGAGTCAACCTCGTGCGCATTGCATTTACGATAACTGAACGCAGCAAAGAGTTTGTCAAAAATATGGTCATTCATGCTCGGAAACCACCTATAAGATTCGTCAAGTATGTGGCAATGAATCTGTGAGTTATTAAAGAACGGTTTAGATGATTTAAAAGTGATCGTACATCAGTTGAAAGTGACTCTCATGCTGGCAGGTCCGCAGCGGCAAGAAATCCTAAAAATGTGCAACCGGTTCGGGTTTTAATTAACCAAAATCATCATTTACTGTGCCGGAGATAAAAATAAGACCTTGGAATTCCAAAAACTATAGACTTAGAAATTTTGAGTCAAAATTTAGGAGTGAGTCGTGTGACTGCAAATTTCATTCCACGGTTGCTGACAGTAGGCCGAAAGAATTATCGAATGGAAATTGCTAAGGACAAATTGGAAACAGTTAGAAACAATCCGGAAATGTGGTAATGATCCTGAGACAAAAGCCCAATCTGTGGAACCAGTGTAAGACGCCCTAGGAACCACGACCCAAGAAAACACCCCAAATTCGGAGCAACATCAAGATGATGCTCATTGTTGTCTTCGAAAGTTCAAAAGAATCATTACTAGGGACGAATAATGAGTTTATGGTTATGATTCTGAGAGAAAAGTCCAATCTTCGCAGTGGAAGACGCCCTATGAATCACAACCCAAGAAAGCATGCAAGTCGGAGCAACATCAAGATGATGCTCACTGTTTTTTTCGACCAGGAAGGTATTGTTCACCATGGATATGCTCCAAAAGTCCAACATTGAACAAAGAGTATTACCAAAAAGTTTTGAAATCATTACGTGACACAGTAAGGAAGAAACAGACAGACTTGAGGAAAATTGGAGACACGACACGGCACCTACTCATCGCAACTTATTCGGCAATTTTTTGCGAAAGACCGCATTTTTCAGCTACGCTAACCACCTTATAATCCAGACTTAGCTGCCTGTAACTTTTGACTGTTCCTCAAATACAAATAATCTCTTAAAGAAAGCAAATTATACTACTCGTAGAAGACAAAGAATACGACGAAGGATCTGTTAGTTTAACGACAAAATTTATTTCGAAAACTTCTCAAAACAGCAAATTTTTAATACAGTATCCATATATTATATCAAATTTTCCATATCGTATATCGCGAATCTATCAGCGGGTTTTAATAACATCTTGATATTTTGATTTTCACAAATAACTCGTCGATTATTATCTCTAACGTATGTATAATAAATAGCTACTGTAAATGTGACTACTTTATAGATGTGATTAATTTTATTACTAAAATATTTATGTTAAAACCCTGATAACTATATGTGATAATCAAAGATAAGTGAAGTATTCAGGGAAATAAAAATTTATAAACACCGTATCTAATAATGCTATTAACTTCTCTTCTGCTAAATATCTTTTTATTTCTTAGTTCATTTTAACGTTCATTATTAAGTCTGCAGAAACAAATGCGCACTCACTAGAGGCGATTCATATGCGTATAGTTTGTGTATGAATGCCGGATTAGATTGGTGATGGTGAATCAACGGCGTTCTTTGATATGTTCGACGAGTATAAAGATCGAGGGAATATTAAAGAAAGAACAGTATCGAAACATTTTAGACAACAATGGTATTCTTTCAGGATTAAGACTTTTGGATCCGAATTTTGTATTTCAACAAGATAATGACCCGAAGCATACACCTAAACTGTGCAAAAACTATTTGCAACACTTGGAAGCAGACGGATCCATCAAATTTATAGAATGGCCTCCCCAAAGCCCCGATCTAAACTCCTTAGAGTTATTGTGGGAGGAACTTGATTGAGAATTTCAGAAAGCAGTACCAACATCAAAGGCTAATTTGTGGAGGAAACTACAAGAAGCGTAGGTCTAGATAACACCAGATAGCTTGACAAAACTAATTGCAAGAATGCCGCGATTGTGTGCTGCCGTTATCAAAAACAAAGGTCACATAGATGTAATTAGCAATGTATATGTAAATAATAAATATATGTTCAGTTTTTCACTAGGGATTTTAATCATTGCTTCTAAATGTATGGGTGCCCAAATACTTCTGAACGGTTGTGTATAATCTAAACCCACGTAGTTATAGCAGGAGAAACTTGATCGGATGCTAATTTGAAGAAGAAGCTGCAAGAATTTCATGGGCATTTTTTTGTATTAAACTTTTATTTTGTTTTGCTATACGAGGTGTGGCTATTAAATAACGATACTGACACTGGTACAGAAGAAGTGCGCATGCGCCAAACGCCAACGACTGACGGCTATTTATCGTGAAGCCTTCTCTTTCGAATGCAGTGCTTCTCGCCTCTGTAAACAAATCAGCATATAATTTATTGAAAGAAGTGTATGGCAATAAATGTTTAACGCGTCCACGTGTTTTTGAGTGGTTTAAGCGTTTTAAAGATTCAAAGCAACGATAATTGTTTTTTTCGATATTCATGAGATTGTGTACCTTCACTGGGTTCCTGAAGGTCAAACTGTTAATAAACATTACTACCATCACGTTCTTGCTCAACTCCGTGAAAGAATAAGGAAAAAACGACCCGAATTGTGGAAGAACAAGTCATGGGTTCTCCACCAAGACAATGCACCAGCTCATTCCACTTCTATTTGTTTCCCAAGGTGAAATCTGAGTTAAAGGGAACAAAATTTGAGTCCGTTGAAGCTGTGAAAGCGGAAGCGGCACGCGTCCTGAAGGATCTGACAGAAGAAGACTTCCAGCACTGTTTCGAACAATGACAGATTCGCAAGGAGCATTGTAGGGATAGAGGAGGGGTGTATATTGAAGGTGATAATAAGTAAATATGTATGAAATCAAAATAAAATGTTTTACAGCGTCAGTCTCATTATTTAATAGTCACACCTGGTACATGGAAAAATGTTATATTTACAGGCGATGATGATATTTTGCCCAGAGACTGTACATACAAATAACATAAATCTTTACACAATCGATATACGCAACTTCAAACCGCATACATACTTTGAGAGAGAGACGAAGAGAGATGAGAAAGCGAAAACAAGTTCCATGCATTCATTGCACTTGGCAATGAATCACCCGCCGATATATCAAGATCACTAATTCGTAGGTAAATGCAGACGCATACTGAAAACATCCAACGATATCCGTAGTAGAACAAAAGAAGAAAACATAACACAATCGCCGCGATCCACGTTTCTTGCAACTGGTCGGCGAGCGGTGTGGGTGACTCACCCGTGCAATATCCCGAACAAAAAAAGCATTTTATAGAACAAGTCATGGTGTGAGAAATTGGCCGACGAAAATATGTAGGTGAGATAGCAGAAAGACATGTACAAACATGTTCAACTATACAATACTTACGTGTACATATTACAACATGAAAAACGGCGAGTAATAAAAGAGTAGGAGTCGTGATAAGAAAGTTGAATGGTCAATATTTAAACAAACGACGATGTAAGAAATGACTAAGAACTTGTTGATGTGTACATAGTCTCTGACTAATAAATAGTACACGGTTCATTTTTCAATAAATGAAGAATAGCGACAGCCAGAAGAAAAGAATCCGTGAAATTGACGTCAGATTGATGGTTGGTTAGAAGAACATTGTTGCTATGTTTAATTTACTTTGTTAGTCATTTGTCTTCTTACGTAATGAGGAAATGAAAAGCAAAGAAGTAGTATGTATTTTTATCACACTTCTGTACAAGCAGAGTTTGTCATTTTGACATTTATTTCATTCAGCGATGTGTACAAGAATTAAAGAAGCCACTGTGTAATGAGCAATAATTAGATTAGCAAATGATAAAACATATGTTAGTGTTTACATAACATAACATGTGGTTTGCCTTACTCGAGAACTTATATCTTTCCTGTAATTTATGGCCATTATATATTTATTATATATTTCATTAATAATTATAATATTTAATTTTACAAATTAAATATAATATAAAATATTTAATACATTATAAATTGTAAATAAGATAATAAATCAAAAGTACAGCTCAGAATAATTCTAAATAAATATTCGTTTCTCAAAACCCCAAAATAATCTTTTTGATCATAAATAAATAACAAATTTAAACTTTTTCCATTGTGTTCATAATGTATACTCCTCCCTCAATTTACGCGGCACACTTTTACGCGAACCTCTTTCTTTTATCCATACTCTTTTTTATGCAAACCTCATTTTTACCCATCAAATTGTAACAATGTACGTAGCAGTTTTTATGAGAGATCTAAATATACCCAGCCAAACAAAAATTCCCTAGAAGTTTTAAAATTGGTTAATGTAAACAGTGACTTATTTGGCGATGTTAAAACACGTCAGTACTGTATGAGACAAAAATAAAAATACAGTACGTTGTATTATAATTTATTCCGCAAATGTATATACACAGTCTGTCGCAGAGAAAACCGAACTTTTTTAAAATGAAAACAAAAGCTTACTATTTTAGTAAAATTCATTTATTTTATTCAAAGTAGTCGCCTTCGGCTTCAATACGAGGGTAGTTTGATAAGTAGTGAGAATGGAAAAGAAAAACGAATTTTTTAAATACAAGCAATACATTTATTCCAACGGTCCTCCTATGCCCTTATGCTATCTCTAACCACGTTCTAACCATTGTTTCGACTGTTGTTTAGTTTCGGGTGTACTGTAGTGTATCCAAGTTTCATCGCAAGTAACAAATCGCCTACAAAAATCAACCGGATTCCGCTTATAAAGGTCCAAACACTCATTGGAAATGCGCAAGCCCATCTTGCCGAAAGCTTGTTTTTTTAATTAATGTTAATTTGCCCATTAGCACACACACACACACACACACACACACACACACACACACACACACACACACACACACACACACACACACACACACACACACACACACACACACACACACACACACACACACACACACACACACACACACACACACACACACACACACACACACACACACACACACACACACACACACACACACACACACACACACACACACACACACACACACACACACACACACACACACACACACACACACACACACACACACACACACACACACACACACACACACACACACACACACACACACACACACACACACACACACACACACACACACACACGCACACACACACACACACACACACACACACACACACACACACACACACACACACACACACACACACACACACACACACACACACACACACACACACACACACACACACACACACACACACACACACACACACACACACACACACACACACACACACACACACACACACACACACACACACACACACACACACACACACACACACACACACACACACACACACACACACACACACACACACACACACACACACACACACACACACACACACACACACACACACACACACACACACGCGCGCGCACACACTCACACACACACACACACACACACACACACACACACACACACACACACACACACACACACACACACACACACACACACACACACACACACACACACACACACACACACACACACACACACACACACACACACACACACACACACACACACACACACACACACACACACACACACACACACACACACACACACACACACACACACACACACACACACACACACACACACACACACACACACACACACATACATTTAGTATTTAGTGAATGAAGTTTCTGCAGATTATTTAAAGAAGTTGACTCTTCGTAAAACCAACAAAAAACGCCACTAATTTTCTTAAAATAGAACTGTTCCGGTCACTTTTGGGACAAAGGCTATACGTACAATACCGAGCAATTGAATTAAAGTCAACAGCTAATTTCGATATTTTTTCAAATTGATCAGAAACAAAACAGAAACAGGACACATGTCTTTATAACAGGTTTTCCAACAGGGACATAACAATTTTGTCTTTTAACACGAACCTTTGAACGTTGTTCATGATCTGCCAACGTCAAAACGTCAGTCAAGGTTATCATTTTTATCATGTAATGACTTTCTGTTTGTATCTGTTTTTATAATGCAATTTATGGCATGTTATTAGAGTCGATTGTCAACGTTCTCTGTAATTGTACTATTCAATTACAGATACGAGGGTAGTTTGACAAGTAGTGAGAATGGAAAAGAAAAACGAATTTTTTAAATACAAAATAACATTTATACCAACATTTATTCCAACGGTGCTCCAATGCCCTTATGCCATCTCTAAAATGCGATTTCGGAAGGCTTGCAAAATACTCATTTACGAAGACGATAAGCTCGTCGTTAGACGAAAATTTCTTTCCACCTAGTGCCGTTTTCAATTTTGGAAAAAGGTGGAAGTCGAAAGGGGCTAGATCCGGCGAATAAGGCGCATGCGGTACTAATTGGAAATGCAACTCGTGGATTTTGGACATCGCAACTGTGCTGGTATGCGAGGGAGCGGTGCCTTGGTGAAACAGAATCTTTTTCTTTGCCATTCCTGGTCGTTTAGCACGAATCTCAACATTTAATTTTTGTAGAAGTTCTGCATAATATTGTCCGTTTATTGTGGCACCTTTCTGAAGATAATCAATGAGCAAAATGCCTTTTGAATCCCAAAAAATTGATGCCATCACCTTGTTTGGTTTTGCTTTCTTTACATGTGCAGAACCACGTCCTAACCATTGTTTCGACTGTTGTTTAGTTGCGGGTGTACTGTACTGTATCCAAGTTTCATCGCAAGTAACAAATCGCCTACAAAAATCAACCGGATTCCGCTTATAAAGATTTAAACAGTCATTGGAAATGCGCAAATGAATGAACTTTTGATCAGTCGTAAGCAATCGCGGCACCCATCTTGCCGAAAGCTTGGAAAGGCCCAATTCTTTCGTTAAAATGTGGTGTACGCGTTCTGTTGAAATGTTTACCATGTCTGCTATCTCTCTAACTTTGAGTCGTCGATCTTGCGTAATAATCTTATCGATTTTTATAATCATTTCCTTAGAAGTCACGATTTTGGGTGCTCCAGAGCGCGCTTCATCAACACAGCTTGTTCTACCACGTTTAAATTCATTTACCCATCTACTTATTGTGGCGGATGATGGAGCAGATTCACCTAATGTTTATTTCAGTAGCTTTCATACCCTTAATTACGAAGTATTTAATCACCGCGCGATACTCTGCTTTTTCCATTTTAACAAAACGACGTGTTGTTTCTTTTTCAATTAGCTGTCAAAAATAAACTAATCAACCGATTTATCTAAATATCGGAATGTAAACATATAAATAGCTAACCTAAATTACAGTGCATTCTGTTTTACCAATTAGAGCCACCTACATGATGAAACAAGTGTACTGTGGTGCGTGTTTATCACGTGTGAGTGTGTATGAGTGGTATAAACGATTTAAAGACGGCCGTACGGACATAAATGACAATGAACATCCTGGTGTAAAAAAAATCTGTGGTTACGAAAAGTAACATCAAACGTGAATTTATCAGAAATGAGTTGAAATCCTCATTGCGATACATGGGAATGGAATTAAATATTTCCAAAGATTCAGTTCATCACATTTTGGGATTGAGAAAGATTTATGCAAGGCTTGTACCACACAAGCTAACTGAATTCGACATTGTACAGACTTGATTAAAGACTCAAAGAAGGACGCAAACTTCATGTATTCTATTGTAACTGGCGATGAGACGTGGTGTTTTCAATATGACACAGAGATCAAACGTCAAAGCTCTGCATGGAAGCATCTAAGCGAAGAAAGACCGAAGAAAACCGTTTGGAGAAGTCAAACGTGAAGACAATGTTGATTTGTTTTTATAACTGGAAAGGCATAATGCACAAAGAGTTTATACCAACTAGTCAAATAGTTGATGCTGTATATTATATTGGTCTTATGAAGCGTCTGTTGGCGCGTATTCGTCATGTGCGCCCTCAATATCGTGAAAATAGAGTTTGTTATATGATTGCACCATCTCATCGCTCGACGCTTATCACTGATTTTATAACTATAAATGGCATTTTAACCACCAACCATTCACCAGATATGGCCACATATTTTCTATCTATTCTCCAAACTCCATTTACCGATAAAAGGACAGCGTTATGCCTACGTCGAAGCCATTAAAAAGGCGTTGACAGCGATCTTGAAGGACATATCTAAAGATGAACTTCTAAATTCATTCGACATGTTAGTTGACCGTGCAAAACGTTGTATTGGAGGCGAAGGCGACTACTTTGAGTAAAATAAATGAATTTTACCGAAATAGTAAGCTTTTGTTTTTATTTTATAAAAGTTCGGTTTTCTCTGCGACAGGCTGTGTATAACTGCAAACGGTATTTCAGGTTGAATAAATGAATAACTTGGAAAAGGAGGACTCCTCCACCGAAACGTCGTTAATATAAATTAAATGTTTTATTATACTAATGGTCGAAATAGTAAAAAATAATAAACTAACAAAATAACGAAAAAAAAATAAAGATTATAATCAGAACAAAACGAACCAACATATTAAAAAAGAAAAGAATAAGTAATTACCGCAACACAGTATTTTTCTGCCGCAGTGATTTGTAAATTTCTAGAGATTCAGTAAAATGAGTTTCTTTATATTTTAAACGGTACCCATTTTTCAACTTCAAGTCGGTACAAATAAATTGAAGTAATCATACACTTTAGCGTAGAAACCATTATACACTAATTCAGCATTAGTAAATGCAATTAAAAACAATCAATCCGTATTCAATAATGCCTTATGTAAATTAACATAGAGAGACGACATTTTTGAAATTACAAGTATAATAATTTTCTCTAGTAGTTAAGTTTAGAAGTCTACGATTACTAAAATAAATAGACAGGTCTATAGTAGGATGCTCCAAATCTTCATCCACCATCCACCATCGGTGTACTCTCACGTGTAGCCACAATATGTCATTTGTTAATACTAAATCTAGAATGCGTTGTATAATTGACGGGTTGTATTAATTTGTAATAAATCGACAAAGTCAGTAAAGTTAAAGTTTTAAGTTGTCTTTTACATGCAAATTTCTCCCGATGAAACAAAGAAATATCGACTGTACATATTATTTTTCCGCTATAGTACCTTTAAGTCTGGAAATTCTTTTACGAACTTCCTCATACAACGTTTTCTATTACTTGTAGCACTATCGCAACCTTCTCACATTACTGCGCTATACGTGGGCAAGGTGAAAAGTTCTCGGCCTGACACAGAGATGGCGTTACAATTAACAGAAATGTATGTTTCCTGTGTGGCTGCATTTGTCTTTAGTTCATGTGAAAGCTTTCAACTTGTTCTCTCATATAGTTTGGTTTAACCCCTATGGAAATTCATCCGAAGTTGACAAAAGTGTACGGGAACTCTGCTCCTTCGATGTCAACCGTTAAAAAGTGGGCAGCTGAATTTAAACTTGGTCGTACGTCCCTCGAAGATGACCCACATGAAGGACGGCCAAAAACCGCAACCACACCAGAAATCATCGAAAAAGTACATGATATTGTGTTGGACGATAGGCGAGTGAAAGTGAGTGGGATAGCTGAGGCTGTGGGGATATCGGAAGAAAGGGTGTGAAACATTTTGCACAAAGACAGAGAGATGAGAATGCGCAAGATGGGTGCCGCATTGACTGAATGTCGATCAAAAGCAAATGCGCAAACAATTTTCGGGGCATTATTTGGACCGATTTAACAAGAATCCGACCGATTTTGTGCGGCGATTTGTCACCACGGATGAGATATGGGTCCACCACTACACGCCAGAAACAAAACAGCAATCGAAGCAGTGGGTGGAAGCCGGTGGTTCAGCGCCAAAGAAAGCGAAGTCGATAGCATCTGCCGGAAAAGTCATGGCCAGCGTGTTTTGGGATGCAAAAGGAATCTTGTTAATTGATTGCCTTGAAAAAGGCGCATATTACTCTAACCAGCTGTATGCCAAAATTCGCGAGAAGAGGCCTGGTTTGAAGGAAAAAAAAATCATTTTTCATCAGGACAACGCACCCGCACACAAGGGTGCGTTGGCGATGGGAAAATTGCGGGATGTGGGGTACGATTTGCTCGGCCGCCCTCCCTATTCTCCTGATTTGGCACTCTCAGACTTCCATCTATTCCCAAATTTGAAAAAATTTGTTTCTAGAAAGCGATTCACATCCAACGAAGAAGTTGAAAGGACCGTAGAAGAATGTTTTGACAGCCTTCCAGACTGTCACTTCCGGGAAGGAATGTTGATGTTAGAAAAACGCTGAACCAAGTGTGTTGAACCCAAGAGAGATTATGTAGAAAAATAAAATCATTTTTTAAATTTAAATCGCAGTCTTTCATTGTCAGGCCGAGAACTTTTCACCTTGCCCACGTATATGAGAACAGCAACATAACAAATACCACAACTGTTCTCGCCGAGCTAACGCGATGTACTAAATTCACGCTGTCAATTAACTAGACGCACACGTCCCGATGACTCTGGTACGTCGCCAAGAATTAATAACCCATTCTCAAAATGAAAAATGCACTAAAATCTGTGACGGCAAATTCAAACTATACTCAGTTATTGAAAATAACACTGTACATGTTTCATAAATATATATAAAAATTCCAGAGTTATATATACGCACATAAAGATTATCAGATTTCGGTAAATATATAAAAATGCTGTGGATATAACGATTTCGACAGCAAAATCGTTTGAATTCATCACGTTCTTTACTCGAAAAGTTTATTCGACGGTTGAAAAATCACCCTAATACTTCAAATTCACAGGTTATTTTCTCCCTATAAATAAACCGGCTATAAAAATAGATATTTTTCGGCCGACACCTGACATTTCCGATCTCATCATTGCTCCTTTAAAACCACGCTTTGCTCTTCGTTTCTAAACAATTCTTCAATAACTTTGAATTTGTAAAAACACAATACAATTTTTTATATATATATATATATATATATATATATATATATATATATATATATTTATATATATATTTATCCATAATTAGCGTTCTATTGATTCGATTTATTTCTGCATTTCTTTCCAATTATAAGAATGTTCGTTCATTAAGCAAATTTTTTTATGTCAATCCACTAAAAACGTATTATGTAGGGACGGCCTGTACATCTATAGATCTATAGTAACATTTACAAATATTCAGATTACGCTTTGAAGCAGTTATTGTAATTGTAGTTTTACTGCTCGCTGAGTTTATGAATCATGAATCACTTATGTTTTCAAATAAACATTTAAAGAGTGATATGTATATGTATATTGAAACAAAAATATAAACCTTTTACAAAAATTATTTATTTTCTATTATCTATACTACCTTTTCTTAAAATACAAAAAGAATATACGTATTTCGACTGCATATATTTATTAAACTTTAAGATATACGAATACGAAACTTTACACACATATTTACAAACCTCTCAAGTTCAGATTACAGATGTTCAATATGTCCTCCATCAGCGACACGAACAATATCACATCGATACTCAAATTCCTCCCATACTCGCGCAAGCACGTCCTTCGTCACTGATGTTATGGCAGTACGGATCCGGTTCTTCAACTCTTCCAGGTTCTGTGGGAGTGGTGATACATAAAGGTTGTCTTTAACGAAACCCCACAGGAAGAAGTCACAGGGTGTCAAATCAACGGTTCCGTAGAGTTTCATTCAGATATTCACGCACTTGGCGACTCCAGTGAGGGGGTGCCCCGTCTTGTTGCAGCCTCGGAAACAACCAGTTTTGTACGATGCGTTGTGCGAAAGTGTTATCATTGTCAATAGCATCCTAAATCTCGTTACAAAATACCACACATTTCCGTTTGTCATCAGGACGCAGAGCTTGTAGCAACTGTAACTTGTACGGCTTCATAACCAACCGACGTCTCAAAACACGCCGAATTGTTGTTGTAGTCAGTGGTAACTCCCGACTGGCACGACGAGTTGATTTTGAAGGATTACGTTAGAAAGCAGCTTGAATTCGTACAACATTTTCTTCAGAAACACGAGGGCGGCCAGGACTCTTTCCCTTGCATACACATCCTGTATCTAGAAACTGTCGATACCATCTGCTAATGTTCCACCCATTCCGGGGTATCAATTTGGTAGCTCAACCTGAAACGTCTGTGCACTGTAATCACGGAATTGCACTTCGCAAACTTGAGAACACAAAATGATTTCTGCTGCGGAGTAGCCATTTTAAACATATGACGGTTACCGAGAGAAACAGAAGACAACTGACATCTAGCGGCTATTAAATAAACTAGACTATATATTCGTTTCTCCAATAGCCGAGCCGAGGCGCAGCGGTCGATAGTTTGGACAAGATAATACTTTGTAATACGTATATTCTTTTTGAAACACGCAGTATTTTGTTTGTGTTTGATTTAAATTTCAGACTGAAGAAGCCACAATGTTGGCGAAACATTTGTTACTATTTTCTAATAAAGATATTTTGTGACAATCACACAACTGAGTTTCTGTATTTAACTTTTGTAATCTCTATAAATCTTGTTAAACCTTATAGTTTCCGCGGTATCAGCAACAAACGACTATTCAATACGAGTAAATGTAATTCTTTGAGTTAAAATTTTGAGAACATTTTTATATGTGCATTACTTTAAATTACTTCTAATTTCTTTTGTACTCCTATATACACAGACTACAAACTCTCCTAAAAACGCACACTTTAAGGGTATCGCATTACTTTTTTTTGCCGAGTGTACAGCACATACATACGTATGTATGCTTACTTAAAATATAGGTCGCAGAATTATTGATTGTCTTATAGTAATTCCGTGCTTGATACAACTACTTCAGTTTTATAGGTACATATACGCTACGGCGAAGTGTAATAAGAAGATAATAAACGCTAGAACAAGAGAATGCACAAGGAATTAGATCGTTTTGCAGAAAGTTTATGAGACAGCACTGATACATAATAAAAATAAAACGACGTACGAAAGGTATTTATGTTTTCATTGACCGACACGTATAGCAAATTATTGATGGAAAACGTTTTAAGATGCATGTAAACTAAGATCATGACGTCACAAAAATATATAAAATGCAAATTTCACGTCAAAATAGCAATTGTTTTTTAAGAGCGAGACATTCAAGGTTCGTCTTAAAAAACACTTATTGCTTTCACTTTTTTCGCCTTCATATGTTTTTATGTTATTGATCACTAGGTTCCAGGACGCTCGATATTTTATAGATTTACAAGCCGCCAATATTTTTGTGAAAGTGGTCTAGACATGGAAAAATGTTTTATAGCGTAATAAACTGCTTTAGGACAGCTGGTAACATTATGTTGTACTTAACTACAAGTTGTTAACTTTAATATTAAACCCTTATAAAAACTCCTTTTGTAATTACAATTAATTTTGGCATATAAAAACCTAGATCATCAAATAAAAAAAAGGGCGCTTCATAACACCAAGATAATATACAGCATTGACTTTTTGACTAGTTGGTGCAAACTCTTTGTGCAGACACATAAAAATAAATCAACATTGTCTTCACTTTTGACTTCTCCAAACGGCTTTTTTTCGTTCTTTCTTCGCTTGGATGTTTCCATTCAGTGTTTTGACGCTTGGTCTCTGGATCATATTGAAAACACCACGTCTCATCGCCAGTTACAATAGAATACCTGAAATTTTCGTCCGTTTTTGAGTCTTTAATCAAGCCTGTACAATGCTGAATTCGGTTAGCTTGTGTGGTACAAACCTTGCACGAATCTTTCTTAGTTCCAAATGCTGTGTCAACATGCGATGAATTGAATCTTTGAAAATATTTAATTCCATCACCACGTATCGCAATGAGGATTTCGGCTCATTTCTGATAAATTCACGTACAAGTTCGATGTTACTTTCCGTAACCACAGATTTTTTTTACATCAGGCTGTTCGTCGTCATATACCACATATACCACTCATACACACTCGTACTTGATAAACACGCATCACCACACACTTGTTACAACAAAGTAAACATTTCAGTAAACGATTTACCGAGTTTAAAACAGAACTTAATATTTGCTCTTTGTCAAAATTTATTTTTCGACCAATGCCAAGTAAACACTGCTACTTTATACGCAATTTCTCTATTTCTAATGATGCAAATGTCATGATATTTTGACATAACATTGGTGAAAGATCTGCCTTACCGACGCATATTTTCTTTAATAGATGGCACCACTAAATTTTACTATTTTAACAAAGTTCTGTTTTCTCTGCGACAGATTGTGTATATTTAAAAAAAGACAAGTATATTTCAGTGTAATTTAGAACTTATTTACTTGCGAGAAATGTTATGTAAATATGCTATTTTTTATTAAATATTATATATTCATTAAACATTCCTCTTAATATGTTTTACTTAAATAGTATTATTTATTGACATCTTTCACAGATCACAGATCATAAGTTGTTACCTATGAGTATTTTATCATCTTCTAAACGCACATCACATTCTGTTTATCTTTAAATAATTTTTCCATTGATTGATATATGCACTAATTCGATGGTCTTAAAATGAAACGGTGTATTTAGACGGGCGTATAACACAAACATTCACTTCTTCACCTTTTCGTTTTAATTACCTTATGAAATACCATCTTGGCTTTCAGCCAGTGTTTATTTTAAGTCCCTGCGTTAATATTTCTAATAAAACGAAAAGAACATGTACGATGTACCATATACACGCGCTTCTTCAGTCTGAAATATATTGAATTATATATATATTTACGTGACTCAGTGGTATTTACTTCACGTACCAGAAGATTTAGCTTCCGGCAATGTTTATTTCTGAACATAATAATAATAATAATAATAATAATAATAATAAATACATGAGATATAATTGAATATGTATTCTCTTAGCAGAGGTAAGGGTATAAATATAGGCTACCATTTTGCTTTTGAACAACCCGAGATTATTTTGTTAATAAATTCTTTTAAACTACAGCACTAAAGCGCTTTGTTTAACATATTATAACACAAAACATTTAAAATAGTTTGTCATATTTATACTCAAATTTATGAAAAAAGAAGCCAAATAAAGCTAACAATAATTTTCTAAGATATTACTTTAACTTTAAATAAATAAAATGACAAAATAATCTTTTTAATTTCAATTTTGGATTGCAAAAGTCACAAATGTATTTATATTTTCAAATCGTACCCATGTAACGGTGTCCCAAAATTAACGCAAGATTTGAATTAAATAGAAAACACAGTTTTTAGTCTTTCGATTTTTATTTTTTTATTGAATCATAAAGTACATAGGATAGGGTTATTTATGGAATAACAGATCGGGCAAATGGCCTCCACGGTTTTGCATGCCCATACGCACTCGTTTGTTGAAATTTTCCATGACCATTATGCATAAATGTGGCTGAATTTCGTTGATGCAGCGTTGAATCTCCTCCTTTAATGCATGGGTGGTTGTGGGCTTGTTGACATAGACATGTGATTTCAAATAACTCAATAAAAAGAAATCTAATGGTGTTAACTCACACGATCTAGGGGGCCAATTCTGATCACCGAAATGAGAGAGTACACGACCTAGAAATGTCTCATGCAGGAATTGAATTGTTTCACGGGCTGTATGGCATGTGGCACCGTCTTGTTGAAACCACATATTGGCCACATCAATATCATCCAATTTCGGTAGAAAGAACTGTGTCATCATGTCGCGATATCGAGCACCAGTAACAGTCACTGCTTGACCAGCCTGATTTTCAAAAAAGGGTGGTCCAATTATGCATCCAGCCCAAAATCCACGCCAAACAGTGACACGTTGTGGATGCATTTGTTTTTCGACAATCACATGTAGGTTCTCAGAACCCCAAAAGCGGCAATTTTGGCGATTAACAAAGCCATCAAGGTGAAAATGTGCTTCATCGCTTAGGATGATTTTGCTCGAAAAATCAGCATCCATCTGTTGATGTTCAATAATCCATTCAACGAACTCTCTTCGCTGTGCATGGTCATTAGGCTTCAGTTGTTGTGTTAATTGAATTTTGTAAGCATGGAGACACAGATCTGTAGTGAGTATACGCTGTAGGGAGCTTCCATGAAATTTGCAATTCTTGTCCGCGACGCCGAATTGAGGTTCCTGGATTGTCACCGACACTCTCACGTATTAAAGTAATATGTTAATTTTATTTAACTAGATAGCGTAGGTGAGAAGTGACAGACAGTCAAGAGTGACAGTTACGTTTTTTTTTACATGTACACAAATTTAGTTTATCAAATAAAATATTCTCAACAGGTTATGGGTTCAGCCGTGTACAAGTGTTAAAAAAAAATAGTTTTAAAGGCACATTTGTGTGTACAAAAGTTCAAGTTAGTCAAAAGTGAAGTTAGTAGGTTACAAAACCAAGGGCCAAACAGAGTTATCCATATCAAAGATGGATTTGGCTAAGTATATTAATCCACTGACTAGTGAAAAAGACTGGCCTCTGTGGAAAAGAAAGATAAGGGATCTGCTTGATTATCATGAAGGTGCGCTGGACGTAATAGATAAAAAGCTCATAAAGCCAAAAGAACTGAGGTTAGATGCCGACACAGAAGCCAAGAAAGCACACAAAGCACAATGCGATCTGTATCGCAAGGCAAACAGTTATGCCAAGTCCATGATATCCGCATCAGTCTCAGAGGATGTGTATGCCAAAATTATGGACAAGCAAACAGCCCAAGAAGCATGGGAAGCGCTTCATCTAGAGTTTGAAGCCACAGCAAAAGACCAACTTTTCAAGCTTTGCAACGAATTCTTCGCCTTCAGCTGGACGGAAGGAGAAAGCATTTCCACTCATTTCACAAAGTTGAAGAATGTGTGGAATGAACTCAACCTGGGATTTGCAGCAAAGGAACTTCAAAAGTTGCCTGACCTACTGCTAATATGTAAGGCTTTATTCATACTGCCCTCTAAGTACGAGAGCTTTAGAGCAAGTTGGATGCTGATTACTAAAGATACTGATAAAACCTTTTAAGAGCTAACGATGCAGCTGTACTTGTTCGAGAGAAGCAACAAAGTCCAGAGCTCATTATCTGATCAGCAAACTCAAGAAGCCTTAGTGGTGAACACCAATGGTGCAGGTAAAGCTAAAGTCAACCCTGCAGCCAAAAAGTTCAACCCCAAGAAACGAGATGGAAAATGTAACTATTGTGGCATTCCAGGACACTGGGTTCGTGACTGCAGAAAGTGGATAGCAGCCGGCAGACCAAAGGCAAAGGGAGATCCCAAGAAAGAAGATTCCAAGAGAGAAGAAAACAAGGTAGCATTAGTACTACCAATTCTTGCATGCGACATTAGTTCCGAAGCTCAAGGAGGTAGCGCAACCTGGTGGATAGACAATGGTGCAAGTAAGCACTGTTCCAAATATCTTGACTACTACACAAGATTCTCAAGATTCAAAGAGCCTATTCTGATTAGCACAGCCGGTAAAGAGAAGTTAGTGTCCTTTGGTAAAGGGGACATCATGTTTGATTCAATAGTAGGAAGCAACCAAGTGAGTCTAACTTTGAAGAATGTGTGGTATGTACCAGACATCTGTAAGAATCTGATATCTCTTTTGACCATTCATGATCAACGTCCAGACAGCAAGTTTGAGTCTGGAGTCACAGAGTGTTTGTTGAAGTTAAATGGTGTGGGAATACTAGCAGGTACCCGCAAGCCATTCGGAACTCTTTACAAAGCATCAGTCATTCCAGTTCGACCAGCAACAGAGTCAGTCAATGTTGTAATGGATCAAAGCGCGATGCTACAACTATATCATGAACGTTGGGGTCACCAAGACAAGAGACACGTCAAAGAAATAATGGCAGAGAAGCTTGGCATCACAGTCAATCTAGAAAGGGACCTATGCGAACCATGCATTTATGGAAAGTCGCATCGTCTTCCTTTTGGCAAAGGTACGAAAGCCACGAGTCCAGGAGAGCTGATAACTGCAGACGTTGTTGGCCCCTTTACAGAGTCTTTTGGCAAAAAGAAGTATTACGTTGAGTTCAAAGACAAGTTTTCTAAGTTCCGTTTAGTATGCTTCCTCAGAGAGAAGTCACAAGTGAAAGAAGCCCTAGTCGCTGTAATTGCACACGCCAAAAATCAAGGTCATCTCATCAAAGAGATGCTGAGTGATGGTGGAGGAGAATTTGATAACGTCGAGGTTCGAAAAATACTGCAAGAAAATGGTATCATCCAGAGGCTGACGGCACCATATACCCCTCAACAAAATGGGTTGACAGAACGTGATAACCGCACAATAGTAGAGATGGCGAGAACTTTCAAGTACGCCAATACAGAAGCTAATTTTCCTCAAGCTCTCTGGGCAGAACTGGTCAGCACAGCAGTCTATATCCTGAATAGAACGGGAAAATCATCACTCAAAGGAAAGAGTCCTTATGAGATCTGGATGAACAGCAAGCCCAGGATCAAGCATTTTCGCATAGTAGGGTCAGAGTGTTTCGTTCATGTGCCCTGTCAGAAGAGGAAAAAACTTGATCAGAAAGCTGTAAAAGGTTACCTAGTGGGATATGATGGCGACGAAAGGTATCGCATCTACCTAAAAGAGAACAGCAAGATAATGACCTCACGAGATGTGCAGTTCCATGAAAAGCTCTACCAGTGCAAGAAGAAGGTCGAGCTTCCTATATTTAACCTCGATTCAAAAGAGACGACAGAAATGACAGAGTTACCCAATCAGTCATCTATCGAAGAAGATGAGACCCAGGAGAATACAGTCAAAAGGTGCGAAGAAAGTCCAATGCAAGAGTCAAGGTTGCGAGATCGGTCAAAGTTACAAAAACCTGTACGTTTCGACGACTATGTAATGGCTACAGTAAACCTAGACGGTCAACTCGAACATCCACAGTCCTATGAAGAAGCCATGGCAAGAGAAGACTGTCAGGAATGGAAAAGAGCCATGGACCAAGAAATGACCTCTCTCTCGAAGAATGACACGTGGGTACTTACAAAGTTACCACCCGACAAGAAGGTATTACCTTGCATGTGGATATTCCGTCTGAAGATGAATGCGGATGGATCAATCGACAAGTACAAAGCTCGCCTCGTAGCCAAGGGGTGTGCTCAACGTCACGGAGTGGACTATAGTACTACGTTCAGCCCAGTTGCCAAGATGGGAACAATTCGTTCAGTGTTGGCAATAGCAGCAAGTGAGAAGCTTCATCTAGCTCAGTTTGATGTATCTACCGCATTTCTATACGGTAAACTACAGGAAATGATCTACATCAAACAACCTGAAGGATATAGCGATGGCACAGAGCAAGTCTGTAAACTAAAAAGAAGTCTCTACGGACTGAAGCAGGCACCAAGGTGTTGGTATAACAGATTTGGAACCTTTTTAAAGTCGTGGGGATTCAATCAAAGTACTGCAGATCCGTGCTTCTTCATGAGAATACGAAATGGAAGCACAACTCTTCTAGTCCTGTATGTAGACGATGGACTAGTTGGAGGAACAGATCTCCAAAAGCTAGAGTATTTCCTAAACGAACTGAGAGCAGAGTTCGAGATAGTCACGAAACAGGCCAACTTCTTTCTGGGTCTGGAAATCGAAAAAGTCAACTCAGGAGTTAAGTCATGCAAGCCTGTATCAACTCCAATGCTCAAGATTGGAGAGTATCCTGAATCAGGGAAAGTGAACAAGAAAACTACAGAGTTTCCCTACCGACAGGCTGTAGGTTGTCTTATGTACCTAATGCTGGGAACTCGTCCAGATCTAGCCTACAGTGTTGGATTTGTTTTAAGAACTTTCGAAAATCCAAGTAGCGAAGACACAGTACGAGTAAAAAGAATCCTCAGATACATAGCAGGGACACTCACCTATGGTATCAACTACAAGCCAATCCAGAAACGTATTCTGGAGATCTACAGCGATGCAGATTTTGGTGGTTCTTAGTTAATTTAAGTTTATTTATACAGTCATATAAAAAGTTTAAAAAAAAATTTCTGCATCAGTTGAATCAAATTAACAAGGAAAAGTATTAAAGTAATATGTTAATTTTATTTAACTAGATAGCGTAGGTGAGAAGTGACAGACAGTCAAGAGTGACAGTTACGTTTTTTTTTACATGTACACAAATTTAGTTTATCAAATAAAATATTCTCAACATCACGCACTGCTTCGATATTGACATTTGAACGGCTTGTTTTTGAACGACCAGTGTGTTTGGCGTCTCCAACGGATCCAGTCTCCCTGAATTTTTCAATTAATCCCTTCACAGTTGACGAAGTTAAAACACTATTCCGACCATATTTTGTATGAAATTCTCGAACTGCGGCCGCCAAGCTTTCATTATTTTTGAAATATTGTTCAATAATGAAGACACGTTGTTCTATCGCGTAACGCTCCATTTTTACTAACCCTAAACTGTCAGCTGTCGAATTGTTTTTTATAAGGGTTGCCAACGCTTTACTGCACAAATGACGACAAATTCAAATCTTGCGTTAATTTTGGGACACCCATTATATCCTAGAAATTATTGATTTTATATATGGTCATAAAGATTAGTTTTAATACTGCTTAATCTTCTATATCGATACGTAGAATGAAACAGTGTTTAATCTAAATCGGAATATAAATTTTCTAAAGTATTATTAATACGCTATTGCCAGGAAATTATATACAAAATGAATTAAGAGGATGTTATCCCTGAAAGGGGACAACGACGTAATTTAATATTTCATTTAGGTTATTATGAAATAAGTGTTCATAAATAACATTACAAAAGCAATCGAATTCGATTATTAGTTCTTAATATTATAACCATAATATTATAAATTAACCATTAATCGGCTAAAGAAGAACATGCTGACACTTTAGCATGTTCTTCTTTAGCCGATTAAAACTTTCTAATAGAGCAATCGCCTGAAAACTAAAAATTCCGAGTATTGTATTCGTCAAACTATAAAGAGAATGGCGGAAACTGACCAACTCGGGGACCGAAAACGCAGTGGACGGCCGAGGATAACTACTAAAGTGAAGATGAATTTCTGAAATTAATGTCCTTGCGCAATCGTCGCCTTGCAGTTAGCGTAACAACAACCAAACGCCGTTTGGCTGAAGTTGAACTTAAAGGTCGAGTAGCAGCAAAAAAGCCCCCGTATGTCTGCACAACATAAACAAAAAAGGTTGGCCACACAAGTGCTGGACTGTCGAAGAATGGAAACAAGTCTTATGAACAGATGAATCCAAATTTGAAATTTTTGGAAATAAACGCCGTGTCAGGGAGAAAATGTTAGATGAATGTGTGGCTAAGACAGTAAAACATGGTGGTAGAAATGTGATGGTTTGGGGTTGCTTTGGAGGTGGGCACATCGGAAAATTGGTGCAAATCACAGCAAGAATGACAAAAGAAGTCCATTTGGGTATATTGCAAGAGCATGCTCTTCCGTCAGCGATGGAGCTAATGGGCCCGGGATTTGTTTATCAGCAAGATAACGACCCCAAACAGACAGCAAAGATTGTAAAAAGGTTTTTCGCCGATCAAACTGAAAGAGGAATCCTTGCATTAATGACATGGCTACCCCAAAGTCCGGACTGCAATCCGATAGAGCTGTTATGGGACTGTTTGGATCGTGAAGTGCGTAAAATAGCTCCTACTAGCAAGACAGATCTTTGGGGTAAGTTCCGGACTGCACGGAACTCTGTCGATGAGTAATATCTCGACCAACTAGTTGAACAAATGCCACGTGTTTGTGAAGATGTGATCGCAGCTAGGGCTGGTTACTTTGTCGAAAGTAAAACTTAACCTAACTTATTATAATATAACTTAGGTTAATAATGTCAATTGCTTAAATTGTATGTTAATTTAGTATTTCATATGTTAAATAAATTTAGCATGAAAATAAACAGTCTCTTCAATATCATTGCGCAATTAAAATTATCTGTAGTGCGATTAAACTTATGGACGGTAGTGTATATTGTTCATAAATAACGTTACAAAAGCAATCGAATTCGATTACTAGTTCTTAATATTATAACCATAATATTATAAATTAGCCATTAATTGACTAAAGAAGGACATTTGAATCGTAAATTCGTTCAATTTTGTTATAAGAAATTAAAACTACGATTTGATCCCAAATGTGTCCAAACAAAAACACGATACATTTTAGCGACCCTACTTTTCTCTTGGAATATCTTTTAAATTCCTTGTATATACTTTTTGTTCATTGCTCTACACACACACACACCGAAGGAGGCATAAGTATTATACGCGCTTATAAAACTTGAAATTTCGCACCTTTTACATTTAGACATTTATTTAAATATTTTATTTACACAGAAGGACCGATTATTTGGTTTAAACCGAATAAAGGGCCAATGTTCTTTACAAAAAAAAGGGCCCGGCCTCCATCAGCACTGCGATAAAAGTCATTCATGCTTTTCTTCTGTACGCACACGTCTGCGACCTCGCCCTTTTTTTTATTTTTATTTTTTCTCCGGTCAAATACCTCTCGACCGGAGGACGCACTTTAGGCTGTCTACCTCGATGTATCGTTATTTTTCTAACTTACGAGTTCCGAAAGTTTTATGCGGAAACTCAAAGTTAAAATGAATTTTATAGAAAGATGCTTGGCGAGGATTAAATCTGCAGCCCTTATAATATTGATAAAAACTAGAAATAATTATAATTGTATTACTTATGATATGTTTTTTTAAACGACGTTAGAGTTCAAGGCCTAGCAATGCCTCTTGTAATTGGCGTTAATCTGTTGGCGGATATGAAGGCATGAATTATTATTAAAAAGAATTGTTAAATTCGTATAATTATGCCCTTTTAGAATGCCAAACTGAAAAATTTTAATTTTAACCGCTTTATGCATCGCATACATATGTAATGCGGAAATATTTGAAAAAAAACCTGTTCGCATGGTGTTGCTCATCAAAGTCAACATTGCACCGACCAAATTTAATCAAATTTGCTATTTAATATTTTCTCTTGTTTCAGCAGCAAGTAGATAATGTTAGCAGTGAAGAAGTCGAAGTCGATATAGATGAACTATTAGATATGGAAAGTGATGAAGAACGGCGGAGGCATTTACAGGTAAAAACATTTAAAATGTTTAATATATTAATAATATTATGTACACCGTCTTTTTTCAAAAGTTAATGACACTTTCCACTTTCTACGCTATATTTGACTTCTGTTAATTCTATTTGAAAAAGGATCCCGTAAAATCAGGAATACATCAGCCTCAATTGTAAACAAGATGGCTACTAGGCAACACAAGATTTTTTTGCATTCGTGGGTCCATTAAAGTGAGTCTGCGACCGCGGCAATGTACATTTCGTCGTAAATTTTGAACCTCCAATGAGGAAGAACGTTTCTCGGTGGAATAAAGAATAAATGTTTAGGGTTTTTTTTTAATGAAAAAACCGGTGAAAAGGTAAACATACAAAGAGTACTAGGAAAGTTTTGCAATAAAGCTTTGTTTATTTAATTTTTTCAAAGTAATTTCCTCTACACTCAAAACACCTCTCCATCCTCCGAAACCAATCTTTAAACCAGTTCTGCCAAGTTTCACTAGGGAGTAAGCACACTCGTTGTCGCAAGCTCGCAGAAGGTCCTCATCACTGGAAAACCGCTTCCCTTTTAGCTTCATTTTCACATGTGGTACAGTGTAAAGTCGCAGGGAGCAAGATCTGTACTGTAGGGAGGGTGCTCGAGAAGTTTCAACCCTGTCGTGGTCAAATATTCGGTGCAGGCTTTGGCGCGGTGAGATGGAGCAATATCGTGATAGAGGAACAGTTGTCCATTCTTGACTTTGGCCGCAGGTTCTTCATAGATTCAATGACTTTAGGCAGGCACTGTTCAGTATTCCACTTAGCTGTCTTCTGTGTGACCAAAACGACACGTTTCACAATTATACTCGATTTGAAAAATACAGCTATAATTTTCTTCTTTACAGATCGGGATTTTCTGACAACTACGGGTGTGTCCTCATCATCAAAGACCCAAACTTTGTTTTGAGCTTTGGTCGGCACATCGCATTAATACAGCTAAGTCTCGTCACCTGTGATGATGTTGTTTACATTCCGAGATTGTCCCTTTTTTAGGATCTCCCGGCACCAAGTCACACATCGCGTTATCTGCTCTTCAGTCAATCGATGCGGCACCCAGAGAGAACAAAGTTTCTTCACGTGCAACTGATCATGCAGAATCGAACGAATTACTGGTGCATTTAGCCCTGAAGTACCCTCTATCTGTTGGTAGGTCACTCGCTTGTCCTAGCCAAGTATTTTCCTCACAGTAAGAACTGACGTTCGTGGCCTTCCCGGCCTCTCAGCAATCTCCACAGTTAAATTTCCCCTTTGAAATTCTCTATACTACCTAAATATTATTGTGCGATGTGGACAAACATCACCTAGTGCAAGAGTCATTTCTTCGAGGCACTGGTCTATGTTTAAACTACGCAAAACTGCTCTTATCTCATTTCGTAACCACGATGCCATCGTAAGCACTTTACACTCTCACTGCTAATGAATAACTGAGTCCATCGACATGGCGTGGCGGCTACTATGCACGTATGAACATGTCTCAACATGCAGCAACAAGCAGCTTCCTACGGTTCATTGTTGCATCGTATTGCAAAATTTCCTAGTACCCTTTGTATAAATTGCTTGTCTCGAATGCTTTGAGGTGACAGACACGTGGTATCCCGGATTGTCTTTCTTATGTTAGTCTTCCTAATTAATCCATTGATTATTTCCGAATCAAAACCATTGTATCTCGTGATATTCTTAATAAAGTTCAATTCTTTTTCGTATCTTACTTTTGTTAGTGGGAAATTAAGCAAACGATTGATTGATTGAAACTGAAAGAAGCCATCTTTTATTGCATACTATGATTTGAGTCCGCCGTTATGAGTCTATTGACATTAGTTTCTTTTCGGAAAATATCAATTTCTGTTTTAAGATTATTCCTAATTACTAGGTATCCACCAAAGGTAAAGTGTCATTATTTTCTTTTTCTGTCGTAAATTTAATTGTCGAGAATTTTGAATTTAATTGCTTGGCGAAATCAGCATAAGTTGCATCTATGTGTATTAAAAATCGCGAAAATGTCATCTACATACTTAATCCAAATTCTTGGAAAGTATAAATTGTAAATTATCCCATAAATAAATACAACTATAAATTAAAATTACCAAGTTAGATAGGACATATTATCTTCTACAATTTTGCAAATTATACATTTTTATTCGAAACCTTCTTACTTGAAGGTTATGTAACGATTTTTTATGATATAATTCAAGGGAATATAATTTTTTATTATTATATAATATATTCTTAGAAAACCTTGAATTAGTAAGCATTCAATAACAAGATACAATAACGCACACATTGTGAATATTAAAATAAAAACGTAATTATTATAAAAAAAAATGCTAGTGCATAGATGTTCGTTAATTAAAATCGTTATATATGCTATTTATTCGCGTACTTGTACTTACCTAGTATATAGCAGACATCTAGATCATTTGGCTTACAGTCTATTCAAATAATTTAATACGTTGATACACACACAAATATTAATGTCTACTTTATTCATTTTACAACGAAACAGTACGATAACAATACGATTCACTTTATCCGACCATTGCAATGTTAAAAAACAAACACAAATTCAAATTACTTTCTCTGATAAATAATATTAAGTTTAACTGTCAAAAATTATGTGTTAAATACAGTTCGTGCAACACTACAATTCTAAACGACTACATTCATTAATGTAACAGTACTTTTGTCCCTATTAAATAAATTATACCCTTACATAAGAACTGGAAAAATAGGATAACATTTCTAGAACTATAATTGGTCAAAAAGACGGATTTGATTACTTAAGAAGAGAAATTCCTCATTTTATCATGTGGTATCAAGTGATAGATCAAGAAAATGTATTATTAAACCATATTGCAATCTGTTTTATTTCGTTAATGGTAAAAATATCATATTGTATGTCGTATCATATTTCATGTTAATTTGAAATTTAAGGTTATAAATTGTTAGAATAAACATTAACCCTCCGTTACTATCGTCTGGGTGGATTCCACCCAAAAGGCTGAACTTTTAAGTAAACTATATAATTTTCTATGAAAATCGTCCCTTTATTATAATGTTATCCACCTTTGAATGGTTTTTTATGTTTAGAAGTACATTCTACTACATTAATCCGAGATTATATTTATATAAAATTTATTTTAAAAAGAGCTTGGGTGGTTTACACCCGCAATAGTAATAGCGTTTCATTTTTTTGGGTGTTTTATACCCATTGATAGTAACCTTGTACATAGTTTTAGCGATTACTTTGAGTGATCGCTAATATAAATAAAAGCACTTGTGTGTTTTATTGCCCTCTACCATGCATAGAGATGGTAAGCTGCTAGATGTTCCAAAATGTTTGCCCGAAATAATTGAGTTTTATAACAAAACCAAAGGAGGAGTCGATACGACTGACCAGTTATGTTCTACATATAACGTAGCCAGAAATTGTAATCGCTGGCCTCTGGGAATATTCTACTCTTTGCTGAATGTGGCTGCCATAAATGCACGTATTATTTTGTTGTTCACTCAAAATCCACCACTAAAATACAAAAAGTGTTCACCTTTCATCAAGGATTTGGCGTTTAGGCTTATTACGCCACATATGGAAAAACGTAGCACAATTAAGACATTGCCAACTAATATCAAAATAAGCTGCCAAAAATTTACCAAACAACTTTCTGGAAAGCAGAATGAACCCGAAGACATATCACCACCAGCCAAAAAACTTAAACAGAGTCGTTGTCAGGTATGCGGTAATAAAAAGGACCGTAAAACAAAAACAACATGCTGTAAGTGCGACATTTTTATTTGAAAAAGTCACAGTTACCCACTGTGTACTAATTGTTATCAATCAACACATTCAGAATTGACAAACAACTGCGAAAACCATAATGATATGTTTGATGGATTTGATGAGTGACTACAATTTTGTTGGTACTTAGTTCAATTTTTACGCAAAATTTTACTTTGTTTACAAAAATATTATTAAATAACTTTATTTTCTTTATCTTTTTAGCTTTCGAATTCAGTAATCCGCAGAGGATTTGCTTAAAAAGTTTTTTAATTATCACTAGAATTAAAAAATCCATTTAATATAATTTTTTTGTTTCCTTTTTTTAATGAAATGTTAATAAACAACATATAAGTTGAAATAAAATAATAGATTTATGGCTAAAACTAAATTTGTTCGGTATTTTAGTGTTCCTTACTTCAAAAAATTACATTATATGTACATTTGAATTTGGCAGTTAAGAAACGCAGACACTTTAAACGCATGGGTGGGTTACACCCAATTATAGTAACGCAGTAAGTGAAATATACTATAGTGATGGAGGGTTAATGCTAAATTTTTTTACAATAAGGAGGACGTCACTTGAAGTACCAACCATTACAATCTTACGTGAAACGCACTATAATTAGTGTGGAGAATGTCGATATTTATAAAAAAAAATATTACTAAGAGTAAAAAAATTTAATTCTTTTTGTAAAATTATAATACATATAATTAGAAAATTTTAACGTTAAACAAAAAATTCAGAAACAATATTTCGTTAATTGAAATTACGTATGTACTAAAAAAAATGTAAAAACACTCGTCTGTCGTGCAAGAATTGAAGTAATCAAAAATAATATTCAAATCAGATGTTTACCATATTTACTGAGGAGAAAATATTAAAACGTAAAAGCATCTGATGGTTTTAAATGCATATTATTATCAAATATTGATTGTACAGAAATTGATTATGATGATAATACGAAAATTCTCTTTCCTGCAAGTTTTGAAGTGGCACTTCATTATTTCAAATACAAACGCCCTTCTTCTTGACCTATTAAATTTATAACTAAGTTCAATTTTTTTCGAAAGTTATTACATAATTATTTTTTTTTAGTCTCGATTTATTATGCAGCACATTTATTATTTTTTAATTACTTTTTCGCACAAAATATATGTAATCTTTAAATTACTACAGTTGGCAGAAAGACTGTAAAATGACAGATAGATGGCGCGGTTTCAAACTATTTTTGTGGCACGCCGGGGAAACCGTCACTTATGAAATTTCTTCTTGAACAGATAATCAATATACAACAAATTTTCATAACGAGTTGAAGTATGGTTTGAAGAACTCGCTTCCTTCATTTTCCACCGTTGAAAAATAAATTCGTGAGTTCAAATGCGTTCGTACAACCGTTAAAGATGCACCACGTGATGGACATTCGAAATCTGGCACTATACCGGAATTTGTTGAAAAAGGGCATACTATGACGTTAAAGACTATTGTTTGAAAAAGTTTGAATTAGTGAAGGCTGAAAACATCTCTAAGCAATGTGTAACATAAATTTTGGATGAAGAGTTGTCTATGAAATTGTGCGTTGGTGCGAATTCAAATTTCTCATAAATGTTCGGAGCGTTTTCAAAAAAAAACAGTAAATTTTAAATGCTAATTTATCACCACAAGTCAGAATTGGGTTCGTCGTTACACGTCCGAAAAAAAAACCAGTGGAGACACATTGTTACTCCACTCCCAAAGAGGACGATGACTGTTCCACCTGCAGGAAAATAATGGCATCTATTGTTTAGATGCGAAATGTATTACTGTTGTTGCTTGCCTTCCAAAATGCCAAACTATCACAGACGCATATTGCGTGAGTTTCTTAGATAAATTAAAGGAAAAAATTAATTATTTAGCCAAGAAAAAAATCATTTTTTTTACCAAGACAATACACGGTAAACACGTCAACATTGTAGCATAAAATCTATTAAATATATGTTCAAGTACCTAATCTTATTTTATAGTTAATAATGTTATTATATATTGTATTTTTCCCTACTTTTTGTACTGCCCTATGGTAGATGTATTCATATGTATATACATTTTACCTCGCTACGAAAACTGTACCACATTATATTCGGGTCTAGCTGCCGAATGCCGATCAGAATGTAAAGTGGTGGGGCGCGAGTTATTTGAATCACGACTATAACTGACTACTGATCGTACTAGCTGCAGCTCCACCACTAATTTGACTGTAGGCGACACGAACAACAACTTAATCTGTAATCAGTCATTGTTGTGATTCGACTGACTCGCGCCCCACCATTTTACATTCTGATCGGCATTCGGTATCTAGACCCGAATATAATATGATACGGTGTTTGTAGCATTTTAATATGAAAGCACGGTATATAAAATATCGTGTATAATTGAATTTTCCTAATAATAAATATTCATCATTTATGTTTACTTTCAGGCACTCCTTATAGATGCTAAGAAGTCTCAAAATGATGTTAAAGTAAGTATTCTAACATTACTATATTATACGAAGGTTGCTTTAAAAATTTAGCGGTGATACAGAACAAATCAATTATTTTAACCAATTTTCCTTAATTCTTTTTCAAAATAATCGCCTTTATGATTTATCCACCGAATGCAGGAGGTAGAACCAGCTCTCAAAACATTGGGCCTTCAGTCATCTCAAATACGAAGTTTTCGTAGGCTTTCACACTCGCTTCCGTGGTATTAAATTTCAATCTACGCATTTCGTCTTTTATGTATGGAAATAAAAAGAAGTCACAAGGTACCAGGTCAGGACTATCAGTCGGATGAGCCATCAATTGCATTCGTGAAGCGGCTAAAAACTCGAACTTTTGAGATGCGTTGTGATTTGTCCTCTTGGTCGTTTCTTGCGCACTTCTTGAAACACAGTTAGCAAACAAATAGTTGTGTACCATTCAGCATTGACTGTGCGAAGAAAGAGACCACCATTTTTTTGCCAAAGCTTCGTCCGTGTCTCGTTTTCGTGGATTCCTCCTTGTCTTTGAAAACCCATTGAGCCGATTGTCGCTTGCTTTCTGGCTCGTAACAATAAATCCAATTTTCATTACCTGTAACTATGTCATACACTGATTTTGCTCAACCTCGGTTGAATTTTTTAAGAATTTTTTTTACACCAATCCACACATTCTTTTTTGAGCTTCCGTTAAATTGTGCGGTATTCATTGGGGGTAAAGCTTTTTAACGGCAAGATAATCACGATGTTCGCTTTTGAGCGAAACACGTCCACGCTATAACACTCGTTGTACCACCGTTCAACGGTCGCCAAGGATGGTGCTTCATCGCCAAACAATCTCTTCATTTTTTGCGAACACTTTAGTGAAACCGTCTTTAAAATCATGGCTCGAAAATTTTCGCGCGTTAATCCCATTTTTCACAAAACTCACTTTATTTAAAAAATTCCTATAAAGAGACAACAGCATGTACTAGCAATTTGAAAATGCTATTCGAACTAAAAAATCTCAGAGAATACGACAAAAATATTTCCGACAGCGCCACAAGATGTAGCTGAACCGCAAAACTTTTAGCGCAACCTACGTATTACATAAATCAAATATTCCAAAAGTCCGTATCGATTTTATAATTATGTAAATCCGCTAAGATAGGTTGGGAAGAAATTACGTTCACTAAATATTGTATTTTCTGGACGATTATTATAAACTTCAATTTGTCGTCTGTATATTTTCGAAGATCAATTATTTTTTTCAACTTAAACATTTCTTTTGAGTTCTAATTAACTAAACTAATAATATAATAACAATATTGTGTGAATATTTTAGTATATACTAACAAATTTCTTAATCTTAATACCTTTATGTTCGATGACAGTGGTGACAAAATATCTTATGGACCTTTTTTTACTATATTTTAGTATATCTTTTATCGTTCACATACATATAAATAAACATGATTTCGTAACAATAATGTTTGTAATATCGTAATATAGTCGATTATTAATAATTTCTCAACTTATGTCAGAAATAAGAACCACTAAAAATAAGCAGGCAGGCACATGTAGGGATGCAAACGACATATCGATGTTTTCAAAGTACCAACCTGTTTTGTACATTGATTGATATCCTGAAGAATATAAATATATTGACGCCACTTGAAAACGATATTATTACGATTAATGGACATAAATTGATAATTGCAAATCACTTAATATTTTTGTGCAATTTGTGGTAAGGACGATTGTCACGATAAGTGAGTGTATAGTTAAGTTTTTCGATTCTCGATAGCGACATCTTTCTCATCTACCATTGATGTTAAAAAATAGATTACGCGTAGAAAGAGTTGATCTTAACTGACAGGGGATGCTTTTCCTATTATCAAACATAAAACTATTCTTTTATTTCTATTATTTCTAATTTATTCTGCCTCACCCATAACTCTAAATAATTGGTCTTAATTTCGGTGTAATTATGTGTCAAACTCATTGCTTTTTGTATATAACGTCAACGTAACTGAATATCCAAACGTAAAAAGCTTTATCAGCCAGAAATTATGTTCGTTATGTCAAGTATGTTACTTGATTGTGAAATTATATCACATTGATTAATTTGAATTGCACTGTCACTGTTCGTATCATGCAGCAGCTTTTGTAACTAATAAATTGTTAACACTATAACTAATAAACTATTAACACCCTGCAGTTTTGAACCTATATAATATATATATATATATATATATATATATATATATATATATAATGCTAATAACTTTGACTATGCATATTATAGACCACAAACGTTCACAAAACATTCCTAAAGAATAGTCTAACAAAGGAATAAAATTTATCACCGTTTTCCGCGACATCTATGAATACTAGCTAGTACTATTAACCAAAATTTAAATATTAAATCTCAGTCGCTGTTTACTTATTGTTTGTAAAAAGTATTATCAAGTTTAAAAACATTTTCATCATAAATATTTTTGTAAATATAGAGTTTAAATAAAATACATGTCGAGCAGTTATTAATTTAATTGTAAACAAGTATACCAAGCGTATTGTAATATTGCGTTAGTCATGTTTAATAAATCGATTTTATTAATATTTTAAAACCGCAATCTGTTCCGACCTCTTTATCCTGCGAACATGAATGATAAAACTTTACCATTGTTTGTGAATGCATTACTGCATGCTGAATGTTTCTATTTATCACTGAAAAATACGTCGTGGTGCTACAACAGAACTAGTTCAAGTTAGTGATATTCAGTAGCATAATTTGAATGTTTGAAACATGATTAATTTCTCTGCTAAAGTATTTCAATGACTTTTTTGTCTGTTATGTTGTAGGTACATTAAATTTTGTTAAATATATATCAATAATCAAGTACTTGTAATTACTATTGGTAAAATAAATATGTAATTGTGACGTGTTTACTTCTGATAAAATTGAACTTGGGATAACTGTTCTAACCTCACAATAATTTCGAAAATAAAGGTTATGTATAATAAACAGAAGCAGTTAGCCTGAAAACTTACCGAAAAACAAAATTAATAATAAAGATCAGTAAAATGACAAAAAATATCCGTATAAAACTCAAGATTATCCCAAAAAAAGAAGTTGATTTCCAATTCTAACAAAAATTGATAAGCGGTTTAATAAGTTTATTTTTACATACGTACTGGCGATCTCTATGTTTACCGACTGAAACTAAAGATATCAGGTTAATATATCAGTTCGTAGCATTTTTAATGAATTCATAACTTATTAATTTTTTAATTATGGTCGATTAATTATAATGATCATAAATAAAAGCTCTCAGATGATCTTCATCAAAGTCCAATGGTTTCTTTGAACATTAAGAATCATTTATGTGAAAATGGTCTCTTTTAGATCAATAAAATCATTTCCGTGCTCTGCTCTCCCCAATTACGTTTTCTCCGTAAACGGCACAAATGTTTCTAGTGGCTACTGATGCATTAACTCTTGTTTTGAACTCGAACAAAAAGAGAAGTCGGAAATGTTCCCTTTTTCTACTTGGCATTCCATTTCCTTTTGTCAATAATAAACCAGTATTTGTACAAATTCAAAAACTATTCAATTAAGTAATAGTATAACATACGTACATAATACGTTTCTCTGAACGTTGAGAATTATTTATGTAAAATGATCCTTTTTAAATCAAGAAAGCCATTTCCGTGCTATACTTTTCCCAATTATGTGTCCTCCGTAGACAGCACAACTGGTTCTAGCGACTTCCGATGAATTAACTCCTCTATTAAACTCAAACAAAAGTTGATGGCAATGCTCGTTTTTTTACTTGACATTCCATTTTCTTTTGTCAATAATAAGTTTTTGTACAAATTCAAAAACTATTTAATTAAACAGTAATACAACATTGATATAACTAGCAATGTGCCTAACAATATTTTCTTCAAGGCAATCATTTTGGAAACCAAAAACGCTAAGAACTTATGCATCAAGTTAATAGATGTTGTTTTTATGTCCACTGCTTGTTATAAATTGTCTGTCTTTAACAAATAAATAGCCTGCATTTTGTGCTGTTTGAGATACGAAAAATCTCATTAATGGGATACGTACGATAAAGGGCAATAGCTTAATTCAAGATTCTGTAGAGAATGAATTATCTTAAAAATACAGGTCATATTGAATTGTTATTTAAACCTTTTTATGATTGTCTTTTGGTGTAATCAAGTTAGTACTATTTTACTATGCATAGTTTAAGTTATACTTACAAAATAATACCTTGTACATAGGCTTCTAGTTGATCATACATGCCAGACAAAAGTTTCAATAACTGGCTATCTAAAATTTAAATGTTTCTTATTTATTTATATAGTTTTTTACTCTTTTTATTCAACAGAAATATTTGAAATTTAGTATTTTTTTCAAACCTTTTTTAACATCGGAACAACATAATATATCACCAAAAGCATTAATGTGTTTTATATTCAGCGTTAACTTTTGAGTCACACTAAACTCATATGTACGTATAGGCAACCACTACTGCAATGTATTATTGTTTATAATCTACATACAGGTAATTCCCTCTTCTATGAAATGAAACTTGTATTTACATCTAACTAGTATACAAATTTTTTTTATAAATTGAGAAAATATGGACATATTTGAACAAATCTGGTACGTAGACTTCCGCGGTCGTGGTCAATGCTATCTGCTTCTGGGCTTCCGGGCTGGAACCGCGTCACTTGTATATCACCCGACGTTTCGTACCCATTTGCATGCAGTAGTTGAGCCCTGAGATGTCCCATACAAATGTGTACGAAACGTCGGCAGATATACAAGTGACGCGGTTCCAGCCCGGAAGCCCAGAAGCAGATAATATTTGAACAAATTACATAAATCACTTACACATGAGAAAAGTCCGAACAAGTAGCAATGTATACAGAATGTTTCATAAGAACATAGAAATAGTTAATAGTTATATCCTTGGTTAATTTTAGGAAAAAAGAGTTCATATTGACATAGTTTTGTAATCCTTTTGCATTTGTGATATTATCTTTTTCGATTTTTTTTTAAATTTAAATATAAACTACATTTCGCTTGGGATGTGGGAACTGCTATTCCGTAAACGACTTTTCAAAATAAAATCGTTTTCATATACTGTGTGACAAAAATTGAGTCACCCACTAAAAGTATGTATATTTGAAATAAACTATGTGCAAATGTTTATTGTATTAAGAATAATAAATTATAAAAGTATCGAAAAATCAGAATCCACAAGAACTGCACAAATTTTAATATCAGGTAGTAGAAATATAAAAAATGTATCTAATACCTAAACTGAACTGCACAAGCGCAAAAAACACAACGTAACTCAAAACTATTTCAGTTCGTATTCAAAATTAAAAACCGACGCATTACCCAAAAATTTTGTTGTGTAGTTCATGTGAGAGATTACATACGGATTAAATTGGTTGTGCAGTTCGTGTGAACCCGAGGAAAAAATCAATAGTGTTGGCACTGCGAATGTTCAGCAACGTGCGCTTCAAAGAAGTACAAGAGGTTTAGAATGTAATAATGTAAATTTGGTTTAAAAATATATACTTTTACTGGGTGATTAGTTTTTTGTCATATGGTATATTACAGTTTAATACTTGTTTTATGATTTCACTAGTTGTTTATTCTTTCTTGACGTAGAGTTGTTACTACAGTTTTGGTCTATATTTTTAGGTCGTATCGTAACGATATCGAACTAGACAGAAAGATCTTGTTTGTTCCTTTGGGAAAACGAACAGTGGTATGCGTAGTGCGTACTATGAGCTGGCTTACATTTTCGATCTGATAACAAAAGACTTCAATACTACTGCATTCTCTCTCTCGCATTTTATTCAAGACGCAAATATGTTGAAATAACAAAATTTTCTTTTCTCAAAATACTTTTCTATTTAACTTAGCAGTATTTATTCTTGAAGTTATCTTCTTTTGCTGTAACACCTTTTAAATGTTTGATAAACTTAACCAGTGTATCGCAAATAGATGATTAAAAACGGTAGTTGAATAAATGCATTAATATAAATTATTAGTTAATATTTAATATATTTGAAAATGCAATACAAAATTCAAACGTTAAATTTGGTACGTAGACTTCCGCGGTCATGGTCCATGCTATCTGCTTCTGGGTTTCCGGGCTGGAACCGCGTCACTACTACTACTGCACTGAAACTGTTTCCAGTTTCAGTGCAGTAGTTCAGCCCTGAAGATGTCCCATACAAATGGGTACGAAACGTCGGCAGATATACTAGTGACGCGGTTCCAGCCCGGAAACCCAGAAGCAGATTCAAACGTTAAAGTTCGTGTTAGAGTGGCATCAAACATTAAGGGTAAACTATGTGTGGATATCGAAGCAATATTATTTAAGATACTTATTAATGAAGACTACTATCACATGTTAAATGTGATAGATATGTTTAATGAAACATCTAATTGCGTATATGTAGAAAGAATGGAGAATTTAAAACTCTGCCCATCGGAAAATACAAAATTTGAGAAAACCATTAAATTGTTTGACTCCTTCCAATAACTATATTTACATGTCTTGAATGAAATTAATGTTATCAATGAGACATACTCCAACTGTCAGTTTTGTTTACGTACCATTATCAAGACCATTCTACATGAATTCGGCAGATGTACCTCGTAAATGCGATGTATTTCTTTTCGGATTAAAGCGTCTATTTATTTATTGATGAAGGTTGATATATATGAAAATTAATGTGGAAAGGGGTTTCCACATTAATTTTCGTATTCTATATACGTATTTCGACAAAATTGTCATCATCAGCAGATAATTAAACAGTGTCGCACCTGGAAAATTACGGCAAAATACCCATAGGAAACAAATTCAGCACACGATCTGTACCGCTGAAAGCCAAAACGCACACTGTTTAATTATCTACTGATAATGACAACTTGTTTGTCGAAATACGTACAGAATGCGAAAATTAATGTGGAAAGGGATTATATATCAACCTTCAGCAATTAAGTTAATCAACCGCAGGCGCCATCAAAATTACTTTAGAAACGAATTGTATATTTTAGGAACCTAACCTTTCCTCAAATTTTAAAAATCAAATTGCTGTAATCGCCAGGATAGATGTCGAGCGATGGAGTTGCGTCGTAGCCACTTTTAGAAACGTACACGCCATTCTATTTGCAGTAGTACGTAAGTTAAGTTGTACTGTACATAGTGTTATGTTAAAGCTACTGCGAGGCTTTTCACCACCTCTAATGCTGCGCGAACTTACTCTCACCGCTCGCCAACTCCCGGCGTATACAGTACATATATTTACATGACCTAAATAATTTTAAACGTATTTTTTTGTTTCAGAAATTTATCAATGATTTATTAGATAAGGCTAAGACACTGTAGATTAAGACAAGTGCCAAAAAAAAAACAAAGGTGACGTTCGAAGACTTCGGCCCTATGGAGCCCCATACTGCACAAGTTTTAGTGATTTTGCATCAGTGTTTCCTCGTTCATTTTTCGTTTCTTGGACAATTTACAACAATAACAAATAATTGAAAGGACTAACAGTTTTCGTTTTCGTTCGACTAAGGGATTACATTTAAAAGAAAGAACAAATGTTAAACAATAAACGTAAATAAATACAGGAAAAAATGTTCGTATTGTACGCATCTAGAGATCTAGATTTCTTTCGTTGAGTTGTTTAATATTACGGATAAATGTGTGGCCAGTTAGCCATTTGATTTGAAAGAGCTGATAAATAAAGTAAATAAATATATATTATACATAATTAAACATAAAAAGAAAACGTTGTTGAATTTTTTGTAACATTTTTTAAGCGCTAAATTTTTGCAATTAGGATTATTTGTATTGGTATAGCTAGTCCATTTACAATGTAGAATTTACCATATCTGACTGCCTGATGCAACAAATACATGTCAATCTGTTATTCTGTTGTATAATAAAAATAATTATTGTATTTAAGTATTATTATAATTATTAATATTATTAATTATTTAAAATATAAATAGTGAAGATCGTTATTGGATCGTTGTAAGTTTATGGTGTTAAATTGAAGAATGAAAAACAAATTATAAACTAAATAAAAATTAAGCGAATGTCAAATTAAAAATTACCTATGATAAATATATAACTGTATGTATGTATTTGATGCTCATTTTTATTGTGATTTTATCGTATTACAGAAGAGCTTCCTCCTAAATTTTTCTATCGTTATATTTGGCAAAATGTTTTTTATCCTGGTGTAGTACTTATTAATGTTGTACTATTATAACAAATTTTGGTTTTTGTTCGGGAAGAAGGTAACTATACGCACCAAGCACCTATATTGATCTATGTGATCTCAACATTCTCAATTTTTGACATGTATATCATAGAAATGTATTAGTCTTGTAGAATGTGTAAAACTTATAAATAATAAATCTGTAATTACATTTATGTTAGTTTGATTGTTAACCTTCCAACATATTTATAAAACAAATTGAATGGCTTAATCACTTAATGTTGATATGTAATCCCTTTCCACATTAATTTTCGTATTTTGTATACATATTCCGGCAACTAAGTTATCATCTCAGCAGATTATTAAACAGTGTCGCACCTGGAAACTACGGTAAAATCCCGCACGAAAGGCACACTGTGTGCGTTTTGATTTTCGACGGCACAGATCGTGTACGAAATTTGTTTCGTGCGGGTATTTGTCATAGTTTCCAGATGCGACACTATTTAATTATCTGCTGTTGATGACAGCTTAGTTGTCGAGATACGTATACAAAATATGAAAATGAATGTGGAAAGGAATTATATATCAGCCTTAAGTGATTAAATTAATCAACCACAGGCCCCATCAAATTTAAATTGAATTTCATTTTAAATTTATATAAATTCTACCTTATAGATGCATTGATTTTGCTATTTCTTAACTAATTTCTTGTAGAAATTTGCTTTTTATATGTTCATGAAATAAATAAAGAATTTTTTTTAAATCCATAAAATTTTCCTTTTATTTGTAAGTATTAATGAAAATGCCATGTATATATAAAGGGTTTTCCAATAAGGACTTGACAACTTTTTTTCAAAATAAAATGCAGACCATTTGAGATATTTCAAAAACTTTATTATCGGGTTGAAGTACAATCAAAAAATTTATGAATGGAACTCGACTTCGTTCATATGGCCACCGCGGGCACGTTTGCAGCAGTCGATTCGTTGGACCCAATTTTCGATGACTCGGCTACACAATTCGGCCGAAACGGCTGCTATTTCGCGTTCAATGTTGGCTCTGAGCTCTTCCAACGTTGTCGGCTTGTTGGCATAGACCAATGACTTGACGTAGCCCCAAAGAAAAAAGTCTAGAGGCGTTAAATCGCACGAACGAGGCGGTCAATCGACTGGTCCATTTCTTGAGATAACACGCTCATCAAACTTACTCTTCAATAAATCGATTGTAACGTGTGCTGTGTGGCTTGTGGCACCGTCCTGCTGAAACCACATGTTGTCCAAGTCCATATCTTCCAATTCGGGCCAAAAATAATCGGTAATCATGGCGCGATAACGATTACCATTCACAGTAACGTGACGATCATTATGGTCGACGAAAAAATATGGCCCTGTGACGCCGTCGGCATGCAAACCGCACCAAACAGTTATTTTTTGTGGATGAAGTGGTGTTTCATGAAGCACATGTGGATTTTCACCCGACTAATAACGCATATTTTGCTTATTGACGAACCCATTGAGCCAAAAATGAGCTTCGTCACTGAAAATGATTTTGCGATGAAATTGATCATCTTGGCGCATCTTTTCCAGAGTCCAATCGGAGAACGTACGTCGCTTCAAATGGTCCATCGGCTTTAATTCTTGAGTCAGCTTGATCTTTTATAGGTGTAAACCAAGATCCTTACGCAAAATTCGCCATAAAGTGGTCTGGGCGATGCCCAACTCTTGAGAACGCCGTGAAATTGACTGATTTGGATCATTTGCTACGGACGTTTCAAAGGCAGCGATATTTTCGACACTTCGACCAACCCGTTGTCTCACTGGCACGGCAACATCACACAACGAATATGTAGACTCAAATTTTTGCACTAAACTTGTTACTGCTTACCTACTAGGGCGAGAATTACGACCGAAAATTGGAGTTAACGCTCTTAAAGTAGCGGTCACCGACTCCGAATTTCTGTAGTAAATTTTTATAATTTGCAGACGTTCGTTCGTGTACTTTACCACGATGAAAATGTTTAAGTTTACTGAATAAATTGACAGTGACAGTTCGATGATTAGTGAAAGGGTGCGTTCACAAATTGAATTAAAAGTTGTCAAGTCCCTATTGGAAAACCCTTTATATATATAAAACCTATTTCTGTCAAATGCAGATATGACTAGAAATCCTTCTGCCTCTCGAATTGCAATTTTCACAATTTCGTCTGCAATATTACACATTAATTGGTAGATTGCTTTAAAAATTCTGCGTATGATACAGAAAAAATCAATTTTTTAACCAATTCTTTTCTATCGTTTTTCAAAATTTTCGCTTTTATGATCTGCATTCAAAACATTGGGCCCATTGTTCTTCAGTTATCCCAGATACGAAGTTTTCGTAAGCTGCTATAGTCGCTTCCTGGGAAATTTAACCCTACTAGTTTCACAGTTAATTTAAAATTATGATTAGAAACAATTAAATTACGAACTATTGCAAAAATCGTAGAACCACACATTTTATTTGTTGGAAATTCTAGCAATAACAGAAAGCCGCCTTCAACCATGTTTCCCAACGTGTGGAAATTAGCTCTGGTGGCTCAGAAATACCAGGGCATCGTCTGTGAAATCTTCGACTTTATTTGTAAAATTTCAAAAGCACTGTTTTGATATTTTAAATTAACGCATCCATCTCTTAATAACATTATCGAATATTTTGTTCTACAAGGTGTAAAGCATGAACTTTACACGTCACATATAAACATTCATCACACTTGTCTCTAAAGAAACGGTCTATACTACATATTGTCATTGCATCCATCTTTTACAAACACCAACAGTTGAAAGTTGAAATTTTTTTTAGCGTATTCAGCACTATCTTCATAATTTCTTCGCCAATGCATTTTCCTAAAGCCTAATTGACAGCTAATACAATAGGAAATGAACAGAATCTATAACGCGCACTATAATACTCAAAATAGGATGTTTTTTGCAGTCTGTAGTTTTGTCGACACATAACCACAGCCGTATATCTTTTACTATAGCTTTGATCATGTTTTCGATGTCGTTACGCATAGCTGGCATATTGCTTTGTAACGCTCTCCTGGATGGTAGTTTCCAGTTGGGATTGTATTCAATTCAGAAGTCATGAAACGGTTGATTATGTAGTAGATGAAGTCTCAAATCACAGGCGATTATCATGAACAGTAAATCAAACATAAATAGCGTTTTCGATTGTACGTTATTTTTCATATTTTGCTCTTTTTATGATTTTTACAGTCGCATTTGCCCAGCACATCAACGCTTTATCGGGAAATTCATCAATAAACTTTCGTTCTGCGTCAAGCAATGGTCTCGTTGTTCCTTTACGCACGTCCATCATTCTTAATACTTATACGTTCGCATTATTTAATGATCCACTCGGTACTAACTTATAATTCTACACTTCATCTTATTACATTATACAGTTGTGAGCGCTGCGTACTCAGTACGAACCTGGCCCGTGAGAAGGCATCTCAACTCTGATCATAACCGTATATATAAACTATTTATTTATATAGTTGAAACAAAATCATTGGACCGTGTTTTTTAATTTTACCCTATGAATAATATGTATTTTAACGTAAGAATCAATGTAATGTACCGCTACAATTATACGATATGTATATATTCTACACAGTATTCCCAAAAAGTACTAACTTTCCAACTATTAACAGTTATACTCATAAATAAGTGTCATTATCATTATATATTATCAATATATAACAATTAAACCTTATTATACTATAAAACTATTTAAAATTTCTCACTTACGCAATATAAATTAAACATCTGAAAGAGAAAGTAATATAAGATGGTTAGAGAAACTACATTTTTATGAATATGAATTCAACCAAAATTTTATACTATTATTCAATAGTGTTCGTATTATATAGTATATTAATGAAAATATTTCTAATTCTATATTCTTACAGACACGTTCTTTAATAAAGAAAATAAATTTATTTTATTTATTTATTTTGTGTAAGATTGATAATTTTGAACATATTTTTGATTGTCATGTAGTAAGTATAAATCTAAATTTAGACGCATTTCGACAACATTCACGTTGCGAAACATGCATTTTTTGTATTGATTTCAAGTGATTTATTTAATACATTTCCTTTTATTTAAATAAATTACGGGTAAAACATACATTTCCATTATTTCCATTAATATATTTCTTTTCATTTAAATAAATTGCGTGTAATACAGTTATATAATTTTGGTTATTCATAGATTCATATTTTCTATTGAATGTTAACATTATAGAAAACATCTGAAAATATTGTCAAATGTAACTTTCAAACAGACAGAAGCAGGTTTTACTAATCGACGTGAGAAAATTAATGTAAGTGAACAATTAAAAAAAATCAATTCATTTTAAATAATGCGCACTTTTAAATTAACAACAAAAAATTTGCGCATGTGTACATGCGCATACCTAACCTAGAATTGTGCCCTCATTGTAAAAATTTTCCATTTATTATAAAATAAACATTAAAAAATATATATTAAATATATACTCATATTGAATTCCAACGTCTATAAAACTATATTAAACAATTCTTATGGCATTAGGTGAAGAATTTGACAGTGGGATGGAGTCGCAAGGAGGTAGTGCTAAGGACAATACCCCTGAGAAGAAACCAGAAATAGAAAGTGAATACGATGACGAGGTAGTAATAAATAAATGATGTTTAGTGACTCATAAATATGATTTTCGTTAGAACTGTTGCATTTTTAATTAATAACTTGTAGCCTGATGAAACTTTATCAGAAAGGTTATGGGGTTTAACTGAAATGTTTCCCGAATCAGTTCGAAATACGACAGCTCAATTAGCAGATAATACCACGACTGGTATAAAATTTTTATATGGTTTTTCAAGATCAGCGTTCTGGATAATTTTTAGTAGTTCTATAATATTATTTGCTCCTGTAATTTTCGAAGTGGAGCGTGCTCAATTGGAGGAAATGCAAAGGAATCAACAAAAACAAGTATTTATTTTTGCAAGAGCTTATCAAAGTCCATTACATGGGTCTTTTCTTTTTTTTAGATATTATTAGGTCCAAATACATCAACAACAATACCAGCTACTGGAGGTATGCCTTTGATGCCACCGTTACATAGATAAATTAGAAGAATCTGAAAATGGATGAGAACAATTTAGTGCACCTAAAAATTTGTTTTTGTATTTATCACATACAGATTGTAAATTTTATTGTAACTAATTTAAAATTACAATCATCCACTGACGTGCATTTTATAGATTGCATAAATTGTTGAATTTGTTTTTAATGTTAGTGTAATAAACATCCAGCAATTGCCTTTTTTAATTTAAAAAAAATATATAATAAATTTAGACGTTGTTTTCATATCGTATGTGTGAAATTTACCGCCAATTTTAGTTTTAAATTCATTTCCTGGAAATGTAAAGTGAGCACTTGCATAACGCGCTAAATTTAAAAAAGTGTTTTGGAAATATTTCTAATTTAAAAAATTCGATAGTGGAAGATCTGATATAGTAAATGATTAATAAATATTTTGCTGCCAGTATGATTTATACGTTTTCATTGTTACGCTAAAAATAAATTATTACAAACAAAGTAATTTATTAATTCGTTTGTTAAACAAAATAATATTTTTTTCAAAGTAAAAATAATATAAAATACATTAGTTCTAACTTGCACATATATTTTTGGAAAACGGTTAAAGATAATTCAAAATGACAGATGTCAAAACACCCAACCCTACGTAACACATGTTGCGAAATCTAATAGGAATTTAATATTTTATCGGCATAGTTTAATTAAGAGTTAAACGAAATGTTTGAAATGGGTTCTAGAACAACATCAGTATTATAGTAACGTGTATGTAATTGAATTTTTTACGTATATTAAACCCAAAATTTTAAAAATGGCAAATACAGGAGTATTACCCTTTGTAAGAGGTGTAGATTTTACAAAAAATGATTTTAGCGTAAGTAAATACCCACAATACCAAAAATGCAATACTTATTAATCAAACTTTTAGGAAGATAAATTTCCTGAAGCCGTTAGTTTAATGACTGGTGTGCAATGGCTCAAATTAGATCGTACAAATTTGAGAGAGATTCCAAAGGAAATGGGAAATCTCTTAAAATTGGAACATCTTTCTTTAACAAGAAACAATCTTGAGAAATTATATGGGGAACTTACCGAATTAAATTGCTTACGTACATTAAATTTGAGACATAATAAGGTTAAAAGCTCTGGCATCCCAGCAGAATTGTTTCATTTAGAAGAACTAAGTACTTTGGACTTGAGTCATAATAATTTAAAAGAAGTACCAGAAGGGTTAGATCGAGCAAAGTCATTGATTGTGTTAAATTTAAGTTTTAATCAGTAAGTATTCTAATTAAATTGTGTTAAATTAAGTTATAATTGGTAAGTATTCTACTTAAATTGTGTTAAATTAAGTTATAATTGGTAAGTATTCTAATTAAGATGTTTAAACTTTGTTTTTTTTATAGCATAGATTCCATACCAAACTCATTATTTATAAATCTTACTGATCTTTTGTTTCTGGATTTGAGTAATAATAATTTGGAGACTCTACCACCACAAACAAGAAGACTAATAAATGTGCAAACGTTAATTTTAAATAATAACCCATTAGGACATTGCCAATTACGGCAGTTACCATCTTTGACAAATTTGGATATACTTCATATGAGAAATACACAAAGAAATTTAACCAACTTTCCAACTAATTTGGAAAATCTTATCCATCTTTCTGATGTGGATTTAGCTCAGAATTCACTGCCGAAACTACCAGAGGCTCTATATTCTTTACCAAATTTAAAGAGACTGAATTTAAGCGAAAATGAAATAACAGAAATATCATCAAGTATGTATACATGATACCAATTTTTTTAGTAGTGTTTGCAAATTATTTTTAGTGATGGAAAACTGGCAAAAACTAGAAACATTAAATGTATCTCATAATAAGCTCACAGCATTGCCAGCATCTTTATGTAAAATAACAGCATTAAGAAGGTTATATGTTAATGATAATCAATTAGATTTCGAAGGGATTCCTTCAGGAATAGGTAAATTGGGAAGATTAGAAATTTTTTCTGCTTCAAACAATCAACTCGAAATGATTCCTGAAGGCCTGTGCAGGTAAAGGTTTATATGTCGGTCTTCTTTGTCAATATTAATATGCTTTAATCAATTTTAGATGTGGCTCTTTAAGAAAACTTAATTTAAGCTCAAATAAATTGATCACATTGCCAGATGCTATTCATTTACTTACTGATTTAGAATCTTTGGATCTTCGTAGCAATCCCGAGCTTGTTATGCCACCAAAGCCGCATGAAATGACGAGGGGTGCGGGCTTGGAATTTTACAATATTGATTTTTCCCTTCAAAACCAATTGAGACAAGCTGGTGCTAATGTTCCTGCTCCTATACCGTCACAAAGTAATAAACTACTTTATCATGGAAAAGTTTAGTATATATTTTCTTTTAGATATTAGCAAAGATCCAATCGCAAGGAAAATGCGACTGAGAAGAGGAAGAAGAGACCATGAAGAAGCAGATCAGGATCAAGCAAAGATATTAAAAGTATGACTTTAATTCTTAAAATTATACAGCATTCGCTTCGGGTAGTTTTAAATGTATGTATTACATATGTTTATGTTTACAGGGCATGAAGGACATAGCCAAAGAAAAAAATAGGACAAAGGGAGAAGAGGAGCTTAGGGCTGAATCACTGAAGTAAGCTTTTTTTTAATTTTTATTTACCACTTGATAATTTTTTTTTCTTTTATACTTTTTTAAAATGTGAAACAAGTATGGAATTGAGCTAAAGATGATTTTATTTTAGACCTAAACGTTGGGACGAGACTTTAGAGAAACCACCATTAGATTATTCGGAGTTTTTTGATGAAGACGCCGGTCAAGTTGAGGGCCTTACCATATGGGAAATCGAGAATTTCTTGCCGAATAGAATAGATGAAGTTGCGCATGGAAAATTTTACGAAGCCGATTGTTACATTGTCTTAAAAACATACTTCGACGAGTCTGGCTCTGTGAATTGGGAAATTTATTTTTGGATCGGCGAAAAAGCAACTGTAAGATATTCTTTTTTCATTTTAAAAGTTTAAGATATCAACGAAGATGCTTTTTTTAATTTTTAGCTGGATAAAAGGGCGTGTTCTGCAATTCACGCTGTAAATTTAAGAAACTATCTCGGTGCTCAGTGCCGTACCATTAGGGAGGAGCAAAGGGAAGAATCTGAGGAGTTTTTAGCATTATTCGACTCACCAATAGCATATATAGAAGGCGGGAGAACGTGCAGTGGATTCTATACCGTCGAAGATATGGTTAGCATAATTCCATCTTCCATTGCTTTAATACTTAAATAAATATAATTTTTAGACCTTCGACACCCGATTTTACAGAGTTCACGCGGCCGGGGCTGCAATTCATTTAGAACCAGTCTCTGTGTGCGCCGAATCTTTGGATCCCCGATACGTTTTCGTTTTAGATATTGGCCTGAAGATTTTCATATGGAATGGAAAGAAGTCTAAAAACACTTTGAAATCGAAAGCCCGGTTAATGTCCGAGAAAATTAACAAGAACGAGCGGAAGAATAAGGCGGAAATTTTCACAGAAAATATGGGACAAGAAAGTAGCGATTTTTGGGTTTGCCTTGGAGAGTTAGAAGAGGGCGAGGAGACGTTTAAGCCAAATCTAAAAGTATGTACTCTTAAAGCAAAATTGACTGTTTAATATCAGGTTGTTACAAATGTAATGTCCGTTTTTTTCTTCAGTCTGAACTGAATTGCACCTGTGTGAAGACGTGTATGTTTTTGGTGAAAATTATTATTGTATTTGTAGAAAAGGGTATTTATTTTGAAGTGTGTACCTGTTCCATTTCTTGGAAAGATTAATACACCTGTCCTTGTCTCGCCTATGGAAATGCTGTCGGCAAGGGATATTCGGGCAATTTACCTCTTTCATTTTAAAAAGGGATTAAATGCAGCTGCAGCAACGCGAGAAATTAATCAGACGTTCAGTGAAACCACGTGTAATGAACGCACATTACGGCGATGGTTTAAACAATTCAGCGAGGGAAATTTTGATTTGGAAAATGAGTCTCGCGGATATGTGCGTAGCACCGTTAATGACGACGAGCTGCGTGTAGAAGTTGAAAGTAATCCGTCGACAACAGTGCGTAGCCTTGCAGAAACATTTCAAGTGTCTATTGCCACCATTAGTCGTCACCTTTCTTCGATTGGAAAAGTGAAGAAACTCGATCGATGGCCAATAAGCTCCGTCGATTAAAGGTGGCTACCTCTTTGGCTAATCGACAGAAAGTTGAACCGTTTCTTCATCGAGTGGTAACGTGTGACGAAAAGTGGATACTTTATGATAATCGGAGACGGTCACGACAATGGTTAGATCGAGGTGAAGTACCAAGACAGCATGCACGAGCATCACTTCACCCGCGAAAGATTATGGTGACTGTATGGTGGACCAGTAAGGGTATTATTCACTATTCATTTTTGCAACCTGGTGAAACCATCACGGCAGCGTCCTATTGTGCCGAACTGGAAACTATACATGGAAAATTGAGCCGCTTGCAGCCCTCACTAGTCAATAGACATGGACCCATACTTCTTCATGATAATGTAAGACCTCATGTTGCACGACAGACAATCCAAAAACTTTCGGAATTTGGTTACGAAATTCTCCCTCACCCACCTTATTCACCTGACCTTTCGCCAACTGATTTTCATTTTTTCCGAAGTTTAGACAATCACTTAAAAAATAGGGACTTCCCCGACCGGGAGTCTGTAATAGCAGTGTTTGAGCAATATGTGAGCCATCAAAACCTAGATTTCTTTTCAAAGGGAATTTTTCAGCTTCCAGGCCGTTGGCAACAAACTATTGATATTTTATATTTTTTTAAATTTAGACTTTTTTTTATTCCTTACAAAATCGGACATTTCATATGTAACAACCTGATAGTTTCTGTGAAGCAATATCAGTTTTTTTATAGTCAGGATATGTTTCTTTTCCTCATACTATATGGTATCTACAAATATTAGGACAATTAAGATAAGTGGTAGAATTTAGTTTATAATAAAAGAAAAATAACTATATTTTTCTTTTATTATTTTTTATTACGTTCTTGTTTACATTTTTCCACGTATCAAACTACTTTTTCTTTTATGTTTCATTTTTGGTTTCCCATTTTCAATACGCATATCTGTTTGAGACAATATCAAAAATTTAAAGATTCCTGCAACGCAAGAAGTCATTGATGCTTATAGAGATTCACTATGACTTGTAATATAACAAAAAACAGTGATCAGTGCTGTGCGTGCACATAGTTATCATCGAACTGGGAGAATGAGAGTTGTATAGGGTTTTAGTTTCCCAAATGCCCTATAGATAGCTATGTTATCTACATACGAACACAAAATAAGACAATTACATCAACCGCAATTCAAATTTAGGAGACTAAAACTCCACACATCTCTCATTCGACCAGTTCGCTGGTAGCTACGTGAGATGTCGGTACAGTGCTGACCACTATTCTTTGGTGTATTATTTCTATCAAGCACATGAAGTTTAATCAGCCTGTGAAATCGAGTTTAGTGAAACACGTGCTAGAAAATCATCATATTTCATCAAAAATATAAATTATTACCATGTGTTAAACCCAGGTAAGTGCCCAATAGCATACTCTTGCATCTTTGAATTCCTGGAAAATACAGTCATTGAAAAAAAGGTCCATAAGTGCATGTGGGTGTGTACTTTAGGTTAAGAGGCAGTTTTAAAGAAATATATTAAGTTATGTGAAGCGAACTGTTAATGTGTTTGGCTTCCAACGGTTAAAATTTTGGTGCGGATTTATTCTGTGCGTGTTTTACCGCGGAGCCACGTCCGACACTAATTAATTACCTGCTGCAACTTAGTTATCGAAATACGTATACAGAATAGGGACATTAGCGATGGCTAAGTGGAAGAAACGACCTCAACCTTATTTAAAAATATTAATTTTAGTCCAGACTTTTGGCGCGAACTGTATAAATGAATAATATTTTTCATCTAGGAGCACGTTGATCCCAATTTTGTTCCTGTGCCGCCCAGACTATATCAAGTGCAATTAGGAATGGGCTATTTGGAGCTTCCTCAAGTAGAAGTGCCACATGGCAAATTGGTACACACTCTTCTGAGCAGTAAAAATGTATATATTCTAGACTGCTATTTGGATGTATTTGTTTGGTGAGTAACTTTCTTCTGTAACATACATTTTGCTTCCCGCAAAAAGTGTACTGTGCGACAAAAATGGCGTCTCAAGCTATAGATCAATTCGAAAACATAGACCTAGGCTATATGCAGAAGTAATTTGTAATGTGTACATTCACAATCGAAATAATTAAATCACTTTAATAATTTTTAAATTTAAGTTTACATCTTTAATCTATTTTTTAAACATATTAAAACGGAGTTACATCTACATATAACGCATACATACGTAGCTTGAGAGAAGTTTCACAATTTTAGTGGATATATTACATTCTCTATTTGTTATTAATTAAAAGAAAGAGTTTGTTTCTATATCAAAGAGAAAAAGAAACTAATGAAGCGACTATAATTTATATGTTTTACGAGGATAGTTTGACAAGTAGTGAGAATGACACATAGGTACACATAGTGCACTGTAATTTAGATTGCCTATTTATATGTTTACATTCCGATATTTAGATAAACCGGTTGATTAGTTTATTTTTGACAGCTGATTGAAAAAGAAGCAACACGTCGTTTTGTTAAAATGGAAAAAGCAGAGTATCGTGCGGTGATTAAATACTTCGTAATTAAGGGTTTGAAAGCTACCGAAGAGTAATAAAAGATGAATTACAGAAAATATTAGGTGAATCTGCTCCATCATCCGCCACAACGAGTAGATGGGTAAATGAATTTAAACGTGGTAGAACAAGCTGTGTTGATGAAGCGCGCTCTGGAGCACCCAAAATCGTGACTTCTAAGGAAATGATTATAAAAATCCATAATATTATTACGCAAGATCGACGACTCAAAGTGAGAGAGATAGCAGACATAGTAAACATTTCAACAGAACGCGTACACCAGATTTTAACGAAAGAATTGGACCTTTCCAAGCTTTCGGCAAGATGGGTGCCGCGATTGCTTACGACTGATCAAAAGTTCACTCGTTTGTGTATTTTCAATGAGTGTTTGGACCTTTATAAGCGGAATCCGGTACATTTTTGTAGGCGATTTGTTACTTGCGATGAAACTTTGATACACTACAGTACACCTGAAACTAAACAACAGTCGAAACAATGGTTAGAACGTGGTTCTGCACCTCCAAAGAAAGCGAATAACCACTTTATCGGCAAACAAGATGATGGCATCAATTTTTTGGGATTCAAAGGGCATTTTGCTCATTGATTACCTTTAGAAAGGTGCCACAATAAACGAACAATATTATGCAGAACTTCTACAAAAATTAAGAGATTAAGATTCTGTTTCACCAAGACAACGTTCCCTCGAATACCAGTACAGTTGCGATGTCCAAAATCCACGAGTTACATTTCCAATTAGTACCGCATGCGCCTTATTCGCCGGATCTAGCCCCTTCCGACTTCCACCTTTTTCCAAAATTGAAAACGACACTAGGTGGAAAGAAATTTTCGTCTAACGACGAGCTTATCGTCTTCGTAAATGAGTATTTTGCAAGCCTTCCGGAATCGCATTTTAGAGATGGCATAAGGGCATTGGAGCACTGTTGGAATAAATGTATTGCTCTTTTAGGAGAATTTATTGAAAAATAAAAATTATTTTGTATTTAAAAAATTCGTTTTTCTTTTCCATTCTCACTACTTGTCAAACTACCCTCGTAGATGTTGCTTTGTGAATTTTGAGCTCGTAATTTTTTTATAAAATAAAATAACTTATAAATATTTGTTCAAATCAAGTTACGTATTTCCCAGTTGGACGTCTATGGTCGAGAACTGTAATTTGCCAACCTTCCACATGATATTCAGTATAATCGAACCTAACTCACACCACATAAATATAATTAGTTTAATATGATGGGTCAATTTTTTTGGTCATTAGTTGACACAAACATTACAATAAAGTATTAATAATAGATAATATATATAATAATAATAATAATAATATAATATAATAATAAAGTATTTTTGAAATTCTTCACTTTAAAATATCTGGGCGTGTATCCTGAGCGTGTCGTCGATTGCAATGTCATGTGGGAGGAGCACAATGTCCAACCACTGGAGGAACGCAGATCCATACACAGTGCTCGTTTTCTTTACAAGCTGATGATTGGTCGGTTTGACTGTTCAGACCTCTTGGCCAAACTACACTTCGCAATTTCTCGCGCCTCCTCCAGAAGCGCTGCTACATTTGTCTACCGTACGTCGAGGACGAATCTCCTCTGGAAGGCTCCCCTGTGCCATATGTTGCTAAACGCCAACGACTCTACAGTGATATTTTTGTCGGTTCTTGTCTTAATTTTCGATTATTTTAAGTTATTATTAAATGTTTAGTGGTATTATTTTTATTTTTACATCATTAATTACGTTTGAAATTTATTTTTGCTGTATGTACCTCGTTTTATTTGTATTACAATGTGTTGTCCTTTAATTGGGTTCGCCTGTTGGACAATAAATATATTATTATTATTGGGGGGGGGGGGGTATATTAATTTTTTTTATAATTAATATCCTCCTTCATTCTATTCTAGGATTGGTAAAAAGTCAACACGCCTTGTAAACGCAGCAGCAATAAAACTTTCCGAAGAGTTATTTAATATGATCGGCCGTCCTGAATACGCTACAATTATGAGGGTTCGAGAAGGAAACGAAACGCAGGTAATTAAAATTAGTAAATGCATTATAGAATTGGATTATACTCCATTTGTATTAAGAACATAGCACTTCGACCTACGATATGCATATGTATTACACAGGAGCAGTAAACGTTATGTGGAAATTCAAGTTTTCAATTTTCTCTTCTTTTGTTCTCTTCTGCACATAGGAATGGCGAAAGGTAAAGAAGAGCGCTGCCCAGATGACCAATCCTTCAAATATCTGCTGCATGTAGTATATACGTAATAATAAACTTGTACGATAGACACGCAACTTTTTCCCCGCTGTTAATTTGGTCTCAAATTTTGTGTTACTTACTATTTCTTGTATCTAAGGTCCAACAAAAATACTTTCTTTTTGTTTTTTTTCTGTTATTTTTGAGAAGTTTACTCGAAGGTACTTTAAACCGTTCCTATTTTTGATCCAGTGCCTTAACAATTTTTTTACGAGCTCTGAACGTGCAGAGGTGTTATTATGATCCTTTCTTCTTCCACCAAAGGCTGACATACATTGTCTTTTTCTAGTATAAAGTTCTGTCGTAGTCACCACTTTTGTTTGATATAATGGTTTTCTCTGTCTTGACTATCCCAAAGGCTATTACAGTGCTTCGGCAGCACGAGTTCTTAATTGGTTGATACACAAAACTTTGGAAGTAATGATGTAGCGTTTATTAAAACAATAATAAACGAACTATAAATAAATAAATATATATAACAGTCTACATACAACCAATTCAATATACTAGACATCTCGAAAAGTTAAAAAACAAGATAAAAGAGTAGACAATTACTCATCGTAATATAAAATAACTTGCGTATACAATCAATTGTACCCGTATATATATGATTCACAGATGGCTAGTTACTTTACATGAGAAAATATATATTATAATAAAGTTCTAGGAATTGAAAATGTATTGTTAAATGGAAGAGAAAGCAGTTTCTGCCTGTTATATTATAGAACAGAAACAAATCTGTACCAGACGTTAACCGCCAAACACACACTGTAGAACACACTATGAGAAACGAATCTACCGTGTATGTTTGGCTTTGGACGGTGAATGTCTGGTACGGATTTGTTTCTGCGCGAGTTTTACCGCGGATCCACGTGCGACACTGCGATTATCTGCTGATGATGACAACTTAGTTGTCGAAATTCGTATACAGAATACGATTATTGTGGAAATGGGTTTTTTAAAAACCTTTTTTGATTAATTTAATCGACCGCAATTTTCATTACGGTCTTGTTAAACCAAATATCATTTCTAACACATGTTTATTATTTATTTATTTATTAAGGTAAAAGACACGATGCATAAAATTATAAATTCATATTCGATGCAAAAACAGATTTTCAAATCAAAATTCATCGGTTGGGACGAGGTGATAGCCGTAGACTTCACGAGGACGGCAGAATCAGTACAAAAAACCGGCGCGGACCTCACCAAATGGGCAATGCAACAGGAGACCAAGGCGGATCTAACAGCACTATTTATGCCCCGTCAACCGTCTATGCCAGTCACAGAAGCACAGCAATTAATGGAAGATTGGAACGAGGATTTAGAAGCAATGGAAGTATTCGTTTTGGAAGGGAAGAAATTCGTACGTTTACCTGAAGAAGAAATAGGTCATTTCTATTCGATGGACTGTTACGTATTTCTTTGTCGATATTGGGTACCGGCAGATGAAACAGACGACGTTGAACCTCCAGAGGAAGATTTTCAGTGGGTCGTGTATTTCTGGCAAGGAAGAGAAGCGTCTAATATGGGGTGGCTGACGTTTACCTTTACGTTGCAAAAGAAATTTAAAGCACTATTTCAAGACAAACTAGAAGTATGGCATTAATGTAATTTAAGAAATTTATTGGTCCTATTAAATGTTTTAAAAATTTTGCAGGTTGTTAGAACGCATCAGCAGCAAGAAAACATGAAATTCATGGCTCACTTCAAGAGAAAATTTATTATTCATCAGGGCAAAAGGAAGCAGAAACCCCAAAATTCGGTCGAATTTTACCACCTTCGATCAAATGGTAGCGCTCTTTACACCAGACTAGTTCAAATAAAACCCGATGCCGGTGCCCTCAATTCGGCCTTTTGTTATATCTTGAGCGTTCCGTTCGAACAAGACGAATCTGGAATAGTTTATGTTTGGATTGGATCGAAAGCCGATCCAGATGAAGCCCGATTAATCCAAGAAATAGCGGAAGAAATGTTTAACGGGCCGTGGGTGAGTTTACAAGTTCTGTCGGAGGGCGAAGAACCGGAGAATTTCTTCTGGTTGGGATTGAGTGGTAAGAAACCGTACGAGTTAAATGCCGACTTCATGGACTATACCAGATTATTTAGATGTTCGAATGAAAAAGGATATTTTATAGTTTCTGAAAAATGTTCAGATTTTTGTCAAGTAAGTGCTAATTTTACATATAATTATGAGCTCTTACCAGAGAGCAGAAATTTTACAAAATATTTCTGTATATAAGATGTAAAAGTATAAAACAATTAAGAATTTCTTATTTATGTTTGTATATACAGTCTCTGGCTAGAATATTAGCGCCATCTAGATACCTCCTACTTTTGATTTAATGTGTTGAGACGCGGTAAATGGGGCAGTTTATTGCTTCCTTAATTAATTTGGTAAATAATGACGACTCGAACGCCGCAATAAAGGCAAATAAGGAAAGTAGTTGCAGGAGTCAATAATTAATAATACAATGAACATCAAAAGTTCAGGACATGCGTCAACCTGAAAGAAAGACTATTAGTGGAAATAAAACAACAGGATTACCCTTAAAATTTTATTTACCAATTCAAATCAAACGAATTCTTAAAGCCCGAATATTTAAAATAAAAGCGAAAGCAATAGGTAAAATAAAGATTTACGTAATCGCAAACGCTGTAATAAAAGTAAATCGAGGAATTAAAAGCTGTGGAGTAAAATATGCAGTAATTAGAACAAAAATACGTATCGAACGATACGTGAGGTACTTGCATGTAGGTGTATACATCCGGGGCCAGGATGCCGTGTGTATTTCGAGATCGCGAAACTATGAAAAGTATTGGTAAATATTTTGCTGTTTTTACATCGAAAAATTCCCTTCTCCAAACATTCATCTTCTGAAACGAACTCTTATGTGGCCTAGGATTTTTGAAGACGTCTTCTTTATCGAATAGCATAAAATTACTTTGGAGGAGCAACCCTTCGATCGTCGAACGGTAACACTGGAGTTACGTTAGCCTGAATCCGATTCCCTTTGGTCGTTAAGAAAATTGAGCAAAGACAATAAAAATACGTATTGCAGGATGTTCTGCTCCAATATTTAATCGAACTAGACGGTAATGAAGGTCTTTATACTTCCATACATCATAATGTCCCTTGTTATAAGGGAAAATCTGTGACAAACATTTTGGGGTGTGTGAATTGCCAGTGTTTCTATGGCAGGTCAATTTTCACGACCATGCTCATTGGAAATATGTGGAGCATATTAAAATCGGTATCCTATTCAAGAATTGAAGGTCAATATTCGACATATGTTGCGCAATAATTGCATGATGGAGTCAACAAAAGTCTGTGTGGAAAATATGCTGAAGGTGGTACGAGCAGTGGCCAAAAGAAAGGATGGAATTACGAAATAGTAATAGTTTCTTCAAAAGCATTACTTAAAATTCTTTATTTTGTTTTACTACACGAGCAACGTTATATTTGCAGATGGCGCTAATATTTTAGGCAGGGGCTGTACTAAATAGCGATCCTTAATGCATACCAGGAAATACTTTTAACTGTTTTTGTTCATATTTCTTTCTGTAAATTGCAGGATGACTTAGCCGATGATGATATAATGATTTTGGACAATGGAGAGCAAGTTTTTCTGTGGCTAGGTGCAAAATGTAGTGAAGTTGAAATAAAGTTAGCCTACAAATCTGCCCAAGTCTATATACAACACATGAGAGTGAAGCAACCTGATAGACCTAGAAAACTTTTCCTTACATTGAAAAATAAAGAGTCCAAACGATTCACGAAATGTTTCCATGGTTGGGGTGCCCACAAAAAACCGCCGGAATAAAAGTTTAATACCATACAATTCATTCTATTTTGTACTTTGGCTTTTGTGATTTATTAAGTATATGAGTGGTAATACTTGTAAAAAAAATGTACTTATTTATTTACAATTAAGAAATAAACTATATATTTTAAAACCAACATTTCCTTTACTTTAAATAATTGTTCTTTCTTCTTGGCTATTTGTATTGTAATAAAATCATTTTTTTTCTGATTGCAGCTTTAAAATACATATAAGGTTGTTACAAATGTAATGTCCGTTTTTTCCTTCAGTCTGAACCGAATCGCACCTGTGTGAAGACGTGTCTGTTTTTGGTGAAAATTATTATTGTATTTGTAGAAAAGGGTATTTATTTTGAAGTGTGTACCTGCTCCATTTCTTGGAAAGATTAATACACCTGTCCTTGTCTCGCCTATGGAAATGCTGTCGGCAAGAGATATTCGGGCAATTTACCTCTTTCAATTTAAAAAGGGATTAAATGCAGCTGCAGCAACGCGAGAAATTAATTAGACGTTCGGTGAAACCACGTGTAATGAACGCACATTACGGCGATGGTTTAAAAAATTCAGCGAGGGAAATTTTGATTTGGAAAATGAGCCTCGCGGATATGCGCGTAGCACCGTTAATGACGACGAGCTGCGTGTAGAAGTTGAAAGTAATCCGTCGGCAACAGTGCGTAGCCTTGCAGAAACATTTCAAGTGTCCATTGCCACCATTAGTCGTCACCTTTCTTCGATTGGCAAAGTGAAGAAATTCGATCGATGAGTGCCGCACCAATTAACGGAAGCCAATAAGCTCCGTCGATTAAAGGTGGCTACCTCTTTGGCTAATCGACAGAAAGTTGAACCGTTTCTTCATCGAGTGGTAACGTGTGACGAAAAGTGGATACTTTATGATAATCGGGGAGGACAATGGTTAGATCGAGATGAAGCACCAAGACAGCATGCACGAGCATCACTTCACCCGCGAAAGATTATGGTGACTGTATGGTGGACCAGTAAGGGTATTATTCACTATTCATTTTTGCAACCTGGTGAAACCATCACGGCAGCGTCCTATTGTGCCGAACTGGAAACTGTGCGTGGAAAATTGAGCCGCTTGCAGCCCTGACTAGTCAATAGACATGGAGCCATACTTCTTCATGATAATGCAAGACCTCATGTTGCACGACAAACAATCCAAAAACTTTCGGAATTTGGTTACGAAATTCTCCCTCACCCACCTTATTCACCTGACCTTTTGCCAACTGATTTTCATCTTTTCCGAAGTTTAGACAATCACTTAAAAAATAGGGACTTCCCTGACCGGGAGTCTGTAATAGCAGTGTTTGAGCAATATGTGAGCCGTCAAAACCTAGATTTCTTTTCAAAGGGAATTTTTCAGCTTCCAGGCCGTTGGCAACAAACTATTGATGTAAATGGAGACTATTTTGCAGAATAAATATTTATATTTTTTTAAATTTAGCCTTTTTTTTATTCCTTACAAAATCGGACATTTCATATGTAACAACCTGATAATAATATATAGTGAACACAATGAAACCATTCGTACTATAATTTAATTTCCTAATTGTTTTAACAAAAAATACATTTCATATAGCTTATTAGTTTCGTATATAATTGTAATTGAACTGTAAAATTTTTTTTTGTTTCCATCAATGGTGTGTCTTTTATTTTTTCAAATATTCAGTTTTAATCCAAATTTTGGCAAAGAGAAAATTCAAAAACACCTCAAAATTATGAACGTCTTAATTAAATGCAAATATATATTTTATTAGAACGTCTTTAAAAATTATAGTAGAAAGTTTGAAGATAGTTTATCATAATGAGAAAAGTTACGAGTCTGACAATAACATTAGAAAAGAAATAGAATACAAATGTGAAAACATTTAAAAGAAAAATGGATAATATATTACGCTTGAACTTTGAAAGGTTACACAAAAAATTTCATGCATAAATGTTTTAACTCGACAAATCCATAGAATATCAGTAAACTATTAGAGTGGATTTTTAATAATTTTTTTATAAAATGCAATTGCTTCTTAAACCAACTTAGACCACTAACATTAAAAGAATGTAGGATCAATAAAAAGAAATTTTTTAATTTATTAATGTTGGTCAAATAATCAAAAATTTGCATAATTATTGGAGATTTTATTCTGTATTTCAAATATCTACATTTCTTAAAACCTTGACCACAAGATTCAAACAAATTCTGATTATTATTTAAAAAATGGTGTCTATTATAAAATACGAACTCTTCTTCATTTTATAAGTAATACAATTCAATAGGTGTGGTTGTTAATATATAGAAAATAAAAATACGTTGTTGCTTCTAGATATATTTTATTTAATAACTTAATACAACAAATAAATTATACATACTTTTTAAGTAACAATCATTTTCTATTTAATCATCGTCGTCATCGTCATCTGATGGTACGAATAAATCATTCTCCTCTAGAAAATTAGCCATCGTTTTACTAATTGCGGCACCAATTAATAAGCCTGTAACCACAGTACAGACAATACCAAACAATCCAAACCTGGTAATTGGTGGTTCTGGCAAAATACTACCATTTCCACTTTTACTTCTAATAATATCTTGGGACTTTGTGGTTCTCAATGATTGAACCCTTAGTAAATTGCTGAATCGTGAAACCAGCATATTTTTACACTTAAAACTAGTTCAAAATTTCAACTATTCCAGATTTTTTGTTACATGACAATTCCAAATTTTTGGTAACAAATATATTTAAGCCGACAGCACTACTCTCTCAGTTCTACTTACTGTAGTTCCAATAATGTTATTTCTTTTTTCTCCGGCCGTATGTTGCTAATATGTTATATACAAATAATTTTTCATCTAATAAATTGTTCATCTAATTATTTATTTAAAATGTAATTCATGGGACATCAAATGTTTGAAACTTTTAAATGCTAAAACATTTATCATATTCATTACACGTGAATAAAATAAATGGTGTTTTTTATAATTAGGTTAAATGAGCGATGTAATGCCTTCTGTCTGCCCACCGGTATATGACACCTGTCATGAAATTTGTTGTTAAACAATTTATTATGCTACATTAAGAGTATTGAATACATTATGGATATTGTAACAACAAGCCTAGATGCTCTTTTACGTAAGTAAATTAATACCTGTTTCAAAAGTAACTTGTATATGTAACGAACGTGTTGTCAATATTTTAAGAAAGAGCAACAAATCCACAAAATCAAAATGTTGATAAAGCTGCTGTAGAGGCATTTTGCGTACTAGTAAATAAAGAAAAAGATGGGTGTCATATCGGCGTTAAATTAATTGCAGTCCGTCTTCATTCAAAACAAGAAAAAGAAGTACTTCAGACATTAAATATCTTAGACACTTGCATGCAGAAATGTGGTTCTACATTCCAAGCAGAAGTTGGAAAATTTAGATTTTTAAATGAAATGATTAAACTTGTTTCACCAAAATATTTAGGTTCTCAAACACCACTTTCTGTTCGGCAAAAAGTTTTGCATTTAATGTACTTATGGACACTTGATTATCCAAAAGAATCTAAAATAAAAGAAGCATATGACATGTTAAAGAAACAAGGTGTTATAATGGAGGCACCACTTAATGTTACATATGAGAATTGCCAGGTGCCTGATAGATCAAAGAATTCTATTTTTTGTGATGAAGAAAAATCAAAATTATTACAAAAATTGTTGCAAAGTAAAAATCCTGAAGATTTACAAGCAGCAAATAGATTAATTAAGTGTATGGTAAAGGAGGTATGTTGTTGATCTTTTTTTTAAAGATGTAATTTCCTTTCTATTATAAATATATCTATAACAGGATGATAAAAGGGCTGAATTAAAAAGTCGTAGAATATTAGAATTAGAGTCTGTTCACAGTAATGTAAGATTGCTAAGTGAAATGTTGGATACTTATGTCAAGGATGGTTCATCACAAGATGAATTGGAGTTAATTAAGGAATTATATCAAAGTTGTGAGAGATTAAGGCCAACAGTACTTAAATTAGCTTCAGAAGCACAACAAAATGAAGATATACTAGGTAAGTTTATAGTATTTACAAATTGATATATAGATTTTAATAATGTTTCTGATTTCAGCCGATATTCTCAATGCAAGTGATGAATTAGGAAAAGTTTTCGAAAAATACAAACAAGTTATTATTAATGGCAAAACATTACGTACTAAAACGGAAGACTCTAATCTTTCCCTTCTTGATTTCGGAACATCTAATGCAAATTCACCAACTTTATTAGATGATGCTAAAGTAACATGTGATATTAAGAATAATTCAGAATTTAATGTATTATGTGATATATTTACAACTCCAAATGTATCAGTATCTCTTATTGAAACTGAAAATTCAATTTTGAAACCAGTTTCTTTGACTAAAACAGGTTAGTGGAAATCTAATTAGTTAATAAGTGTTAATAGCTTCTAATATTTAGATAAAGTTGAATCTCCAAAGCAGAATGGTAAATTAAAAGCATTCGAAGAATTAGATGCCTTAGGTGAAAGTTTATTGAAACAAAATTTACAGTCAATCGTTAAACATGGACCTAAATTTCCCAAGTAATTATATCTTTAATATTATAAGTTTTCATTATAAATGTCATTTCAGGGATACTGAAAAAATACCAATGAATAAGCTTTCTGTACATAATGAAATTAAGCAGCCTGATGCAATCTGTATAACAAATGAAAATGTTTCTTCATTACCAGGTGGCATGAATTTTGATTTAAGTTATTTATTGGAAAAAACACAGATAGATGATGTAAAGCCTTTGAAACTTCCTGATCAGAATGGAGATGATTTATTGGTAGATATAAGTGATGACAAAAGTGCTGAAATCGTACAACCAATCATAAAAGACATTGATGAAAATACTAAAATTGAGGAATCTAATGATGCGGTTGCAGAATGTTTGAATACAAAAGTAAAATGCGAGGTCAAATTAAGTGATTTATATGTGGAATTAGACAGTATTAAACCTAGTAGTACACCACCCGTAACTGCGTTGGAAGAGAAAAATGGTATTTCAGTAACTTTGCATTTTGCTAAGGATAAACCTCGTGAAGATGTTCATGTTATTGTTGTTACGATTGTTAGTAAAAATGAACTACCTCTAAAAAACATTTTGTTCAGAGCTATTGTACCTAAGGTACTGTTTTTAATATTTAATATTAGTATTTACTGTCATCCGAATCATTTTAGGCTTGTAAAGTAAAATTGCAACCACCGTCAGCTACCGATTTGCCTCCATTTAATCCATTCCTACCGCCGTCGGCAATTACGCAAATAATGTTGATAGCAAATCCGGAAAATATTAAAGTATCCTTAAAGTTTATCGTAAGCTATAATGTAGATGACGAAACTGCTACAGAAATGGGAGAAATTGACTGTTTACCAGCTATATATTAATAAAGACTTAAAATTCATTCTTCCTATTCTACGAAGAGATTTACACTAGGCATTGATAAAACTGTATTGTAAAGTATTTATTTATCATTCCATGTATTATTTTTAATAATTAAGTTAAGCGAAATAGATTATTTGACTGCATTTCGATTAATTTATAGGTCATTTGTTTATGTACAACTTGCAGTGTAGGCGTCCATTTTTTTTTGCTTTATATTTACTTAACCGATAATTTGTAAGATTGAGCAGCTCGTTTAGAATTATACAAAAATTATATAAAATAATCCAAAAAGAGGAAATTGCGTGATGTATTGTATGAAACACTTAGTATCTAAAATGAGATTATATTAATCATACATTTTTTTATTTTGTATTGATGCACTTTATTTGTATACATATACATATGTTTTGTGATAACTGAATCTGATTTTGGTGTTGTGCATATTATTTTTATATTTTTATTTAATAAATTTATCATGTTAATGAGTTATTGTTTTATTAATTAATGATTTTCTCTCTTGTTATTTCTATTCAATATTCGGTGTACCTCCACGATCTAATTTAACCTTTACTTTTTAATAACTTCTATTTGACTGGGAATTTTTAGATAACGAGATATCCTGAAGATCTATATGGAAATTTGACAGAGCATTCCACGTTGAGAACCATAAAAAAATCTAATGGGTAACTGATAAAGTTCATATGGTTAGAAGAGCTTGCTTAAGCAACTTGTGACTTGTAGAGTGCAATCTTTTATATATTTAGTGTATAACAAATGCGCGCCAGTCATACAGAACATTTTGACTTTGTATGCACCTTTAAAATGCTAGCTAAATATTGGGTAGTCGGACTGTTTGCTTTGTGAATTTAAACTTGGTTCTAAAGCTGCAGAAGCACGCCATAAGATATGCATGGCATTTGGAGAATGATGCTATAATAAAAACGCACTGTGTAAACTTTTTTAAAAAATTTTCTTTTGTAAATAAATCCGTTGAAGACTCACTTTGTTTAGAACGACCCTGCTTCATTGACAATAAAGATTTGCGTGCTGTTATTGAATGGAATTCGAAAATCTCAGGAACTTTCTGAAATGTTCAAAATTAGTGATAAAACAATTCGTTTACATTTACATCAAATTGGAAAATTATAGAAGGTAAACAAATAGGTTCCACATACGTTATCATATGAGAATAAAGATCAGAGGCTATCAATGTGTTCTTCGCTTCTTTCACGTTACAAAAATAAACCTTTTCTTGCTTCTTCATGCTTGCTTGTGATGATATGTGGATTTTGTGCTGTAACATGAAGTGAAACTATTGTTTGTTGTTACCAAAGACTAGTACTCCACACTTCAGAGGCATCACTCCACTCCCAAATTTTGTTATACGTATTGTAGACTGCAGCAAGTATTGTTCACTGCGAGTTTCTGATCATGGGCCAAGCAATTACAGGATAGATTTACTCTATGCTTTACTTGAGAAACAGACAGAGTTGATTAATCGAAAAAGAGTGTAATTCTTGCAGGACAATATAAGATACTATACTGCAAAATACACACGTAAAAAAGTTCTGCTTTAAGATGGGAAATCTTATCGCATCTCACATATTCGACCGATATTTCTCCAAGCAATTATTATTATTTTGGTTCCAGATAAATACATGCGGAATAAAAAATTTACCAACAAAGCAAGAGTTTGAAGAGGTGGTTTTAGAGACAATATGCTTTTCAAAACCGGATTATACGAACTTGTTTCTCGTTGGGAAAGTGTAATAAATTGTAAAGGTTTTTATTTTAATGAATAAAACTGTTTAAAAAAATGTATAGTTGTGTTTAAATTTATTGAATAAAATTTTTTTAAAAAATGTCTAGATGTGTTTAAGTTTTATTTTAAAAAGCCGCACAAACTTTATTGGTCTCCTGATAGTAATAAAGTCCACTTTAAATAAAATTTTTGTTCAATAAAATGACATCTAGTGTCGCAAAGCACGATTACAACGCCATTTTCGAATGGCTGCATGTGTGTACACGAACGGAAGCTGTATATATGTATATATATATGTATATATATATATATATATATATATATATATATATGTATATATATATATATATATACATATATATATATATATATATATATATATATATATATATATATATATATATAGTCAATTTTTATCTTCTATATTGTCCATTTTGTAATCCGAACGGTTTATTGGCGATTTAGCAATTTTTTTATCAATTGCTTAATAAATCGGTTAAATGTAAAAAGCGGGCTTTAGAATTTGTAAAATACATAGGAAAATCGCCAAATCAGACGGCTCGTCAAATAGGAAACAATAAACATGTCACAATTCGAAGCATCAAATATTAGTTAATTATTTTTTTAAATAATTTTTTTGTTGTATAGTCGTCGAGAAATATGATATACATATAATGGCTATTATATACTCGGAACGACTACAATGCGAGCTGAAAACGAATGTTGTAATTGTCATCATCTTAACTGATAGCCATCATTATATATTCATTGAAGAATATGTTATTTTTACTCGCATATCTATTTAGATATTCCGTAACTAATAAATGTACGTACATTTCATTTTCGTCTAATATGCTATGTACTACCGAATATATTTGGCTTGTTTAATAAAACATCTAAAATGTTTGCGAAGTTTTCGCGCATGCGCATTTTTTTGTTTCTAAAACTGCTGAATATCTAACCCTTAAGTGTTGGCGAGATAAGGGGTACTTTAAGTAATAAATCCCTCAATATACTTGGGGTGCAACGGTTTTAGAAACTGAAGTGTGACTTAACTTTTAAGTGTAAACTTACTTCAATTAAGTATTGTATATTTTCAATTTTTTTAAACTAAGAAAATTTTATAATAAAGTGGCAACGACAATTTCGTCGAACGCGATTTCTTAAGTGATAACCTCAAACTAAGTCATATAAATCATATAAAACATCGATAATTAGCAGCATCTTTAATTATGCATTCTAATATAATATACATAATCAAAAATAGCATATTTCTGTTATTAACATCGCTGCTACAGATTTTAATACAAACATACGGTTTCATTATCAATTTCGTGTGGTATTCATTGCTATTAAGTGAAGGAATGCTAACAGATTCAGGTACGTTTTTCCAGTTTACTTATTTTATCACATTTACTGTAGATGTAGAAGTTATATTAATTTAATTATATATAATTATACTGAGCACTAATAAATTGTTATAAGGAATAATTCATTGTAGAAAACATATAGAATCAAATTAAGTTCACGGGGAAAGTAGATTTTTGTTTTTCTTTTGCTTGGAACCTATAGAGGAATGCTCTAGAAGCGAAATCAACTATTAAAAAAAGGCGGTAGAACGCTCTAGTTTGGAAAAAACTCTGCAAATGTAACCATAGCATGGCGATTTATTATTGTCTGAAACCACTCAACACAACTAAGCCACAATTCTCCGGTCACTCAAAAAAAAAAAAAACCAATCCAATTGGACGCGACCGACTCTAACCTAACACAACCCATATTATATATTATTGAATTACGTAACTTACAAACTACAGATGAATTACTTTTCCAAGTAAATTCTAGGATTTCGATTTTAAGAAATATATTAATCTAATAATTCGCTTTTTATACTTGATTTTAATTTTCTCCAAAAACTTAACTAATAATCATGTCGTATAGAACAAAATACATAGCCCCATAAAGGTATGAACAATTTACGGTCAAATGCATTTAATAAATTTAATTTAATCATTCCACGATGCTTTTTAGAAAATATCGTCTTTAATTGAGCAAACGTTTTCTGACTAATTGTGTTCGTTCATAATTCTTTTATTAATCTTATGGTTACATACTTTCACCATTAACATTTCATCCTTATGTCAAGTATTTTTGATGTGTTTCTCAACTTCTTCTCTTTCCTTATTGTTTTAATTTACCTGTTTAATAATCATAAAAGTCTCTCGACTGGCATCTGACGTACTAACATATTTCTATGCAGTAATAAAATAGAATTCATTGATGTAATGGTGATTTAACATTTGTAAGGTTTTTCATATATTATGTTTATGTATCGTTGAATTGGCCGTTGCTATAACAATTCTCTCCTATTTCTAACTAGGCACTAATTAACCTGGCAAAAGGTAGTTCGTAATTAACGTTGGACTATTGAATAAAATATATTATTTATATAGTCATTATCGTTAATGCTTCTTTGAATAATTCTATGGTTTCTGTCTATTTGACTTGTAGATTAGTTTGTTTCTTGCTAATTCAAGAACTCTATTGATTTATAGTCTTTCATAACAACCCTCAAAGGCTTATGGAGTAAAAGAATAGGTTTATTACACTTGAAGCTTAAATATTTTGGAATTTCACCTTCAGGTACTTATTTTCATCAACTTGAATCGAACTGAGATAAATACAACTCCATAGTTATTCGAATCTATAGCAGAGCGTGAACTTGCTTCACCAGGTCGTTTATTCTGGTAACTTGCTCACTGGATCATAAAAATTATTCGAAAATATCGTTTCATATAATATTTAAAGTCTATAAGATATTTATGTTATACATAATTTAAATACTAGTGAACGTGAAAAGAATTAGCCCAATGCTTTCCGAAATGAGGTCTAAATTAATATATAATATTAAATTGACGTCTAATGTCGCAATTTAATATTCAAACGAAGTTAACATATGTACAAAATTCATAAATAAGGGTATACTATATATACACTACAGGCCATAAGTGAGGGATCACATCATAAATAACAAAACACATCCCTTAGACTTTTACCTGTTTTGGTGAGAATAATTGAAATAACAGTAAATGTAATTCTGAGAAGGATTATTTTTATAAATTAGATAAATATATTTGTTTCTGAAAAATATTGTAAATCCTTTTAATAGTTTTATGGCGTCTATTTAATAGAAATATTTTATATACCCCAATAAATTTAATAGGGTTTACAATGCAATATTGTTATAATGGTATTAGGAATTCATAGTAAACTATTTAGCAATTTAAAAATTAGTTTTCGTGCAGCATTTGTCCGAGTAAGTTGCAATGCGAGTATTTGAGAACAGACGTAAAAGTAACTTATAAAAATGCCAAAAAGAAAGGAACTTAGCGCAGAAACTCGTAGTTCTATAATAATGCTACATGGTGAAAAATTTTCACTGCGGCAAATAGCCCCAAAGTTAAATTTATCTTATCACGCGGTGTAAGGAACAGTGAAACGATATTCACAAAGTGGATCATTACAACCAATAAAACGTTGCGGAAGGCCAAGGGTAATTACCAGACAAGAGGATTTGCGCCTAAAAATACTAACAAAACGAAATAGGCGCCTCACAGCTCCTCAGCTTCGAGCAGAGCTGAATGAAGGCCGCCGAAAGCCGGTGTCACTGACTACTGTAAAACGACAAAGGCGGGACTACATGGGCGTATTGCAGCTCGAAAACCATTATTGAATCCACGAAATCGTAAAAAACGGTTACAATGGGCCCAGGACCATCAACACTGGGACATGGAAATGTGGAAGCAGGTGTTATGGACAGATGAGTCAAAGTTCCAAGTGTTTGGTAGTAATCGACGAGTTTTCGTTCGAAGACAAGTGGGTGAAAGGATGTTACCCGAATGTGTAGTGCCAACTGTTAAACACGGGGGAGGTTCTATGTTTGTTTGGGGATCCTTTTCCTTTGATGGTATCGGAGATTTGTACCGCATTGAAGGCATTTTAAAAAAAGAGGGGTACCTGAAAATTTTGGAGGAACATGCAATTCCGTCTGGATTAAGGTTAATTGGTGAAGGTTTTCACCTACAACAAGATAATGATCCCAAACACACTTCCCAACTTTGTAAAAATTATGTGAATCAAAAAGAGAAGGAAGGGGTGCTGATAAATATGATTTGGCCACCACAATCACCCGATCTCAACCCTATCGAATTACTGTGGGATGAATTAGATAGAAACGTGAGAGAAAGCTGTCCACAATCGCAGAAACAGCTTTGGGAGCGACTTACAAGGGTGTGGAATAATTTACCAATGGATACGCTCCAGAAACTTGTATCGCGGTTGCCTAATATTTGTAAAGAAATCATTAAGCGCAGAGGTGGATACTTCGACGAAAGTCGAATATGATAAGAAATTCTATAGAATATGTTGAAATTATTTTATTTTATAAGGAAAACTGTTCATTTGTCTCGTAAATATAGTTTTGTAGAAATATACGTTTTGTTTCACTAAGCGTGCATGTTTTTTTAAATTTCATCTACTGATCCCTCACTTATGGCCTGTAGTGTACATAACATTTTTAAAAAATGCGATACATGAAATTGTATTAGGATCATGTTTCAACGTTAATTTAATGCTTTGCATAATGTATATGGAAGTATATAATTCAAACACATATAATTATAATTTTATTAATCACAAATACATATAGTTAAAAAATGAAAAGTTTAGACCTATTGTGAACTGTACACTATTTACGAGCTATTAGTGGCATATTTATAAACTGCTTTATTTCCATTTTTTTTCTTTTTATAGGCTCCCCAATGTATTGTCAAAATTAGTAATAAACTCAAAAATAATAATAATAATAATAAAACAATAATTTAAAATTGTCAAGGAGTAGTTATAACGGAATTTTTGCGCTTCAAATTTATTAATATTTTTATATTAGCAAGCTTACAGTGATACAGTTTAAATTTACTAGTGTAAGTATTTTAACAAAATGTATGACAGTGATGTATAATATAATGTAAATATTAATTAAAAATTGGTATATGATATTTATTAAAAATATTTACTTTGAATTAAAGTCAAATTTTTAAAAAATGTATAAAATATGCATAATAAACATAATAAGAGTCCGATATGAACTTGATATTTCGACTGGGAGCGTGGCGAACTCCTGTAATCTAGCTACTTGGAGGTCTGATTCAGTGGATGGTTTGAGGTCAGGAGTTCTGGCTTGAAGTATCTTACGTTGACTGGGTGTCCACACTAAGCCCGGCGTCAATATGGCCGAACCGGAGGAATCCGGATGCGGCCAGGTTGGCCAAGGAGGGGCGCACCGGGCCAGGCGGGAAACCGAGCAGCCAAAAGTCCCCGCGTCGGGCAGTAGTGGGATCGCACCCGGGAGTGGGAGCTTTGTGACAGCCTGACCGATATAGCTAGACCTGGATCTTTTTGCCATTTTTTTCTTTTCATTTTGATTATTTTGACAATAATCGTAATATTTAATAAGGTCCGTGTGTTTATAAATACAATTTTGGGAATATAAACAATTTCAATTTTGGAGTATCATCCATACAGTAGCAGTATATATTTTTAATATAGATACCATAATTATTGACAGCTATTATTAATTTAGCTTCGTACCCAGAGATGTCTCTCAGTACTTTAACATTTTTCTGGTCCATATACATTTAATTTTTTTAGTTAACCTTACAAATTATCAATTAATAATATGTAGGTGAACTTTAAATTTACAAAAAATAATTTAAAAAAACATGGATTATTTTCACAGTAATTTAATTTATATACATCCTATTTATTTTCAATGTGTAAGGTTAAATAAATACATATTTAGTAGACACATATTGTCACTATTCCTGAAGACGGTTATTAATGACTCCTGATAATTGGCGAAAACTGCATGAGAGATCGATATTTAATTCTTATCTCAGACTATTTTATTTTTTATCTTTTCTTTAAATAAAGGAGCGGTAGTCAAGATTAAGATCGAAATATCGATCTCTTATCCATTTTTTACAAATTAATCTTTAAATAATTTTAGGGACTAATTTGTAAATTCATGACAGTTACTCTAATAGAACTTATGCTGGTAATAAAGGGTTTTCCAATAAGGACTTGACAATAAATTATGAATGGAACTCGACTTCGTTCATATGGCCACCGCGGGCACGTTTGCAGCGGTCGATTCGTTGGACCCAATTTTCGATGACTCGGCCATACAATTCGGCCGAAACGGCTGCTATTTCGCGTTCAATGTTGGCTCTGAGCTCTTCCAACGTTGTCGGCTTGTTGGCATAGACCAATGACTTGACGTAGCCTCAAAGAAAAAAGTCTAGAGGCGTTAAATCGCACGAACGAGGCGGCCAATCGACTGGTCCATTTCTTGAGATAACACGCTCATCAAACTTACTCTTCAATAAATCGATTGTAACGTGTGCTGTGTGGCTTGTGGCACCGTCCTGCTGAAACCACATGTTGTCCAAGTCCATATCTTCCAATTCGGGCCAAAAATAATCGGTAATCATGGCATGATAACGATTACCATTCACAGTAACGTGACGATCATTATCGTCGACGAGAAAATATGGCCCTATGACGCCGCCGGCATGCAAACCGCACCAAACAGTTATTTTTTGTGGATGAAGTGGTGTTTCATGAAGCACATGTGAATTTTCACCCGACCAATAACGCATATTTTGCTTATTGACGAACCCATTGAGCCAAAAATGAGTTTCGTCACAGAAAATGATTTTGCGATGAAATTGATCATCTTGGCGCATCGTTTCTAGAGCCCAATCGGAGAACGTACGTCGCTTCAAATGGTCCATCGGCTTCAATTCTTGAGTCAGCTTGATCTTGTATGGGTGTAAACCAAGATCCTTACGCAAAATTCGCCATAAAGTGGTCTAGGCGATGCCCAACTCTTGAGAACGCCGTGGAATTGACTGATTTGGATCATTTGCTACGGACGTTTCAACGACAGCGATATTTTCGACACTTCGACCAACCCGTTGTCTCACTGGCACGGCAACATCACACAACGAATATGTAGACTCAAAGTTTTGCACTAAACTTGTTACTGCCTGTCTACTAGGGCGCGAATTACGACCGAAAATCGGAGTTAACGCTCTTAAAGTAGCGGTCACCGACTCCGAATTTCTGTAGTAAATTTTTATAATTTGCAGACGTTGTTCGTTCGTGTACTTTACCATGATGAAAATGTTAAGTTTACTGAATAAATTGACAGTGACAGTTCGATGATTAGTGAAAGGGTGCGTTCACAAATTGAATTAAAAGTTGTCAAGTCCCTATTGGAAAACCCTTTATTTGGCTAACAATATTTTTACAAAAGAATTTTGAAAAAAATTAAATGTGATTGAAATATAAACGTATAAAAACTTATGACTAATTTAAGAAAATGTATATGTTACTTTTGAGAGGCATTGTTTCTTAAAATTGTGCAGCTGGATAATAAAATGCATTTAAAAATGCTGAAGGTAGATTTTAGCTTTTAGATATGATTTTTTTTCTCGAGCACAGGATAATATTTTGCAACACACAAGAAGTGTTATTTAAACTTACCAAGTTTCATTAAAATCGGTAAGTGAATCTCTGGGATATTTCTATTAGAAAGATTTTCAGTCTGCGATAATTTGTATGTATTATCAACATTTTATTCCTAACTGATTGCGTGAGTTGGACTTTATTAAAAATTTTTGTGATTTTTTTTGTGTTCATTTATATTCAAACAGACTTCAGACAATAGTAAAAGATTGAACACAAATACTTGTTTAACACGAATAATTCCTATTTAAAGTCGAAATGATTAGTGTACTTTATATGTTGATTTTGATATAGGCATCCGCAATTGGATTCACTGCTTCCTGTAATACGGAATTGTTCATATTCATCGATATATCCTTTTTCTTTGCCGAATAAAGTATACCGCATGATAATTTTGACAGTAGCAGATCATTATGGAGGAACTGGAATTCCGAATAAATTGATTTGAAGTATGCACTTGTTAAATTGTGTAGATCACACACGCAAGCAAAAAGAATCGTTCTTAAAATTTGATTTATGATAGTATAAATGATATATATTTTTAAAATTTTTCTCTCTCACTGATTGCACGTATCGTTTGTAATTTCATTCTTCGTAAATTATTCATCAGGTTCACATTGCAAGCATCATGTTTTACAGAATTGCCTCGGCATATTAATTCAGTAACGATGTACACTACCGGTCACGGAAGTATGGACACTTGAATGTTATGTATTTTAACGGTTTTGCTAGAAATATTCTAGTGATAAATCGTGGTGTTGTAAGTTTATTATTGGACAATATATCTTACAATAATTATGCTTATGTAAGTTCAGAAACATTTATTACTCAAGATAAATTACCTGGTATTCAGATTTGGGGCTTTTTAAACACTATTATGAAAGGGTCATTTTACGTCCATATCCCCTTTTCTTAGAATTACATATACCTGAACCTTTTAAAACATCGTTTTCTACCATTGCATCGAGTTTATGTAGTTCAGTTAATCGGTTGACGTGGTTATGTTTAATAGTGTAGTAGGTGGGCACTGTGAGCCCATAATATTTAAATAATGTGATTGCTATGCACATGAATAATAAAATATAAATTTTTTCATGTATTTTTGATTCTGAGGCTTTTAACTACTTTCCATCGTGTTTCCCTGTTCATAATATATATGAATATAAAGCTTACAGTCTCTAGTATGAAAACCATAAAGTGTCGTCGTCCATAAATGTCCTCCACGCTTTCTATATGACTTCTACGTCGTCGTAGGGCACCCGTAGACTGTGTCCACAAACCGGGTAAAATGCAACATTTGTAAGTATATCCTTTAAAATTTATTTCAAGCAATGTTCACAAGTGTACATTCACGAGAATGCATTTGCTTGATCTCTAGCTGTCAAATTATGGGACGGATGAAAAGACTCGCCATCTATTACACATAGTGCTAGAACCCTTGCCGTATCACAACGTTAAGATAAATCTTTCACCAATATTATGTCAAAATATCATGACATTTGCATCATTAGAAGCAGAGAAATTGCGCATAAAGAAACTGTGCATTTGCATTGGTTGAAAAATGAATTTTGAACGAAGAGCAAATATTCTGTTTTAAAGTTGGTAAATCGTCTACTGAAATATTTAATTTGATGAAACAAATCTATGGTGATGCGGGTTTATCACGTACGAGCGTGTATGAGTGGTATAAACGATCGTACAGACATAAATGACGACGAACGTCCTGGTGCAAAAAAATCTGTGGTTACGGAAAGTAACATCGAACTTGTGCCTGAATTTATCAGAAATGAGCCGAAATCCTCACTGCGATACACGGAAATGGAATTAAATATTTCCAAAAATTCAATTCATCGCAATTTGATACAGCATTTGGGACTGAGAAAGATTTGTGCAAGGTTTGTACCATACAAGCTAACTCACTTCAACATTGTACAGACTTGATTAAAGACTCAAAAAAGGACGAAAACTTTAGGTATTCTATTGTAACTGGCGATGAGACGTGATGTTTTCAATATGACCCAGAGACCAAGCGTCAAAGCTCTGAATGGAAGCATCCAAGCGAAGAAAGATTTAAAAAAAACTGTTTGGAGACGTCAACAGTGAAGACAATGTTGATTTTTTTATAATTCGAAAGGCATTGTGCACAAAGAGTTAGTCAAAAGAAAAAAGAGCTAGTCAAACAGTCGATGCTGTATATTATTTTGGTATTATGAAGCGTCTTTTGGCGCGTATTCGTCGTGTGCGCCCTCAGTATCATGAAAATAGTAATTGGCGTTTGTTACATGACAATGCACCATATACAAATAGCATTTTAACCATCAGACATTCACCGTATTCATCGGATTTGACCCTTTGTGATTTCTATCTATTCTCCAAACTACATTTGCCGATGAAAGGACAGCGTTATGTCGACATCGAAGCCATTAAGAAGACGTCAACACCGATCTTGAAGGATATCTCTAAAGATGAACTTAAAAATTCATTGGACCTGTTAATTGACTGTGCAAAACGTTGTATTGAATAAAAATAAATGAATTTTACCAAAATAGCAAGCTTTTGTTTTTATTTTAAAAAAGTTCGGTTTTCTCTACGACAGACTGTGTATATATGAAACAATAACAGATATTAAATTTTAACTCTCAGAAAAGCTTTGAGAATTTTTATTAGCGTCCGTAGTATTTCACTCCGCAAAGTTTTATGTGTCCAGTTAATTTAAAAATCAGGTCCCAAAGATTATTTCTTAAGTTTTATATATTTAAGTTCCATCAACATCTTTAATTCGTTTTTTTTTGGAAAATTTGTAGAAAACAATATAATCATCAGTTTCTTGCAATATTTTCATCGGATCTAATATCTAATTCTTAAAAATAACTTTAGAATTAGAAAGATCACTTGAGCGAGATGAGCATGGCATTCGACATCAATTCCATTTTACCTTTTATAATTACATATGTAGAGGGGCAGTCGTGTGTATGGGCAAGAAACGGTGTCATTGAATGGCAAGTTCCAAAAGGTGAGTGAGTGAAAGACTCGACATTTAACAGCTGTTAGTGTCCGTTACCACTTCGTCGTTGTAGTTCTTCGCGCAATGCGGAAAAAATTATTACGATTTTATAATAAAGTGTAACACGTAAGTAGTTTTCTTTTTTATTGAGCACATCTGAATGATCGCACGGAAAAGTTTATAATTTTCAACGTAATTTAGGGAATGCATGTCAATTTATTTTATTTTTGCAATTTCACATTTAGTGTGTTAATAACTTGTTTAAAACAGTAAAATAAAAAGTAAACACGAGCTTTTTACCGATTTCATAAAATATACGTTTCTCAGTAAAATGTTAAAAGTTTCTTGTTTGACCACAGAGATATCGCTGGTGTTTTAATTTATGTGTTTATCTGTTTCTGGAGGCATACTTAAAACCTGGGGTTAATGTACCTGTTTTCAGATTTTAAGTATTATTAAGTCTTTATAGCAGCTTAAGCATTGTATTTAAATTAATGATTGTTGTCAATGTTTTCGCGTAAACAATATGGGTTAGAACAACAAGAATTAAACATAGCATGTAAATTTAATCTGCTAATCATTTTCAGTGCTTCATTTATGCAAATTCGGACACTACAATTTAAAAAAATACAAGTATTCGTATTTCCAAGTAATATTTAGTTTTATACATTAGAGCTTACGAAAGTGTATTATATTAGGTGCGCAACTAAGTTCTCGCTGTTTTTTTGATGAAAATGCAACTTTATTGTGAAAAAATGTTTACAAATGAATCATTCAAAATATTGCCCATCGCTGGCGAGAACTTATTCCCATCTTTCTGGCAGAGCTCGAATACTGTCACGGTAGAAGTGTTCGTCTTTTGAGGCTATCCACAAATAAAGCCATTTTGAGATGTCTTCATATGAGCGGAACTGCTGATTAGCCAGACCATGTGCCATCGAACGGAACAAGTAATAATCGGACGGCACAATATCTGGGGAATATGGCGGGTCCCACCAAATACACAGCAAAACCTTCGCAGCGTGAATTCATTTTTCATCACCCGTAACGATGCGATCAAGAAAACCCTTCCTTTTTGCCGCTGGAGCAGTTGCTCACAGGCGAAAAAACGACGCTCAACGTCTCTTGGCTTCAAGTCATAAGGAACCCAAGTTCCTTGTTTTTGAATCATTCCCAACGCATGCAATCGCTGGGAAATGGTTTGGCGGGTAACTTCTAATGCTGAAGCAAGCTCTTTTTGCGTTTGGCACGGATCCTCGACGAGCAATGGCTCCAATTTAGCGTCTTCGAAGGTTTTTGGTCTTCCTTCACGCGAACGGTCGTCAACATCGAAATCACCGTCTTTGAAGCGACGGAATCAATCACGGCACGCTGTTTCACTTAGAGCAGCATCTCCGTAAACTTTTTGGAGTTCTCGATGCGCTTCAGCCGCCGTTTTCTTCAAATGAAAGAAGAAAAGCAACACTTCCCGCAAATGACGATTATTTGGCACAAAATCAGACATTTTCACACAACCAAAAGTATATGACGCAAAAACAAAATCACTAATGTGTCAAAGCGGTTTGTTTACCATTTGTCTAAGCTTGGTTCATGACGTTTTGGTTATGTCACAATCGACCAGCACTTACTACTGGAGCCATCTCTTGAAAAACAGCGAGAACTTTGTTGCGCACCTAATAGTACATTTTAAAAACTTACAAAATGAGATAAATAATTAAGAATATATTTCTTTATTCTGAAACAGTTAAGTAGTAAATATATGAGAAATTGCTTTTGATGACAGAATTACATCGTTTTATTTATTGCAGAAACTTTAATGAAAAATTCCTACCCCTAGTAAGACCCGAATTCATAATTTCCTGTTTGCCGGACGTGTGCTCCCCTTTATTTTTAATCACTGCAGCACACAATCGAGGCATCCTTTCGATTAATTTTCGTAATATCTCAGGTCTTATTTTACCCCGTGCCTCTTGCAGGTTCTTCCACATATTAATAGCAGATGCGGAGGCCGATTTTCACACCTCTCGGTCAAGTTCTTCCCACAGCAACTCGATGGGATTTAAATCAGGACTCTGGGGATGTCACGCCATAACTTTTATAGTTCCCTCGTTCTCCAATTTCTGTAAATATTCCGAGCATAGTTTGGTATGTTTCGGGTCATTACCTTGTTGGAAGATAAAATTCTGACCCGAAATTTTAATTCCAGAGGGAATTGCGTTTTCCTCTAATATGCCCTTACACTATTCTTTTTTTAATATACCATCGATTTTTACGAGATCGCCCATATTTGATCCAGAAAAGCAACCCCTTATCATGACCGAACCTCCACCGTGCTTAACAGTAGGGGCTATGCATTCTTTAGGGGCACGCTCACCTACAGACCTCCTAACGGTAACACGTCTTCGTGAACCGAAAATCTCGAATTTGGATTCATCGGTCCACAATACTTTATTCCAGTCTTCTATGGTCCAATTTTGGTGATCGCGTGCCCACTTTAAACGTTTTTGCTTACTTTGCTTGCGTAGAAGCGACTTCCGCATTGCAATTCGCTCACGAAGACCGGTTTCTTTTAATCGCCGTTTAACTGTGGAAACACTTATGGGTTTTCGACGAATAGCATTCGTTTCTACTGTGATTTTTGGTGCTGTTTTTCGTCTATTTCTGTTGCTTGTTACCACCATTGCAAGATCTTCTGCTGAGATTGTTGCCCCTGGTATGCCTTTTCGAGTTCTGCTCAACACACTTCCACATTCGCGGTGTTTTTTGATAATATAATCCACGGTGGACTGATTTAATTTAAATTCTGTGGAAATTTCGTGGTTGCTTTTGCCAGTTCTATGGTATGCAATCGTGTTTCTACACTCAATTCTATCCGTTTAAGCATTTCTAACCAGTTGAACTTCTTCGAAACACACGATGTTATCACTACGAGCACCTCACAAAAACTAACTGCAATTTTGCCAAAATACCCAAGTATAAATACTTAATAATTTACAATAACATCCTACCTTAAAATAAAATCATAACAATCGAAAATTTCCAATTGAGAAATCTAATCCCTTAAGTGCAATTATTCTACCTGGAGTTTTATTAGGATGTTATCATTCATTGTGAATAATAGGGGAATCACATAATTATTTTTGAATAAGCTTTTATAGATTTTAATGTATACTATGAAACTATTTCTTACTATAGAAATAAATTTTATAATTACAACTTTTGTATACAAACTGTAATGAAGCAAGGGTGATCAATACTTATGAGCGATAGTGTATATTACGTATTTGTCACTCACTCGAATAAAAATATTTTAAGTAAAAGATGTTTGTGTTTAAGTACTCTACACTGGAAAATTATTTTAATTTTAAAATATTGTGGATGTTTCGCGTTGTTTATACGTTATATAACTTATTTTAAATGGAACACCCAATATATTAAAAAGTTCATTTACGTAGTTCTCTTTGAACATTAACATCGTCTTTATACATTACTATTCTTTGACGTAATTGAATCGTTACATTGTTTCACATTGAACAATCTGTACTAAATATCATCGTTACATTATACAGGGTGTTTTAAATCTGAAAATGAATTGTAGTATTTTTAAAAGGGTGAAATTTGTTTTTTTTTTCAAATCGAACACTGTGTATATTTTTATGCCATTTGATATAGTTTTAAGTTTTCTTGCAATCGCATATAGCAGGGGTTCCCAACGTATGCGCTACAGCCTCGCCAAAACGAAAAAAAATTGAAAAATATAAGATTTTAGACTTAAAATTATTAGTCCTCCAGTTTTGCTTCATATGAAGGGCGCTGCCGGAAATAATCTGAACGTTAAGGACGCCATGGCTTTACAAAGTTTGGGAACCCATGACATACAGCATACCCTATATCCAAAGTTAATACTTTTTGAATTATAAATAATTTAATATAAACAATATACAATAAACCCTATACTCTGGCAAACATTTAGATATTAGTAACGATAAAATAAAGTAGACCGAGCTCGACTAACTCTGGCTATACTTAGTACCAGAAGGAGTTGTTCTCCAGTAAAAAAGTGAAAAGATGTGTTTTAAAAAAATGCAATTTTATTAATGCAATAGATATCCCATTTAATAAAATAAATTTTAAAAACAGCAGGTGTATAATATAAATAAGAATGTCTTTCTTAACGAAGTTGTTCAAAATGGCAACCTTCATTATTCATACACTTTGAAGTAAACAGATATAAGCTGACAGTTTTATTTTCCGGTCGCTATTTCTATTGTTGACAGGAACTTGAAAATTTTATGTCAACGAAAAAATGGAATTAACTCGCGAACATTTTCGTGCAATTATTTTTCATAATTTTCGGCGTGGATTATCTCAACAAAAATGCATCAACGAGCTGAATTCTTTGTACGGTGATGAAACACCATCAAAAACTACAGTATATCTTTGGTATAGTGAATTCAAACTTGGACGGTGTTCTTTGGACGATGAATTTCGTGAAGGTCGTCCCACAAATGTTGTTGTGTCGGAAAACATTAATGCAGTGTCTGAATTGATAATGCAAGACCGTCATGTGACATACCGTGAGATCGACGCATCTCTAGGTATTAGTAACACCAGCGTGCATAAGATCCTGCATGAACATTTAGCCGTTAAGAAGCTATGTTCACGTTGGGTACCACATAGTTTGACAACTGCTCAAAAGAGGACTCGCGTCGATTGGTGCCAAGAAATGCACAAAAAATACAATGGCGTGCATAAGATCCTGCATGAACATTTAGCCGTTAAGAAGCTATGTTCACGTTGGGTACCACATAGTTTGACAACTGCTCAAAAGAGGACTCGCGTCGATTGGTGCCAAGAAATGCACAAAAAATACAATCGCGGTGCTTAAAAGAACATTTATAAAATTGTCGCAGGTGACGGATCTTGGATCTATATGTATGAGCCCGATAGTAAACAGCAGGCGACTGTGCGGGTATTCCAAGATGAGCCAAAACCAACAAAGTTGTTCGCGCTCGAAGCACATTAAAACAAATGGTCGCCTGTTTTTTCGGAAAAACTGGTCACGTTGCAACCGTGCCTTTAGAGAATTGTTGAACGGTCAATTCCGAATGGTACACAACTATCTGTTTGCCAAAAATTTTTGAAGAAATAAGGAAAACAAACCGAAAACGACAGATCATTCTCCACCATGACAATGCGAGCTCTCACAAGTTGATTCAAACAATTGAATATTTGACCGGGCAAAACATTGAATTGATGAGCTATCCGCCGTACAGCCCTGATCTAGCACTGTGTGATTTCTTTTTGTTCCCACACGTGAAAAATAAACTTCGTGGTCAACGGTTTTCTACGCCGAAAGAGGCAGTTCAGGCATTCAAAACTCATATTTTGGAGATACCGCCGTCACAGTGGCAGCAATGCTTTTCGGATTGGTTTAAACGAATACAAAAGTGCATTGATTTTCAAGGAGAATATTTTGAAAAGCAATAAAACTATTTTCGATAATAAACAATTTGTTTTGTTTGCCATTCCCGAAATATAAACGGCTACCCTCGTATTCTATATTAGTTGTGTCACTACTTGCAGCTCGAAATAAATAATTTCGTTAAAATAATTACCTAATTTAATAATTGTTAGATTTAGAAAGTTGTATTCTTTATACTTAGTTACCAATTAGTATAAAATATTCAAATTTTAACAGTTTCCATAACGTTTATAATAAAATCAACTCTCGATTATTTTAATTTAACGAAACATAAATTTTACGAATAAAACAGTGCAAATAACTACAAAATTTAATAAATCGATTTACAATTAGATATGTTCCGTCTTAAGATTCGTAAAGCATTCGCGAAGCCAGTGATTAAATACAATTCAACAAGTCGTAAACTACAGAGCAATGCGATACTAAGAAAGCATATTTTGAAATAATAATCCCACATTGATTACAGCCCTTTTGTATTCTAATATTAAATTTGCATGTCTGGAATTAAATACATTAGAGACTGTTATTACGAGACCTCTCTCTTTTATAGGTGCGCACTTAACCGACGTCGTGTATTTATGTATATTTCTGCAATTAACTATAAAAAGAAGAGTTTTTGAATGCCCTTTCAATGTTATTAAATTACTATTACTATAACTGGTGATTGTAAATTATTGAAGTAAATATTTAATTTGGCGAGCCTGGGAAAATGGTTTGTCTCGTCGTTCAGCTTTAGATAGTTCATGTATGATTAGAATTGTTTGTCTTTTACCTAGACAAATGTTTGGAAAATTTAAACTTGAAATCAGGCGTGTTAATATAAAATTGCAGAATTGTCGTCAGCTTAAGAAAATATTGTTGAATTTGCATTACCGGTCATAAGTGGGGGTCACTATAGGTAATAGCTAATTTAATTTCGGACGGAATTACGTGTTCCTTTAAAAGTTTCAAATATGTTTCTTTTCTTAAAATTCCATCAATTCTATGCAAATCTCCAACACTATTAAAAGAAAATGATCTCCAAACAAGAACCGAACCTCCATAGTGTTTAACTGTTGTCACAACACATTCTGGTATCGTCCTTTCGCCAACTCATCTGCGAACAAAAACGCGCTGATTATTTCCAAGATGTATCAACATTATCTTGGCAACTAATTTCTAGTTTTAGGAACTTTGGAAGTTAGTTTGGGAATACATGTCGTACTATGTATACATTACATTAATTTAAATATAAACATTTTTTTATTAATATATCTAAACTATATTTAGATATGGTTTAGATATTGGTACCAAGTATTACTGTAGTATCTATTTTTAATATTTACATTGTCTTATTATAGTATCAGGTTGTTACAAATGTAATGTCCGTTTTTTCCTTCAGTCTGAACTGAATCGCACCTGTGTGAAGACATGTATGTTTTTGGTGAAAATTATTATTGTATTTGTAGAAAAGGGCATTTATTTTGAAGTGTGTACCTGTTCCATTTCTTGGAAAGATTAATACACCTGTCCTTGTCTCGCCTATGGAAATGCTGTCTGCAAGAGATATTCGGGCAATTTACCTCTTTCAATTTAAAAAGGGATTAAATGCAGCTGCAGCAACGCGAGAAATTAATCAGACGTTCGGTGAAACCACGTGTAATGAACGCACATTACGGCGATGGTTTAAAAAATTCAGCGAGGGAAATTTTGATTTGAAAAATAAGCCTCGCGGATATGCGCGTAGCACCGTTAATGACGACGAGCTGCGTGTAGAAGTCGAAAGTAATCCGTTGACAACAGTGCGTAGGCTTGCAGAAACATTTCAAGTGTCCATTGCCACCATTAGTCGTCACCTTTCTTCGATTGGCAAAGTGAAGAAACTCGATCGATGGGTGCCGCACCAATTAACGGAAGCCAATAAGCTCCGTCGATTAGAGGTGGCTACCTCTTTGGCTAATCGACAGGTATCGAGTGGTAATGTGTGACGAAAAGTGGATACTTTATGATAATCGGAGACGGTCAGGACAATGGTTAGATCGAGGTGAAGCACCAAGACAGCATGCACGAGCATCACTTCACCCGCGAAAGATTATGGTGACTGTATGGTGGACCAGTAAGGGTATTATTCACTATTCATTTTTGCAACCTGGTGAAATTATCACGGCAGCGTCCTATTGTGCCGAACTGGAAACTATGCATGGAAAAATTGAGCCGCTTGCAGCCCTCACTAGTCAATAGACATGGACCCATACTTCTTAATGATAATGCAAGACCTCATGTTGCACGACAGATAATCCCAAAACTTTCGGAATTTGGTTACGAAATTCTCCCTCACCCACCTTATTCACCTGACCTTTCGCCAACTGATTTTCATCTTTTCCGAAGTTTAGACAATCAGTTAAAAAATAGGGACTTCCCTGACCGGGAGTCTGTAATAGCAGTGTTTGAGCAATATGTGAGCCGTCAAAACCTAGATTTCTTTTCAAAGGGAATTTTTCAGCTTCCAGGCCGTTGGCAACAAACTATTGATGTAAGTGGAGACTATTTTGCAGAATAAATATTTATATTTTTTTAAATTTAGACTTTTTTTTATTCCTTCATATGTAACAACCTGATATTATTGAATCAAAACTAATAACAGCACAAATTTAATAAATCTCATGTAATACATTAACAGGAAATAAAGGAAACAGTAATCATGCTAGTTAAATATGTAAATAAGAAACAAGCGTATCTCAGATTTTCTCAGTGTTTTTAGATATAAACACACATATTAAGGAGACTTTTTAGCACTATGCTGGCTCATGCTTTAACTGATCTGAAGATAGACACATATCGGGAAGCGGTGTGGGGGGGCAGGAAAATGAACACCAGATAACAGTTCTGCACAGTCAATCCTGTTTGTAATCAGCTTACATTGAAAGCGACCAGTGTGAATTTGTCAGAAATAGATAAGCGTTGATGCTAGTTTAATAATTGATTATGCTATGCAATTTCTATATACACCAGTACACTTTAAAGGCATATTTCAAGAATTGCTGGTGCATTCATTCTGTGGCGTACCTTAATTACATACAGAACTCACTTTATTTTGATATTCGCATATATAGACAAAATTTAATGTTCAAACTAGTAAAACGCGAGTGATATATAATAATTTATCTATTTATTTATTGTCCAACAGAATCGCGCATTCTACAGGATGGGGCAAAAAGCATCATCTGATTTTCTTTCGCTATAACTTTTGTTTAAAGTGAAAATTCATTTGTCTTTTAATTGATTATGTTTATTCGCACTTATAAATTTTGTTTCAATTAATTGTGGAAAATTATATCCAGCAAATGGCCGCCACCGGCGTTCATGCAAATTTGGGCGCTTTTGATTACATTTTGCACAACTGTGCGCAGCATTTGTGGTGTGACGTCAATTTAGGTTCGAATGTTGTTCTTCAACTCCTCCAAGCTGTTGGAACTAGGATTCGTCCGTCCACAGAACCCATTTCCACATTTCAATATCCCAGTGTTGGTGCTTCATGGCTCACTGTAATCGTTTATTACGATTTTGTGGTCGTATGTGATGGTTTACAAACAGTAAATCGCTCTTTTAGTCATGCCTTTGATAAACGTCTTTTTACGGTAGTTAGCGACACCGAATTTTCACGATTTTTATTTAATTCTGGGCGAAGTTGTGGAGCTGTTAACCGTCTATTCTGTTTAAATAACAGTTCCAGCCGCAAATCTTCTTGTTTAGTGGTAATACTTGGTCTTCCGACACGTTTTTTGGTTGCACTGCACTCGTTGTTATGCATCTTTTTCACTGTACCTTGCACTGCACGATATATTAATTTTAATTTTTGCGCTATTGTCCGCAGTGACAGTGTGACGTTATTATAGCATTACGAATTTCTGACGTTATTATAGTATTACAACTATGCTCTTCAGATGCTTCGATCTGTCATAGTTATTAACCTGGTGGTTCTTCATCTCGATCTTTTATCTATGTGATTTAACAGTTTGTCTACAGTTCTTCTTAATATTTTGCGGCTTTTCACGAAGGTCGGTGTAATCTCATGGTCTCTGCATCTTTCTAGGAATGTCTCATTTTATAATAAGAGTTTTGCTTTTTTGTTTCGTAAAGAATATAATCTTTTGGTATATTTAAACACTTCCTACTCGTGGAGCTTTGTGCCTACTTACGAATCTTTAAATAATCTAGTTACCTAATTTCATAAACAAAAATAAGAAACAATGATTTCGAAATATATCTATTAGCAAAACAATTTTAAATAAAAAATACTTGTACTCTACTACTTGATACAAAAAGTAATAATAAAAGTTACACCGGAATTCTTCCGGCTGACTCACTTGCAGCATCGTAAATTCCTACCATTACTGATATTATAGGTTATTATTTTCTTTGTCGAAGACCGAAAATAGTACTTATGCAGATAATGGATGCTGCGAAGTCTTTGAAGCGTGTTAAGGCGTAAAGACGCACGGTATTCGTTCTCTGTAGGTCAGGACAATGGGAAGGTAAAAAAAACCAACGGCATAAATTTAATTTCTTAACGGTATATTGCTGTCTTAGCTGATTGTCTTTCACTTTGCATGAAAACGTTAATTTACAAATACTTACCGTATTCCGCACGTAAAAAGAAGTGGACAAGTTTTATTTTAATATATTATAAATAACGTAGAACAAAGGCATGTAAAATAGAAAGTTTAAAACATGGGTGAAAACCAAGGAAAAATGATTAATTTTCTTGTTCGTTAGTGTAAGTAGGCTAAGTATTGTTGGAACCACGAAAGTTTGCCGGTGTATCAATAGCGCCGCAAAATACGAACATATATCGGCATTTGTCTAATTCATCAGTAGTCATATGTGTTGAAGAAAGAAAGGGCGCAAAACGTTTTTCTAATAGAGTTACGCGCTACGTCTTGTTAAGAAATCTTGAAAAAATAGAAACAGATGAATGCAGAGCATGTGTATTATGCACACATGTGTCACGTATAATATAGATAAAATAGTGTTTTAACTTTTGACTTATGTGCCTTGTATTTTACCGCTGTTATTTCTTATTGTTCTAACAGCTAATTTATCATATTTATTTCATCATCCTTGTAAGTTTACACTTAGGTAACCCACTTAGGCAGCTTTTACATTTGTTATTTACAGGTTAGGTATAGTCATGCCAGCTGCACATCTTGATTCTAATTGCTAAGACTTTGTTTATAAGTTGTTGTAATATTTGGAAGCTGAAAAATGCAACGGAGGACTTTTATTGTCCGTTAATTTTGTACATTGTTGCTTTAGAAAATAAATTTCGAAAAGCAGTATTTTAGAGAGCAGCCGCAGCATTAGGTATTTCTGTTCGAACAGTGTTTACTACGTTACCAGTAGGAGATTATAAACTACGTACCAAGCTGAAAACTCGATATATAGATGGACGGGTGAAAATGGAAGTTCGTAATAATGCATACTACATGTACAAAGAACGTACACACTCAAAATATGTCCGTAAAGAAATGCTTATTCTACATTTTTTGGGAAAACATGTCACTTTAAAAAATATCAATGCAATACTACAGGAGCGATATATCATGGAATGGATATCAGTATTTCTTCTTTGAATCATTTGTTAAAATGTTTAGGATTTAATTTATAAAAGACAATGATCGCAGAGCTTTAATGTCGAAAATTGCTGCACTACGATATTCCTTTTTACGCAGTTATAAAGCGAATGTTACCTCTCCTTATAAAAGAGATGTTATCTTTCTCGATGAACCGTGTATTTTTACTAAGGGCAATAAAGGAAGATCGTGGCAAGATGCGAACACGAAGAGTGTTAGAAAACGTGAACGATATGATGATAAACGTTTTGTAATTCTTCATGCAGGTAATAAAGATGGATTTATCAAAAATGCAAGTTTGATATTTTCTTCGGTAATAGCGACAACTGATTATCATAGTGAAATGAACAGTGGAAAGTTTACAAGATCTGTAAATGATCAATTAATTCCAAATCCGCATGAACCTTCTTTACTCATAATACCACTTACCACAGTGTATTACTTTAAAAGCAACCATGTCAGAATTGGAAAAAAGCAACAATAGTTGATTGGTTGAATAATAATAATATCGACCTACGATGAGAAAATGTGAACTACTTGAAGTAGCAAAACGGCATAAAAAGCAAAAGGTCCATGCAATAGATGAATTGATAAGAAAAGCTGATCACGAAGTACTCCGAATTCCACCACACCATTTTGAATTTAATGCAATCGAACTTGTTTTGGCACGTGTAAAAATGCACTACAATAAACGTGGTGAAGAAGGATATAGAGATGAAAATATTTTTAAAATGCGGCTGTATTCTTTAAATATCTATGCACATGATTTTTGAAAGCAATGTATTCGATATACTGATGCATTAATAGAGAAGTTGTATGAAAGGCAAGCAAACTTTGACGAAGACGAATTTGTTTTTTCTGTAAATACAGGTTCAGAACCTGATACCGATGAAGACATGGACAGTGAATAAACTATATTAGACTATTTATTTTTATCTAGTTTTATTAATGTTAAAATTTAAAATGTTATTTACTTTTTCCTTTAATAAACAAACTACTTCTTGTGAGATATTTAATAATTATTTCAATAATATTTCATAAGAGGTAAATTTCTCCATACATTTTTATTTCTTTTTCTGATGTGGTTTCCGTACTTTCTAAGGTGTTTCAGATAAGTATCATTAAGATATCTAATATGCACCTTGCTTGAAAATAAATGATTCATTAATAAACTCTCTCTTCCATTATATAGGTACCTCCTAAATGTTAATAAAAACGGGTGCGTATTTTAACAATATTGATGACATTTAACCTATATTAACAAACCTATATTTACAAACTTTTAAGGTTACATTAATCGTAACTCCTAACATTATCGCATCTGACAGGAATGTCAAGATAGGTAAATATAGTATTTAATTTGACATCCTCACTTTCTGGCACATTTTACTTCATACGACAGTGATCACCTGATCGGAAAACATTCCTGATTTCAACTATATAAGTAATTACTTAATTGGAAAAATACCATAAATATTATATAGGCTAATCCCTAGTATTAACAGTTTTACCTGCATTTCCGAAAGGTATTACCAATATTGTGTTATTGTACTAACTAATTACAATATTAAAATGAGTACTGCCAGAATGTATTGCGCCTACCGCAAAACATGGAGGAGGTTCAGTAATGATTTGGGGGTGTTTTGATGGACGAATTGAAGTTTGAACTTTTCGGTAGTTAAAGGCGAATATTCGTACGCGCCTACGGTAAAAACATGGAGGAGGTTCAGTAATGATTTGGGGGTGTTTTGGTGGAAGATCTGTAGGCGATCTCGTCAAAATTGAGGGAATCCTAAGAAAAGAAGGCTACAAGGAAATTTTAGAAAATAACGCTGTTCCTTCAGGACTAAGGATTCTTGGCGAAAACTTTGTATTTCAACAGGACAATGATCCGAAACACACTTCTAGATTGTGTGGCGATTACTTGCGTCAACTAGAAGAGCAAGGGCAAATCTCTATAATGGTATGGCCAGCTCAAAGTCCTGATCTGAACCCAATAGAACTTCTTTGGGAAGAATTGGACCGAAAGGTTCGAGAACGTGCTCTATCATCCACCACTGTACTGTGGGAACAACTTCAAGAAGCCTGGGCAGAAATTACAGAAGATGCACTGCAAAAATTAATTGAAAGGATGCCGCAATTATCAAAAATAAAGGTGGGCACATTGATGAGAACAAAATTTAATAATAATTAATGATAAAGTTTTTATATAAGAAAAATTTTAAAAAATTTTATGTTTATTTTACACTATTGTATTGGTACAATAAATACATTTTCAGCACACATTTGATAGTTTAATAATTTTGGCTAAAACTAACGGCGGGCAAATAAATATGACCGGTAGTGTATGTACATATATTTGCAACAACTTTAATGTCTCAAATAATAATTTAGTTAAGGTATTTAAACGCATTTTCTATTAATATTTTACAAAACTAAACGTACAAATACATTTAGCGTACGTGCTTGAAAGTTACAAACAAATAATTTTTAAACCTTTCACTTCAGGTTGCTCTTCACTATTCAAGCAATCGTTTTATTATTAAAAGCATTCGAGTTCCTAAACACTTAAAACTTCTCAAGTAGTATACGCGTCGACTGACCTGAGATATACATAAATTTTAATACCGTTGGATACCTACTTTTAAGACATCAATTTTATTCGGATAATGGATGTTATAGTGGCTTATTTAAAAGGTGTCTTCCCAGTTCGGGACTTCCCATTTCGTGACACGGCGAAATTTTACCTGCTTTGTTCCCATTTCATGACTCAACCCTTTTTGATTACTTCTAGCGTTCCCATTTGGTGACACCTATACCGGAGCATTGAGCGTATCAGGGATTAGACTAGATAATGGTTTAATTGTCATGTCCTTTTGCATTTTTAGGCTATATCTAAAAGTGTTTCTGACTTTATTATAGGGAAATCTAATGTTGGGTTGGGTTGGGTTTTTAATTGAAATAATTCTGTGATATTGTGTGAATATTTGACACATTTTCTTATTTAAAATTAGATTGACGTAAATAAAACAATTTTTGATCTCAAATGTGTAGTTGTTTTGTCTATGTTTATGATGTATAGCATTCCTTTAATATCGCGTCCCGAAATGGGAGACGCCGAAGGTATCATTTTAGGTAGTGTCACGAAATGGGAAATATTTGTAAGAAGTCCCGAAGTGGGAAGTCACGAAGTGGTCATAAGCCATTTAAAATCTAGATTTATAACAGTTAATTATGGTTGAGGCTGGAAAAATAATTTTCTTTTATAGAAGAAATATATAGTAGAGTCGCGATAAGGTGAACCAATTTAGACAAGTAATATTCGTTTCACTGAATGCGTTCACTTTACTGAGGTTAGTTGAGAAGCCACGACAAAATATAAGTTATATATTTATAGTGCTTATTTTATGATTATTACACAATATGTATTTTATTATTATTTTCGTATTGGGTATTTCGACCATTGGAGTAATAAAACACTTAATTTTTAATGACGATGTTTAGGCGAGGCGGGGTCAAGTAAAAATAACCGCAGCAAGGAAAACGAGCCCAAGAATGTGTCTGAAAACAAAGAAAAGTATGTCAGATAAATTGAATATAATACCAACAAGATTAAATTGAGAGAATTTTAAAATATGGACTCTGACATAACGAAAAAGAAAAGGGATATACAAAGGATAATCAGAATAATAACTAGAGAAGAGAAGAGTATGGGAAATACCAGGTTGTTCAATAAGTTTTGTCGCTGGATAAGAAAAATACGATTTTATGATTTGAAATACATTTTATTATTCAATATAACCTGTCTTAATTTCAACACACTTGTTCCTGTGATCTTCTAATTTATGGATTCCATGGACTTGAAGTGAGAATCCGGAAGACTGTCGAAATACGTTTCCACGGCTGCTATTACCTCTTGGTTCGATGAAAATCGTTATAATAAAGGTGGATGGGGTTTTGGAAGATTTTCTTTGTAGTTTCTGAAATATTCGAAGTGGATCTTTTTCAAAAAATCACACAGTATCTAATATATATTTTTATATTAATCATGTACGTAATTTTTCCTGTAGTTGATGTTTACACTTGTCGGAAATAAAATAAATAGAATTACGGAATACCTAAAACTAAGTAAAATAAATGGAATAATTGAAAGAAATTAAAGAAATAAAAGAAACGAAGGAAATAAAACAAATGAGGTGATAAAAGAAACGAAAAAATAAAGTAAATAGAATAAATGAAAGAAATTAAATAAATAAAAAAAGTAAGTAAAGTAAGTAAGAAATAAAAAAATACATCAAACACAGGAAACAAATAAAAAAAATTAGAGAAAATGAAAGAAATAAACAAAATAATATAAATAAATAAGCCCTTACGTGTTGATCATCCTCAGTATCACTGAAGGTTGATATATAATCCCTTGCCACATTAACTTTTGTAATTCTGTATACGTATTTCGACAACTAAGTTGTCATAATCAGCAGATAATTAAAAAGTGTCGCACCTGGTAAACTACGGCGAAAAATTACCCGTACGAAAACGAACTCCGTACGCGATTCGTACCGTTGAGAACCAAAATGTACACTGTACACTAGAATACGAAAATTAATGTGGCAAGGGGTTATATATCAACTTGATTAAATGAACCACAGGCTCTATCAAACTTACCATCCTCAATATATTGAATTATTTAGACGTAATATATCTACACTACCGTCCATATTATTTCGGACACTCAAATAAATTAAAAAAAAAGGGAGAACAGTTAAACTAATTTATGTCAAAACTTAAAATTTTTATTGCATTATTGTTTATAGATATTTGTAATTAAAGTAATTCTAACGTTAAATAAATAAAGATATCTTGAACATTCCTATAACAATTCTATGGGGTTTAGGTCGGGGCTTTGCGGTGGCTATGTCATTATTTGTAAGGTATTATTGTTTTGTTCGCTATTTAAGAAATTCTTACATATTACTGCTGAGTGTTTGGAGTCGTTGTCCTGCATAAATACAAAATTTTCGCTGATTACACATAGACCCGATGGTATTACATTTTCTTGCAATATTTCTAAATAACCCCCTTTCGCAAAATACCCTCGATTCGCTTCAAGCCCCCTGTGCCGGCGTAGCAAAAACAACCCCAAACAAGCACAGAACTTCTTCTTTGTTTTACGGTTGGCACTATACAATCCCGCAGCATGCTTTGACTACTCGTTTCTCTTACAAAAACACGCCTTGATCGTCCAAACACTTCAAACTTTGATTGTCCATAAGTCCAGTGTCCAATCTCTGTGTGCTTCTGCCCATTGCTGTCGTTTTTGGCAGTTTCCCCGTCGACGTAAGACTTTCTTACAGCAATACGGCCGTGAATATTTGCAACTTTTAATCTTCGTTTCACCGAAATAACAGGAATTTTTCTTGCACGGTCGCGAATCATTTCTGCGACGATTTCGGTTGCTGTCAGTCTCCTATTTCGTTTACTCAACAATTTTATACGCTCATCGTCGACATGAAATGTTATTCGCTTACGACCTGAACGTGCCGGATTTCTTAAACTGCCCGTATGTTGATGTCGCCGAATGATATCACTAACAGCCCATTTATTAATACGTGCCTTTTCGGAAATTTGACGCACTGAATAACCTTCTTGTTGAAAAACAGAACGTTTTTCTAAACTTGTTGGTTTCCTCAAGGCATTTTAAGAAGTTCACATAAAAAATACGGTCTTATCAGTGATGCGCACGCTAGCAAGTTTATTTGGAAACTAATGCATATTTCGGTACACTATCCTCTTTGGAGTGAAGGCAGGTAAGTTTCGCAAGTTTTTTTGCTTGCAATATTATCTTAAAAATAATCGTATTTGTGGCGGTACGGATTATTCCAAGAATTACCGCAGTGAGTCATTAAATATAATAGTTATTTGTAAGTGCTCTAATAGATATACTTGCCTGCAATTGGTTATAAATCTCATAGAGAACCTAATGTAAATATATAATTTATATTTAAACCCAATTATATTGTTTTTTAGAAGAGTTTACTAAATTTCGCCAACTTTCCTTTCCGAACTAACTCTGTTTCATAGAATCGTGGTGTATGGGCGGCCTGCGTACTTATATAATAAAATTACGTTCAGAACAGATGTGCACACATTAAATTTGAGATTTAGGGGCACACTCACACCGCCTGTTTATCGAACGGCATTGTATGAGCGCTCGTATTCATACCAGATTGCTAAAGTCTACAATGCTGTGCCTAGTAAATTTAAGTGCTTCTCCCTTCCACGTTTTTTCCACGTTTTAGATATCTCTTGAAGCAAGAGTTGTTGTCCAGATAGCTGTGTGTTGTCTTCTCTTCATCTTACCTGATTATTTGAATTCAACTTGTTGTGTATCATTGAAAAAATTTTTTTTTATTTTTTTATGTATTTACAGAATTTTAGGTTAAGTTAGGTTTTAGGCATTTTCTTTTTTTGTTAATTTGTTTGCTAGTCTCAGGGTGCATAAGAAGAACAACTTTGTTTGAAGTTGATATGCACCCTGTGATTTCCAGGGGGGGAAGAGGGGGAAAAAAAAATATGGAAATTGTATTTTGTTTTGTAGGAGGGAGCGTTTTTATATTCGCGGAATGAGCGGGTTGTAAAGGGGTGAGTAGGCGCATTGGGGGCGTGGCCTGTGCAGCGACTCATGATTAGTATAAATACGAAGTTTCATTGTTATTAGACAGTTAGTCTTTGAGCTATCGTCAACCAAGTAACATAATCAGGAGTGAAAAGTGAAATATGGAAAAAATCGAATATCGTGCCGTTATAAAGTTCCTTACCAGGCAAGGAAAATCAGTCGCGACCATAATGAATGAGATGTCATTGGTTTACGGCGACTCTTGTCCAGGAAAAACCATGGTGTACAAGTGGCATAGTTTATTTAAACAAGGAAGGGAATCCCTTGAAGACGACCCGAGGCCGGGCAGGAGCATTGAGGTGACCACGCCAGCACTTATCCAAAAAGTTGAACAAATTGTACTCGAAGATGCTCGACTAAAGAAGAAACAACTCGCAGAAATGGTTGGAGTATCCGATACAACAATTTTTAAAATCCTACACGATCATCTCGGCATGTCTAAGGTCAGCGCAAGATGGGTGCCGAGAATGCTCACGCCGCCGCAAAAACAACAGCGCGTAGAGTGTTCGCGTGCATTTTTGGACCTCTGTAATGAAGACAAGGATGGTGTATTGAGTGGAATTGTTACTGGAGACGAAACTTGGGTTCATCATTATGAACCTGAGTCCAAACAAGACTCCATGCAGTGGCATAAAAAGGGCACAGCACCTCCCAAGGAATTTAAAGTGTCACAATCAGCTGGGAAACTCATGGCAACGGTATTTTGGGACTCGGAAGGAATATTGTTGATTGATTATAAAGATAAAGGTGTTTCTATAACCGGAGAATATTACGCTTCAATATTAGAGCGACTAAAAGAAGCCATTAAAGAGAAAAGACGGGGAAAATTGACAAAAGGTGTTCTGCTTTTGCACGACAACGCGCCCGTCCACAAGAGCCGCGTTGCGCTAGCTGCTCTGCATAAGGTGGGCTTCGAAATTGTGAATCACCCACCCTACAGCCCAGACCTGGCCCCGAGTGATTATTACCTGTTTCCGAAAATGAAAAAAGAGCTGCGGGGTAAAAAATTTACTGCCGATGATGAAGTCAAGGAGGCAGTTTCGGCGTATTTTGCAGATAAAGAGAAATCATTTTTTTATGAGGGTATAAATAAATTAATTAAAAGATGTGAAAAATGTATCCGTCTTGCAGGTGAATATATTGAAAAAGAAAAATAATTTGGTTTTTTTATTTCCACCCCTTGTCCCCCCATTCCGCGAATATAAAAACGCTCCCTCGTAGGGATAAATTTGTATATTTCTTTCTTTTCTTTTTGGAAATAAACTATTATTATTATCATTAATATGGACGGTAGTGTACATACAACGTTGATAGTGATTTGGCTCTTTTTAAAGCTTAAATATATTTTCAGTTAATATCTGGACATTATAATAAATTAATAACAATATTTTTAATATTTCTTCTTGTGCAAATTAAAAAACAGGATATACAAAAAATACTTATGTGGCATAACAAGAAGAAATAAACGAAATTGAAAATTACATTAATTAATTCTAAAGTTGAAGGTTTCTTTTTCTTTATGTGATATCGATGAGTTGTTTAATAACATTTTGATTCAAAAGGCTAACAAATAACCAAGCGTAAAGTTACATCTTTGCTTATATATTTATCTAGTTTGCATTTAGGTCACAATTCTACTAAAACACATGTTTCAAATTACTCCTAGAATAGTATAATGGATTATTCACGAAGGTGTATAGAATCTAAACTTCTAAAGTATCGCGGAAGAATGTAGCTTACAGTCGAATAATTAAACTGGTTTAACACGATCTATTTTGTAAGTAAAACAACTAAGTTATTTAGACCGAGGCATTAGCGATCTTTTAATGAATTTATTTCTTGAATACTTTGACGATTTGCGTGTTAAAACGATAACCATATTTCATGCTTTCATGTATTCCCGCAATTAGAAAGTCCGAATTGTACTGGAGCGGAGACGGGCAGTAAATAATGTGCATTTATATTTTCTTTAGAAAAATTAAGGCAATGATAATTTGCCTTGATATTGATTAGACACGTGATTTATGTTAGTTGTGCATTAGTGAGCTTTCTTCTCTTTGATCTTGCAATATTTAATAACACACTTTAAAGACTGTAACATCTACCGACTATTTATATCGGGTTTTTCAATAAGGACATAACAATTTTGTATTTAAATAAGACACAGGATAATTGCGATATTGAACTGAAATTTATTCAAAGTGTAGTACACATGTTATATTTAATGATGAAATTCGATCTCGTTCATCCGACCACCGCGAGCACGTTTGCAGCGGTCTATTCTTCCACCACTCTTTCACGCATATGGAACGTTGGCAATTTCGCGTTTGAAATTGTCCCTGAGCTCTTCTAACGTTGGCTTGTTGGCATAATCTAACGACTTAACATAAGTTCATAAAAAGAAATCCGACGGTGTTTAATCGCATGAACGAGCTGGCCACTCGACCGGACCATTTCTCGAGATTACACGGTTATCGAGCTTCCCCTTTAATAGATCAATAGTTTGACCAGCTGTGTGGCATGTGGCACCATCTTGTTGGAACCACATATCATTGATGTCAAGTCCATTCAATTCTGGCCAAAAATAGTCTTCCAACATGGTGCGATATCGAAAAAATATGGTTCAATCACACTTCCGGCATGAAATCCGCACTATATGATCAATTTTTGTGGTTGTAATGAACTCTCTTGAAGCAGCCGTGAGTTTGTCGCTGTCCAATAACACATATTTTGCTTATCGACGAAGCCATTAAGCGAAAAATGAGCTTCATCGCTGAAGATGATATTTCGATGTAGTTCAGGATTTTCTTCAAACTTTAGCAAAGCCTAATTAGAGCAGTTTTGTCTCTTCAAATGATTAAGAGGCTTCAGTTCTTGAGTTAATTTGATTTTTTTTTGATATTTAATTTGATTTGGATCATTTGGAACTGAAACACTTAGGGCTGCAATATTTTCGGTACTTCGATCGGTACGTTGTCTCACTAGCACAGAAACCTCCAGTAGTAAATATTTTGACTCGAATTTATACATTATAGCAAGCACAGCCTGTCTGATGGGACGATTATTACGACCGAAAATTGGAGTAAGCACTCTTAAAAGTTGCGACCATCGATTCAGAATTGCAGTAGCAATTTTTAATAATTTCCAAACGTTTGCTCGTTGGTGAACTTCACCATGATAAAAATGTTAACCTTAACTGACGTTTTAACGTTGACAGATCATGAAAAACATTCAATGGTGTATTTGTATTAAAAGGCAAAATTATTATGTCCCTATTGGAAAACCCTTTATATTGATTTTTCTTTTTGTTCTCCAATAAACTTTAATTTTTCGATGCAATTTATTGCACATTAGAAAGACTCAAATTCACTGTCTCCGTGGTCTAATGGTGATGGCACATTCCTGGAGAGAATGAGATCGCGGGTTCGAGTCCCGCACGGAAAACAGAAATTTTTTCAAAATTTTTTGCATGCATATACATACGTAATAAAAAAGCAGTCAAAATTAGAATTTTTCATAAAAAGTAAAGTAAAAGTTCTCCATTACATGCAATTGGAAGAAAGTATAAAAAAGGAAGAATTATACAATGTAATAGCAAAAACAAGAGGGCGCTTATAAAGATATAGTTTAGAGAGTTGATACAAGAATTTTAATCATTATTAACTGAACAAAGAAAACAGACAAAAAAGACAATAGTTCTAATTGGAAGAAGTGGAGAAAAAAAAATAAAAATAATCTACAGGTTATAAATACCATCAATATTTTGTATCATGGGAGATATTCTGAAAAGCAAAGAATTCATATTTTTCATTATTCATTGCTTATATTTTTTGCCAGTGTTTTGTAAAATAGTAAATCTCCCCGAATGTTTTAATGCAAATCGTTAAAGAGATAAATAACTTCCAATTTATCATTGGACCTTCGTTTATAAAGGGTGTTTCAAATTTCGCGGTTTTTTTAAAGGATAAATAAAACACATAATTTGCATTCATTTTCAAAAACTTTTTATTCGTAATTGAAGTATCAGTTATGATATATGCGAAAAATAATATCTGCGAAATTGCCTCCTCTTACAGCAGGAATTGATTGTGGATTGTTTTTATAAACCTGACTTTTCACATAACCCCAAAGAAAATAGTCTAACGGTGTCAAATCACATGATCTTGGTGACCAATTAACATCACCGTTTCTTGAGATTACACGTCCAGGAAATTTTTCTCTCAATAAATCAATTGATTCATGTGCAAAGTGAGGTGTAGCGCCATTCTGTTGAAACCACATATGCTCTACATATTTATTAATTCAGGCCACAAAAATTCGGTTATCATCCGATGATATCGATCACCATTGACAGTTACAGTTTCAACAGCAGCATTTTCAAAGAAGTAGTTGGACCTTACTTCTTTGGAAATGCTGCTGGTGAAACTGTAACTGTCAATGGTGATCGATATCATATTGAAATTAACAAATGAACGACGTTTTAGATGATCTAATGGCTTCAGTTCCTGTTATTTGAACCTTATATGCATTCGGAGCTAAATCCTTGTGTAAAATACGCCATGTTGTTGATCCACTAACTCCAAGTTGTTGTGAACGTCGTCTAATGGACATTTCAGGATCTTCAGCAACACTTTCACCAACTAAAGCAATATTTTCTTGTGAACGACCACTACGACTGTATTTTTCACTTTTTTGATCTTCCACGGAACCGGTCTCTTGAAATTTTTTAATAACTCGACCAATAGTGCTTTCAGATGGACGATTATGTAAACCATAAAATTCACGTAATTTTCTAAAAACTCTTTTCACAGAACGCTGATTCTCATAAAATAATTCAACAATTCGAACGCGTTTTTGTACCGTGTACGAAGCCATTTTTATAAATGTCATACATCACACTTTTTAGATGCCCACATACCCAGACAAATTCAGTGCGCCATCTATATTTTATTTATTCTTAAAAAGAAAACGCGCAATTTGAAACAGCCTTTATATTGGGTTTACCATCGCGATTATAAGGCGATGAACAAAAAACGTTAAAGTTCTATTAAAAAATGCAAAAGTAAACAAAAAGTACACAAGAAAATAAGTATACCTTTGGACAAACATAAGTGTCCAGTACACCTGTATTTTCAGAACGGAAAAGGGAAGTGGAATTTAATTCGGTATCCAAGTAGCAGGAAAGCAACACTGTGATGTTAGATGGAGATGCATTAGTAGCGGGAGTATCTTCGAGCCGCTAGTTTCACAACAACGCGACGCAGTATAAAATCTATAAGCCGCTATATTGAACACGGAGGGATGAGCCAGCTATACCGCTTCAACTCGTTTCCAGAGTTCTTCAACAGTAGCTGGGGAAATCGGACATTACTGAAGCATGCAACCGATCATATCCGAGACATGTTTGATCGGATTGAGATCTGGAGTTAGAGAGTTTCAGAGAAGCGTCTGCAACGTGGTGGTGTTCCATAAAAACTTGTACTATACGTACCACGCCTGATAAATTGGCCTTGCTTTGATGTGTATTTAAATCGAATAAATCCTGTACTCAAGACAAACTTCCTTTAAGGATTGTTTATAGAAATATTGATATCATTTATTTTATCCTAATCTCTTATATAATATTTGTAACATTCCTATGTAGGAATACAATTAGACAAGATATTCAAGTTATGCATTTTGAAATGATTTCGCTTACTTATTAGTCGAGGAATTCAATTAAAAAAAGAATTAATTATATCTAACAGACTTTCGAATAGCTACCAACCTTAATAAGAACGTCATATAAATATTCACATTTTGCGGTGTTCGCGCGTTATTGTATCATTCTGGTGGCAAAAACTTGACACAAATTGAGGCAACAAATTGTGAAATGGAATGAAAAATTGTTCGTTGTTTCGTAACTACGCTCGTGTTATTCTACTGACGCTAGTAAATTGTGCAACAGTTGCTTATTTTGGGTAAATAATCTATTTATGGAAGATGTACATATTTTAAAAAAGAAATCTAAGTGTGTAGTCGGGTTAAAGTTAAAAAGCACGTCAGTCAAATATTATTCAATATTTCTAAAGGGCTGTATAACACGGAAGGTTTTGATGTATCTCATTTTGTAATTTGTTTTTTTAATTAATGTTAATTTGCCCATTAGCACACACACACACACACACACACACACACACACACACACACACACACACACACACACACACACACACATACATTTAGTATTTAGTGAATGAAGTTTCTGCAGATTATTTAAAGAAGTTGACTCTTCGTAAAACCAACAAAAAACGCCACTAATTTTCTTAAAATAGAACTGTTCCGGTCACTTTTGGGACAAAGGCTATACATACAATACCGAGCAATTGAATTAAAGTCAACAGCTAATTTCGATATTTTTTCAAATTTATCAGAAACAAAACAGAAACAGGACACATGTCTTTATAACAGGTTTTCCAACAGGGACATAACAATTTTGTCTTTTAACACGAACCTTTGAACGTTGTTCATGATCTGCCAACGTCAAAACGTCAGTCAAGGTTATCATTATTATCATGTAATGACTTTCTGTTTGTATCTGTTTTTATAATGCAATTTATGGCATGTTATTAGAGTCGATTGTCAACGTTCTCTGTAATTGTACTATTCTATTACAGATACGAGGGTAGTTTGACAAGTAGTGAGAATGGAAAAGAAAAACGAATTTTTTAAATACAAAATAACATTTATACCAACATTTATTCCAACGGTGCTCCAATGCCCTTATGCCATCTCTAAAATGCGATTCCGGAAGGCTTGCAAAATACTCATTTACGAAGACGATAAGCTCGTCGTTAAACGAAAATTTCTTTCCACCTAGTGCCGTTTTCAATTTTGAAAAAAGGTGGAAGTCGGGAGGGGCTAGATCCGGCAAATAAGGCGCATGCGGGACTAATTGGAAATGCAACTCGTGGATTTTGGACATCGCAACTGTGCTGGTATGCGAGGGAGCGTTGCCTTGGTAAAACAGAATCTTTTTCTTTGCTATTCCTGGCCGTTTAGCACGAATATCAACATTTAATTTTTGTAGAAGTTCTGCATAATATTGTCCGTTTATTGTGGCACCTTTCTGAAGGTAATCAATGAGCAAAATGCTCTTTGAATCCCAAAAAATTGATGCCATCACCTTGTTTGCCGATAAAGTGGATTTCGCTTTCTTTGCAGGTGCAGAACCACGTTCTAACCATTGTTTCGACTGTTGTTTAGTTGCGGGTGTACTGTAGTGTATCTAAGTTTCATCGCAAGTAACAAATCCCCTACAAAAATCAACCGGATTCCGCTTATAAAGATTTAAACAGTCATTGGAAATGCGCAAATGAATGAACTTTTGATCAGTCGTAAGCAATCGCGGCACCCATCTTGCCGAAAGCTTGGAAAGGCCCAATTCTTTCGTTAAAATGTGGTGTACGCGTTCTGTTGAAATGTTTACCATGCCTGCTATCTCTCTCACTTTAAGTCGTCGATCTTGCGTAGTAATATTATGGATTTTTATAATCATTTCCTTAGAAGTCACGATTATGGGTGCTCCAGAGCGCGTTTCATCAACACAGCTTGTTCTACGACGTTTAAATTCATTTACCCATCTACTTATTGTGGCGGATGATGGAGCAGATTCACCTAATGTTTCCCGTAACTCATCTTTTATTTCGGTAGCTTTCATACCCTTAATTACGAAGTATTTAATCACCGCACGATACTCTGCTTTTTCCATTTTAACAAAATGACGTGTTGCTTCTTTTTCAATCAGCTGTCAAAAATAAACTAATCAACCGATTTATCTAAATATCGGAATGTAAACATATAAATAGGCAATCTAAATTATAGTGCATTTGTTTTACCAATTAGAGCGCCACCTATGTGTCATTCTCACTACTGGTAAGCATGAGATCGTTAGTTCTTGAAATGTATATACGATGTAAAATGCGATAAAGATTAGAGTTTTTCAGTTTCACATCGTAAAAAGGCCATAATTGTATATTATTTGAAATATTATTATAAAATAAGGATTTATTTTGAAAGCATCAGTATAGCTTGCCATTATATAGTAGGGCATCACTTGAAGGAATTGAAAAGTATAAATTTTAACATGGATTAACTTTAACTCAATTGTACGTACTAACACTGGTGAGGATCTTTCTTTCTGTTCATTGAATATCAGTCAATTTCATTCAAAATATTTATTAAACGCGAATGAAAATATTTACATTTGTATGAACGATTTTTTTTCCTTTTTCCTCAGATAACAAACCGGGAGGGAGGCAGACACATCAAAGAGAAAGTATTCCAGATTATAGAAGTTGAATAGTCTTTGCGGGAGAAATCATCAAGAAATCGTTTTTATGAACTACAATGTGAGATCTACACTCGATAAATGCACACGTCCATTTCATTTTTATGGTGTTTGTGATAGTGTGAGCAACTGTTTAACAAGATTGACGGTAAACCAGAACGTAGACATAAATCAGTACACACAGTGGACATAATCCGTTGAAAGCCTTAAGCACGGGTCATTGCTTCTTATATTGGACTAGATTTTATACGTTCGACGGGCAGAGTTGTCGAATGACCTATGCTTTCGCGTTATTTTTTTACGGTTACAGTTGTGTGACGTACGTGTATTTTAACGGAGTACAAAGTAATGTACTTTTTTTGTGACATGTGATTTTCATCAAGTAGTCTTCTTACACGATGACAGTTACCATGGAACACAAGAATGGTAGAAAATCATCTTGGGATTCTAAGGTAAGGATATTTGTTTGCTATTTAACTAGTGGCGGTATTTCTTAATGGATATATGGACATTTCTTAATGGACATGTGTTCACCCTTTCTTGGCAGTGAAAATAATATAATTGTGTGGGTAAATATGGAACTAGTTTGTTCTTCCATCAAAATGACATACTACAACTTTTAACATGTGGGTGTTTCTATAGTAATACCACAATAGTAATACCAAGAGTGGGACGAACACTTATAACTTGGATGATTTATTAATAGACGGAAGTTATGTTGCTTGGAAATACCACAAGTGTGTAGAGTGAGGGGTATTAAATTGAGTTTGCTAAAACGTATCTGAATTATAAAAAAAAATTAATTGTATTTTCCAAGATTATTCCACGCATATAGTTTACATATAAACGAACTTTGGGATTTAGGTGTCTGCTCAAGGAACTTAAACACTGATTGATTATACATTACTTAACATACTAAATTCGTAATTTATTTTACACCAAAATAAAGTTCGTTGTTAATCTTATATTGCTTTGTTTCTAAAACAATTTTATTAATCAATTGTTGTCAGTTTCTTGGATATTCCACATAGTTTGGTCGTCCTTTGTATTTACTCAAAATTTATTTGTAAAATTCTTTTATGCACTTGTAAAGCATCAAATTCAGTACAAGTAAGGTTGAACAATGCTTCGCGTAAATTTTAAAGGAAGCCATCATCTACAGATAATTAATCCCAGTGTCGCACCTGGTTCCACGGTAAAGCTCTCACATGATAACTTCGAACAATTTTCCCTGCTAACAACTAAACACATACTGATTTATTTTAAACAAAATTTAGTGTGTTTCCTTGTCTTAAAACTAACTAACGCTTCTACTGATGGACCTTTGTTAACGGTCGTATCTTCCAGAAACTCATAGAAGCAAGCATATATTACTGGAGCGTTATCAAGGTCTTTATTTTCATAGTAAATATGCTCTCGTAATATCTAGGTAATCCACGGTTACACTATGATTATTTTCTAGCACGTGTTTCGCTAATCTGAATTTCTGAGGCCGATTAAAGTTGATGAGCGCAATATGTTATTTATACCGGATTCCTATTGAGCGTTTTTGACCAATGTATTGTTTATTACAATCTCGGCATTTTTCATTCGTAATAAGTACATACCGAATATTTGCATTGAGCCCCGACGCATAAGTATTATTATTTCTTTTCGACTCTTGGCAAAGTGCAGTAGATTTTCTTGCCGTCGTGTTATTTTGTGCTTTGTGAATATACACTTATGTCTAACGCCCGGAAGAATAGAAAACGATTATTGATTGACGTAGTGCGAAAATTTATTGGTGCATTTGCCGATTTATGCTATGATGGTGCGAAAATTATGTGTAAGGTTTGCAACAATGTGCTGGGATAAATGTGATATAACCTACAAACTACAAACAAATATTTTTTTCTAACTAAATTCCACCGAGCATCGCATAATTTTTATAAATTCTCATTTTAGAAAATGTAAGTAATCTAATAATCCGCTTTTTACATATATTTGATTTTAATCTTCACCGTGAATTTAACTTTAGCCTCCACCAAAAAATAGATCGTAAGGTCACGGTATATGTGTGTTTTATTGTCAGTAGGAGTTGTTTATTGATTTCTGAATTTGAGACATCATTCAGTTTGGAGATGACATGTGACACCCTTGCACGCTAACATGTTTTAAGTCAAAAATGGAATGCACTCAGGTTTTCCATTAATAAACGTTGAATTTAAAATTTTACTCCTTCGTTATCAGTGCCCGTTGTGGCTTTCGGCGGTACAGATCGTGTACGGAATTTGTTTTGTGTGGGTTTTTTTCTCTGTAGTTTTCCAGGTGCGACACTGTTTAATTATTCGCTGATGATGATAACTTTGTTGTCGAAATACGTATACAGAATACGAAAATTAATTTGGAAAGGGGTTATATACAATCAACCTTAAGTGATTAAGCTTCGTTATCATATTGGTGCACCTATGAAGAAGCTATTTGCAGCCAATTGAATACTAGTTTTTTGGACAATAATTGTGATCTTTACTTAACACTAATCTTACAACATTTTAGCCAGTATTTTTTATAGATTTCCACACTTATCACACTAAATTGTAAAATTTCATATATTTAGTATGGTGTTACCCATTTTGCCTTGAGAAATAAGGATATTCACTTTGTCTTTATTTTCGCGATTAATAAATTTGAACTCGTTGTATGCACTATTCATTGTACACGCACTTTTTTCCTCCAAGAAAATTTCAGTAACTGAATCAGTTGAATTCTAGAAAAACATTTTTCGCTTACTGCGCTTGAAGTCTTGTAGAAATTTCAGTTAAATTGTCACCTTCATTCGGGAAAAATTATACACTGTTCTACACTAGAAAACCTAATATCTTACTGGCATCACGACATGTGTCAAAGTAAAAGGCGAAGCGAAACAATTTTCACGCACATTATAACACATATCACGGCTTACCTTTACTTGAATTTTTAAAATCGTCTCCTAATGGAGATGTTATTAGGTGCGCAACTAAGTTCTCGCTGTTTTTCAAGAGATGGCTCCAATAGTAAGTGCTGGTCGATTGTGACATAACCAAAAAGTCATGAACCAAGCTTAGACATATGGTAAACAAACCGCTTTGACACATTAGTGATTTTCTTTTTGCGTCATATACTTTTGGTTGTGTGAAAATGTCTGATTTTGTGCCAAATAATCGTCATTTGCGGGAAGTGTTGTTTTTCTTCGAAGAAAACGGCGGCCGAAGCGCATCGCGAACTCCAAAAAGTTACGGAGATGCTGCTCTAAGTGAAGCAACGTGCTGTGATTGATTCCGTCGCTTCAAAGACGGTGATTTCGATGTTGACGACCGTTCGCGTGAAGGAAGACCAAAAACTTTCGAAGACGCTGAATTGGAGGCATCGCTCGGTGAGGATCCGTGCCAAACGCAAAAAGAGCTTGCTTCAGCATTAGGAGTTACCCGCCAAGCCATTTCCCAGCGATTGCATGCGTTGGGAATGATTCAAAAACAAGGAACTTTGGTTCCTTATGATTTGAAGCCAAGAGTCGTCGAGCGTCGTTTTTTCGCCTGTGAACAACTGCTCCAGCGGCAAAAAAGGAAGGGTTTTCTTCATCGCATCGTTACGGGTAATGAAAAATGGATTACAGCAACCCAAAGAGAACAAAATCATGGGGACTGGCCAGTCATCCTTTTACGTCGTCGGTTCGGCCGAATATTCACGCTGCGAAGGCTTTGCTGTGTATTTGGTGGGACTAGGGCGGTGTTATTTATTATGAGCTGTTGAAACCGAACGAAACCATCACTGGGGAACGGTATTGAACTCAATTGATGCGATTGAGCCGAGCACTGCGCGAAAATCGGCCACAATACGAGCAGAGACACGAAAAAGTGATTCTACAGCATGACAACGCTCGGCCTCACGTTGCCAAACCCGTTAAAACCTACTTAGAAACGCTCAAATGGGAGATCCTACCCCACCCGCCATATTCCCCAGATATTGCACCGTCCGATTATTACTTGTTCCGTTCGATGGCACATGGTCTGGCTAATCAGCAGTTCCGCTCATATGAAGACATCTCAAAATGGCTTGATTCGTGGATAGCCTCAAAAGACGATCACTTCTACCGGGACGATATTCGAGCTCTGCCAGAAAGATGGGAAAAAGTTGTCGCTAGCGCTGGGCAATATTTTGAATGATTCATTTTTTCACAATAAAGTTGCATTTTCATCAAAAAAAAACAGCGAGAACTTAGTTGCGCACCTAATATTTTAACAGTCTACATTAAAGTCGAAGAACACTTGTCATAGTTTAAAATCGCACATTTCTCAGTGAATACGTTTGTTCATACAAACATATACATACATCTTTTTCTTAGATGACCAGATCTTATACAATATTAATTAACTTGGGATATTACATACTGCAATGCGGTTGTAGTACTACAAAAACTTCCCACGTAGCTATAACTGATCGGTCGTTTGAATTGGTAATTCGCAATAAAGTCACTGATAATAAATTTGGTTGCACATCTATTTACGTTGACAAGGCGTCATGCTTTTGTTGGTTCTTTCCACATTTTAGAACAAAAAAGTAATAAATAAACACAAATTTATTTCTCAACGGAAATTAATAAACAAGGAAAAGTACACAGAGCATGAATCGTTTCTTAATTTTTGAATAGCAGTCCATCTTACCTCCACTAAATTAATTAAAATAGCTTTTGTTGTGACACTAACGACAGTTAATGGTGTTAATTCTATTATATCATTTTACGAGGCGTGTTAGACGACATTTAGTTGTTGTAAAAAGTACTTTAATTTAAACTTATTTATTAAATTTTTATGAATATGTTGAACACATTGTTGCTTTTAATGGGAAAAATAATCTTCGTTTACTAGAAAAAAATATCTTGGAATGTCTGCAATTTATTGTAAAAATATTTTCAACGTCTTGGTGATAGAATATTAACAAAATTATGTTTCTATTTCGTGGTAAGAATATTAGTTGAGGTTATGTCAACACTTCTAATTTACTAGGGTACTAGGAAAGTTTTGCAATATGACGCAACAAGGAATCGTAGGAAGCTGTTTATTGCTGCATGTTGAAACATGTTCATACGTGCATAGTAGCCGCTCCGCCATGTCAATGGGCTCAGTTCTCAGTTATTCATTAGCAGTGAGAGTGTAAAGTGCTTGCGATGGCATCGTGGTCACGAAATGAGATAAGGGCAGTCTTGCGTTATAATTTCGTGAGTGGTTTAAACATAGACTAGTGCTTCGAAGAAATGATTCCTGCACTAGGCGATGTTTGTCCACATCGCACAACGATATTCAGGTGGTATAGAGAATTCCAAAGGGGAAATTTAACTGTGGAGGATGCTGAGAGGCCACGAACGTCAGTTACGGAGGAAAGCGTTACTACTGTGAGGTAAATGCTTGGCGAGGACAGGCGAGTGACCTATCAACAGATTAGAAGGTACTTCAGGCCTAAATGCACCAGCATTTCATTCGATTCTGCATGATCATTTGCACGTGAAGAAACTTTGTTCTATCTGGGTGCCGCATCGACTTACTGAAGAGCAGATGACACGACGTGTGACTTGGTGCCGGGAGATGTTAAAAAAGTTTAATAAGGGACAATCTCGGTATGTGAACTACATCGTGATAGGTGACGAGACTTGTCTGTACTATTACGATGTGCCGACCAAAGCTCAAAACAAAGTTTGGATCTTTGATGATGAGGATACACTCGTAGTCGTCAGAAAATCCCGATCTGTAAAGAAGAAAATGATAGCTGTATTTTTCAAATCGATTGGAATTGTGGGACGCGTCGTTTTGGATACACAGAAGACAGTCACACCTAAGTGATACACTGAACAGTGCCTGCCTAAAGTTATTGGATCTATGAAGAACTTGCGGTCAAAGTCAAGAATGGACACCTGGTTCCTCCATCACAATAATGGTCTAGCTCCCGCGCCAAAGCCTGCACCGAATATTTGACCACGACAGGATTGAAACTTCTCGAGCATCCTCCCTACAGTCCAGATCTTGCTCCCTGCGACTTTACACTGTTCCCGCATGTGAAAATGAAACTAAAAGGGAGGCGGTTTTCCAGTGATGAGGACCTTCTGCGGACTAGGAACAACGAGTGTGCTCTACTCCCTAGTGAAATTTAGCAGAACTGGTTTAAAGATTGGTTTCGAAGGATGGAGAGGTGTATTGAGTGTAGAGGAAATTACTTTGAAAAAATTAAATAAACAAAGCTGTATTGCAAAACTTTCCTAGTACCCTTTGTATATCATTTTACGAGGCGTGTTAGACGGCATTTAGTTGTTGCAAAAAGTACTTTAATTTAAACTTGGTTATTATTTAGTTAATTTTTATGAATATGTTGAACACATCGTTGTTTTTTAACCGGTGAAATAATCTTTGCTTATTAGAAAAAAATATTTTGGAATATCTACAATTTATTGTAAAAATATTTTCAACGTATCGGTGATAATGAATATAAGTTGAGGTTATGTCAACGCATACATTTAAGTTAAGTAATTACATCTCAGTAGTATTCAGTTTGTATCACAGGATCGCGTGGTTGATTACTTTTACGGATGCCATAAACATTGATGAACCTATTGACTATATGTAGCCATAGTTGACGCCTTAATCACCATTCAACAAAATCTTTGTATTATGCTGATTGCCGATATATGTATATGTGTATCGTATTTGGTAAACGTTTCGAAGTCTTTCTGTGCACCCGCCCTGGAAGATATCGAATAAGTGTTGTCAGCTGTTTGTAGATATCTTAAAAAAATATATGCAAAATGTTTCTTGTTAACGTAGTTGTCCGTCATCCTTTTTATCGTCATATTCTGACATGTTTTCCTACCATTTTTCTTTTTTGTAAATTAAAATCCGTACTTTACATACAGGTACGGTTTAAAAATTCTAATTATTGTAAAATCTGTACTTACATTTCGTTTTACTTCCTTTAATTTTCCGCGAGCTATGGCGGCGATATGCCTCCTTGGTGCGAATGCTGCGTCTTCGTTTATTACTTTACATCCTCTGTTTTCTAAACATATCGAGTTTGTTTTATCTGTTTTAAAATGAGTGCTAGAAACGAACAAAAACAAGAGAATATTGAACTGGTTTGGAAACGTAACAAGCGGTTGTCTGAAAAATTTCCGACCTCAACGTGAAGATGGCAGCACTCATCAATAAAAGCTAGGGAATGTAGTTGTGTATCTATTGTCAGGTACTCACCAGAGTTTTAGCTATTTTGGACGCCCAGTTGTTATTTGACAGTCGTTTGAGTGAGTCGATGTGAGTGTCGAGTATCTAGCTGTCATTAAATATTTGTTTTTGAAAGGTAATACGCCTACGCAAATCAAAGATGAGTTGGACTCTGTGTACAGGGACCCTGCACCATCATTTACTACAGTGACATTTTGGACAGCTGCATTTAAACGTGGCCTTAAGAGCTTGGGAGACGATGAAATTTCGGGAACTACTGACGATAACATCGCTAAAGTTCACCAATTGGTGCTAGATGACCGTCGAATTAAAGTGAGAGAGATAGCAAAGGCTATGAATATATCCAAAGAATGTGTTTATCACATGTTACATCAAGATTTCGGTATGAAAAAGCTGTCCGCGCGTTGGGTGCCACGCTTGCTAACGTCAGACGAAAAAAAGTGTTCGAATGAATATTTCCAACGCTCTGTTGGCGCAGTTTAGGCACAATAAGTCCGAGTTTTGGCGGTTGATTAATTACTGTAGATGAAACTAGGATACACCGTTATACGCCCGAAACAAAAATACAGTCAAAACAGTGGACTGCAATGGGGAAACCGGCTCCAAAAAAAAGAAAAAACCGTTTTTTCGGCTAGGAAAGTGATGGCGACTGTTTTTTTTGGAATTATCTTAATCGATTATGTTCAAAAAGGAAAAACTATTACAGGAACATACTACGCATCATTACCTGACAAGCTGAAGGCAGAAAAAAAATCCTATTTCAGCAAGACAATGCGCTGTCTCACCCCTCAGTGGTTGCCATTGCGAAAATACACGAATTACGGTTCGAATTGCTGGACCATCCGCCACACTCACCAGATCTAGCCCCAAGCGACTCCTTTTTGTTCCATCATCTAAAAATTGCGTTCGGAGGACAGAGATTTTCGTCAAATGAGGAGGCAATCACCTTCGTGAACAATTACTTTGCAGAGAAAAACGCTGAGTACTATTTGGACGGGCTAAAGAGATGGGAGCATCTCTTGGAGAAGTGCGTAGAGTTACAAGGAGACTATGTAGAAAAATAAATATAAATTTTAAGAAAAAATTGCCTTGTATCTCTGTTAGATCGGAAACTTTTCAGACCACCCTCGTACAATCTGTGTACTTGCGAGAAATTCAAACAGAAGAATTTGGGTGGGAATCTATCCAATTTTTTATTTACCCTGGGAAAGATAGAAGACATTGTGAAAAGATACAATACTGATTTGCACCTTCAGACATCTGCGTCATGTGATTACATTATTAAAAGCTTTTTTTAATGATTTTAATATTTAACTTATTGTTTGAAGTGTCACAATTTGGATGATTCATAATCTTCCTCTTTTAAAATCAAACTACGTCTTGTCTTGAAAGGTTCCGCGTATATCAAAACAGCCATAAAAACATCGAATTTTTTCTTAATAACCTTGTAACTTCAGGCGATACATAATACATAGAAAAAAACAGTAATTGGTATCAACAAATTTAAATGTCACGTGCAGTTTGTAGAAATTTATATTCTAATATTTCAAGCATTTTTGTTACGTAAAGCACCCATGTGTGAGACTGTGTAAAAGAAATAAATTGAAGCTTATTAAAGAAATTGAGAATTATTTTTTCGCTAGACTAATGAGACCTTTGCAGTTTTTTTCGCACATAAAACATATTTAACTTCGTTTCTATTATTTTAGTTTGTATATGAATTCTTTCTAAGTATGAATTATGAGAAGAAAAACAGACAAGTTGGTAATTAATGTTTATAACGTTTTCAAGTAGAATATGTTGGTTATAGTAAGTGAATTTTTATATATTCTTTGTGTTAATGTCCTGTTACTTTAATTAAGATTACTAAAATTTATAAAAATGCAAGTGAACGTTATAGGGACCATTCAAATGTTAATAACACATTGTTTACGACGCGTTTCGAGTATATTAACTCACTTCAAGTAAACTTCGGCGTTATAAACGAGCTATTCTTTGTGGGTTTATCATAGTAGTAGTAGCAGTAATTTATTTTGAAATGACAATAACAAAACAGGTCAAAAGTAAAACTAACAATATGTTTTAATAGCTAAGATACATAAATGTGTCCCAAAATTAACGCAAGATTTGAATTAAATAGAAAACACAGTTTTTAGTCTTTTGATTGTTATTTTTTATTGAATCACAAAGTACATAGGATAAGATTATTTATGGAATAACACATCGGGCAAATGGCCTCCACGCGTTTGCATGCACATACGCATTGATCACCGAAACGAGAAAGTACACGACCTGGAAATGTCTCACGCAGTTGAATTAAATTGTTTCACGGGCTGTATAGCATGTAGCACCGTCTTGTTGGAACCACATATTGGCCACATCAATATCATCCAATTTCGGTAGAAAGAACTGTGTTATCATATCGCGATATTGAGCACCAGTAACAGTCACTGCTTGACCAGCCTCATTTTCAAAAAAGTATGGTCCAATTATGTCTCCAGCCCAAAATCCACACCAAAGAGTGACCCGTTGTGGATGCATTTGTTTTTCGACAATTACATGTGGGTTCTCAGAACCCCAAAACCGGCAATTTTGGCGATTAACAAAGCCATCAAGGTGAAAATGTGCTTCATCGCTTAGGATGATTTTGCTCGAGAAATCAGCATCCATTTATTGATGTTCAATAATCCATTCAACGAACTCTCTTCACTGTGCATGGTCATTAGGCTTCAGTTGTTGTGTTAATTGATTTTTGTAAGCATGGAGACACAGATCTTTAGTGAGTATACGCTGCAGAGAGATTCTTGAAATTTGCAAATGCTTGTCCACGACGCCGAATTGAGGTTCCTGGATTGTCACCGACACTCACACGCACTGCTTCGATATTGACATTTGAACGGCTTGTTTTTGGACGACCAGTGTGTTTGGCGTCTCCAACGGATCCTGTTTCCCTGAATTTTTCAATTAATCTCTTCACAGTTGACGAAGTTAAAACACTATTCCGACCACATTTTGTATGAAATTTTCGAACTGCGGCCGGCAAGCTTTCATTATTTTTGAAATATTGTTCAATAATGAAGACACGTTGTTCTATCGTGTAACGCTCCATTTTTACTAACCCTAAACTGTCAGCTGTCGAATTGTTTTTTTTTAGGGTTGCTAACACTTTACTGCACAAATGGCGACAAAATCAAATCTTGCGTTAGTTTTGGGAGACCAATTATAAATAAATCAGTATAAAATACATAAAAAAATTATAAAATTTTCATAATTGATGATATAGAAATTCTGCATATAACATATAAATGTATAATAATCATTTTAATATAGCTTTTGGATGTATTAAAAGGATGACAAAACAATACCTCCTTCTCTAGTACAAACATACGATTGTCCGAACGAAAGAACGAAGCCGTATCGTCTCGCCAAATAGATAACTAAGTTACCATGATACATGTATAGACGAACACTTTAAACACTGGCAATTGCTATTAGGTGAACGTTATAAGATTTATTCAAATGTTAATAACACCTTGTTTAAAACGTGTTTCGAGTATATTAACTCTGTTCAGGTAAACTCTGATGCTACTAACGAACGATTCATTGTGGGTTAAAGTACGTTTGGAATGTCTTTCCATGAACTAGATTCGTACTGAGTGCGCAGAAATTCCACCAGTGTGATGTAATAAAATAGATGAAGTGTAGAATTATAAGTTAGTACCTGTCGGATCTTTATATAAGGCGAACGTGTAATTATTAAGCATGACGGACGTACGTAACGGAAAAACGAGACCATCGGTTGACACAGTGCGAAATATTTAAATTACAATGGTGCTAAGAAGAATGCGCAACACCAAAATAAGAAAAATAATGTGCCATCAGAAACGCAATTTATGTTTGATTCTGTGACTTAAGAAGCAACTGTTCCATAATTTCTGGAATAAATAGAATCTCAATTGGAAGCTACCATCCCGGAGCGTTACAGAGCCATCTGCCGACTGTGCGTAACTATATCGAAGATATATCAAAGCTGTAGTAAAAGATAAAACAGCTGTGGTTACGTGTTGACGAAACAACAGATCAAAAAAAACATTGGATTTTGAATGTTATAGTGCATGATCTAGATCTTGTTAAAGCCACGTTTCCCATTGTACTAGCTAGCAGAAAATTAGAAAAGTGCACTGATGAAGAAATTATGAAGGTAGTAATGGATACGCTAAAAGAATTCAAGTTTCAACTGACCAACTGTTGATGTTTGTGAGCGATGGTGTAGCGACAATATGTAGTGTAGACCATTCCCATAGAAGCACGTGTGAGGGACTTTTGCATGTGACGTGTAAAGTTCATGCTTTACATTTTGCAGCACAAAGTATTCGACAATGTTCCACAAACGTTGTCCTGGTATTTCTGAGCCACCAGAACATTGGAGAACATTGTTAAAAGTGGCTTTCTATTATTGATAGAATTTCCAACAAATAAAATCTGTGGTTCTACGATTCAAATCTAATGAAGCTGCAGTAACTAAAGAAAGCCAGAAAAGATTTGAAAATACTTCTCTTGAAACCGATTTAAAACAAATTTACAATTATAGAGGTTTATTTAATTCAATAGAAAAATTTCAAACCATTGGGTTGTTGGTAGTGGAGTCAATGCAAATTGTGAACGATGTACAGACATTGTTATGCGCTATAAATGACATAAAAGGTATGTGTGTTGTGGAAAAGTTGGAGTCTTATAAACAAAGATTTTGATTTTACCAGATTAAGACAAATTTGTGATGGTGCGTGTATAAATCCGTTATCTATTTCTAAAGATTATTTTAATTATGCGTGTATACACCCGTAGATGTCGAGTGGTCATTTTCTAAATACAGAAACATCTTTTTAGAACGGCATCCGCTACTTTCCGAGACACATGTGGAAACTCGCGTTATGTTGCAGACATTTTTTCAGTCTTATCCATTTTGCACTATGCAACAACAGCAGTGAATAATGTAAGTGATTTATTAAACAAAATATAAGTGATATAAACAACGTATTCATCGCAAGGTCGCTAGGTTGTTCGTACACTCGCCTTGTTACGATCCTGGCCCGCAGGAAAAATATCCCAACTCTAATAATTACTATATTCGTCCTGTAAATGGACTTATGTGATCTGTTGGGCAATAAAGAATTGTTGCTCAACTGTTTATTGTTGGATAATAAATATTGTTATTATTATTTCAACAGAAAAAGAATCCACGTACAAGACGTTTGTTGTTGATATTTTCAAGACGGTAAGAAAAGATCCTTAAAAGACTTGTTACTTGCTTCCTCATTTAGTGCTTTTTAATTTAGCCGCAATTGTTACCCATAAACCATGAACTTTTCTATCTCTTTTTTTATACGTAATTATTGGTATTATAATTGTAACCTTCAAAAAGAATTCACAAAGTGTAACACAATCTATTTGTTACTCTGCAACACCAATTTTCTAATTGATTTAACATATTTCCTTCATAATAATTGGCGTTGCACGCATAACAACAGGTCGACCGTTCGTCGTATTTTGTTTAATTACAACGATCTTATTTAATAGAGTATAAAAACGTTGCCGATTTACATAAATTCCATATACATTGTACACGTTCCGGATGGAGGTTTACGTCTTGTTCCAGTCTGTTGCATTTGAACTTCAACTCCAAGTGCGCTCTTAGAATTTGTTTCGGTGCCTAAACACTTGAACTTTCGGCCAGAAAATGTACGTTTGAGGTGTGTTGGCTGGGTGTTATTAAATTATGATGTAGAAAGGATGTTTCGTGTTATACAATAAAGTGAAACAATAAAAAAGTAGTATTCGTGAATCATTTCTATACGAAAAATTCCATGATTCATGAAGAAAAAAAATCGCAGATACTGAATGTCCCATGACATTATCACCACGACTTAAAGATGTGCTATTGAATTTTAAGTTAAAAATGTCTAATGAATATACATATGCCCGAGACTCTATCGTAACTGAGTTACAAGCATTTGAAGTTTCAGATAACCCTTCTAATACACGTACTACGCACATATCTCTGTTGATTTCTTTGTTATTAAAAAGTCGGGGTGGCTGTGACTCATCAGTTATTATTCATTGTGACAATAAACATCAATTAAGCGAATTTAGGGTGTTTATTTTTTCGTATTACATTAAAATACTCTTAAAGATATATTAATTTTTTCAAATGAAGAACATGCCGATATTCATTCATTTTGTTTATAAATTGTGTAATGGAAATAGACGAACGGTTGTTGATGAATATCGTCGGCGATTTCCCACTCGTAAAGTACCGTGTTGGAACTGTTTTTAGCAATGTTCATCGAAGTTTCCTACAGTTACTTCTGCTGAGTGTTTCGTGCAACAAGAGTTTGCTCAAAAAAGCATTACTTAATGTGGTTGACGTTCAGCCTTCTGCTAATGTCCGAAGAACAGCCAGTAAACTTAACGTAGACCGCATGGAATCGAATATAGAGAACTCTACCTAATCTCGGTTTGTACCCGTACATATCTTACCGGTACAAGCTTTAAAACCTGGTGATTACGCATGAAGATTTGGATTTAGTTTAGTAAGATCAATCTTGATTCGTGACAAAACAATACTTGTGCTCAGTCATCGTGATTCCAATGTCTATGCTGTTCAGGCCATAATCTTCGAGACCTTTTATCAAGAGGCGTTAGTGGAATGCGTACTAGGGGTCTTCGAGCATACATGCCAATGATATGAAGATGATTTCTAATTGTTTGAGTTGACATTACTCTTCTCGTAGCCGCAGCAACCTCAGTTCTAACCCGCATTGCGTTTTCTCTGAATATTTCCAGTTTCTAAAAACCGATTCCATAAACGCGAATCGCATTTTGGCTAACCGCAAAAACAGTTTGCTGTCTCTGTCCACCTTGCAATTGACCTATGGCTCTCCAAGCCTGCGCATGAGTCAAATCGCGTGGCCTTTCCATTATTACCCGTAATTACAGTTAAAAAATTAGCTATGATATAGAAAATGGTAAAATCTAACTGTAGTCGAGATCGCTCGTATACGCACTTTTATACCCTCAAGCAGTGACGGTTCACGCAGGCGCATAAGTACTTATAAACTTCTTCCCATTGCATATTTGCGAAAGTTTCCTTGTTAAATGCTTCTTTACTTTTAGGAGCCTCAAATGTTCCACTTTATTGTTATTATTAATATTTAATATTCTGGCCTACCAGGCCTACCAGGTGTACAGGAAATTCATTACTGGTTTTTTTCTAAAAACCTACATCATTTTCAAGAAAATGGAAAAATTTATTTATTCAAGCAAATGCGTGTCGCCATTGATGCGAAAAGGTAATAGTCGGACGGGAAAAGATCTGGAGAGTACGGCGGATGCGATCTTGTGTCCCATCCAAGTGCTTGTAACGCTTCCTTGACCGATTTTGATGTATGAAACGGCGCGTTATCGTGATGTAAAATTACTTTACTGTTTCTTCGGATGTTTCTCTATCAATGCATGGCTCAAATTGGTAATTTGTTATCGGTAGCGATCAGTATTAACTGTTTCACCAGATTTTAACAGTTCGTAATACACCACGCTATTCTAGTCCCACCTAACACAGAGCATTGTCTTGCGACCAAAACGATTTGGTCTTGGAGCCATTGGACCGGCTTCGCCAGGTGAAAACCATGATTTTTTGCGCTTGGGTTTTCGAAATAAATCTATTTTTCATCACCCGTCACTATTCGATACAGAAATTACTTCCGATCATTCCTTTGAAGCAGCATTTCATAGACGATTTTTTCGATTTTCCACTTGCCTGTCATTCAATTGATGTGATACTCAGCTTCCCATCTTTTGGATTTTCCCCATTGCTCGTAATCGGTCGCTAATCGTTTCTTGGGCCACATTTAACACTTCCGCCAATTGTCTTTGAGTTTGGGTTGGGTCTTTAGCCAATAACTTCTGCAGTTTCGCATCTTCAAACTTTTTCGGTCTACCAGAACGTTCTTTGTCGTCTTGCACATCGAAGCCACCACTTTTGAATTGTCGAAACCACGCCTCACATATTTTTATGATTGGAGCAGGCTCACCGTAAGTTTTTACCAGCAAATGATGACTTTCAGTGGCTTTTTTCTTTTGATTAAATAAGAAAAGTAATGCGTGCCGCAAATGCACATTTTCAGGCACGAAGCTCAACATTTTCAATGAGGTATAAATCTATGACAGTGTTACTTTTGCAAAATATAAGATGGTATGGCTTTGAAGCCTGATGTTGATAGAATAAAATGACATATGTGTCAAATTATAACATTGCATGCATAAGCCTAGCGACATCTGTTAGGAAAACCGTTAACGACATTCCGATACACCTGGTATAGCGGGTAATATACACATACTCATTGAGCAGTCGGGATCGTGCATCTAGAATCATTAGCGATACTGTCTTTGATACGTGGAAATCATAATAACTGGTGTTAATTAAGAAATATTTGCAATTAGGAGATGGAAGTTATTTGTTATCAGAATTATATGTAAACAAGAGGTACTCATTGGATTTACTGTCAATAAAAAGTCGAGAAAGTTGTTTCTGTTGTTTCAATGTACATTTGATTTTACTGTCGTCATTCAATTATCCCGTCCAATACGAAATAATTCATTCTTGTTGCTGTTATTGTCATTTATCTTTCGATGTCGCCTCTCCATTTGGCAATTAGATTTTCACCCAAGAAACCGCGAAAGCTCTACATTACAGTTAATTGGTGTTATTAAAGTATCGATTAATTATGTTACGTACTTACATGTATATAATGTATAATACAGGTATTTTTCTTTCACCTTCACCGGAAATTCTATTCTGCGATTAATTTCAATTTATGTATTTATTTGAAGCAACTGTTTAATGATGGTAATTATTCAATTTGCAACTGTTTATTGGAAAGTACATATTTCCGATGAGGGTAGGAAAGTGCTAAATTGAACTTAAGCGATTTGTTTGTTATATACGGATTCGAGTATAGGAATGCTTACGTATATTGAACTACACAATCCACATCAATGTTTTCGATACATTCAACCTCTTACTTTCTATTTTTAGTCTTAACTTAACATTCGAAACTAGCAAAAGCATATTTGTGTCAACACCACAAATACATTTACTTTTTACCTCTTGGTTGTAAATTTTCATGAGCAATAAAACCTTATTAAATACTACTATAAAATATCTAAACTAATTTTATTTTTTTTATTTTACCACCAAGCTATCAAGTTATTTGTTTATTAGGTGCGCAACTAAGTTCTCGCTGTTTTTTTGATGAAAATGCAACTTTATTGTGAAAAAATGTTTACAAATGAATCATTCAAAATATTGCCCATCGCTAGCGACAACTTTTTCTCATCTTTCTGGCAGAGCTCGAATACCGTCACGGTAGAAGTGTTCGTCTTTTGAGGCTATCCACGGATCAAGCCATTTTGAGATGTCTTCATATGAACGGAACTGCTGATTAGCCAGACCATGTGCCATCGAACGGTGCAAGTAATAATCGGACGGCGCAATATTTGGGGAATATGGCGGGTGGGGTAGGACCTCCCATTTGAGCGTTTCTGCTGGTATTGTGGCCGCTTTTCGCGCACCACTCGGCTTAATCGCATCAATTGAGTTCGATACCGTTCCCCAGTGATGGCTTCGTTCGGTTTCACCAGCTCATAATAAATAACACCGCCCTAGTCCCACCAAATACACACCAAAACCTTCGCAGGGTGAATATTCGGCCGAACCGACGACGTAGAAGCATGACCGGGCAGTCCCCATGATTTTGTTGTCTTTAGGTTGCTGTAATGAATCTATTTTTCATCACCCGTAACGATGCGATGAAGAAAACCTTTCCTTTTTTGCCGCTGGGGCAGTTGTTCACAGGCGAAAAAACAACGCTCCAAAGTCTCTTGGCTTCAAATCATAAAGAACCCAAGTTCTTTGTTTTTGAATCATTCCCAACGCATGCAATCGCTGGGAAATGACTTGGCGGGTAACTTCTAATGCTGAAGCAAGCTCTTTTTGCGTTTGGCACGTATCCTCATTGAGCAATGCCTCCAATTCAACGTTTTCGAAGGTTTTTGGTTTTCCTTCATGCAAACGGTCGTCGACATCGAAATCACCGTCTTTGAAGCGACGGAACCAATCACGGCACGTTGTTTCGCTTAGAGCAGCATCTCTGTAAACTTTTTGGAGTTCTCGATGCGCTTCAGCCGCCGTTTTCTTTCAATGAAAGAAGAAAAGCCACATTTCCCGCAAATGACGATTATTTGGCACAAAATCAGACATTTTCACACAACCAAAAATGACGCAAAAACAAAATCACTAATGTGTCAAAGCGGTTTGTTTCCCATATGTCTAAGCTTGGTTCATGACGTTTTGGTTATGTCACAATCGACCAGCACTTACTACTGGAGCCATCTCTTGAAAAACAGCGAGAACTTAGTTGCGCACCTAATATATTAATACGTCTGATTTCAATACCACACCTAATAATTTTTTTTTAATTTTTAATTTTTTTTCGGCAGAGTTTTTTTTCACTTCTGGAATGCAACTGTCAAATTGTGATATTTTAATTACCTTTTTGAAAAAAATCGAGAATTTAGTTAAAATAGAAGGTTTTTAATTTAGTTTCCGATGTTTTCCGATGTTCGTGAAACAATAGTTCTGCACTAGTACCATACAAACTACCGTGTACCGGAAGATTCTGTCCGTTCCGGTTACAAGTTTCAACAAGTATGCACATATTCTTTTGACGCATATTTGGCGCTCTCTTTTTAGCATTTAATGTATACATACTGACCTAGCAAATGAACTAACACGACGATGATTCATGTCAGTTATTAAGAGAGACGCGATCGTGTACCCATGGCTACTGATAGTTCATTTACGCCACTGTATTTTGTACGAATTCCAATTAGGAAGAAATGCTACAGAAGCGTGTAGAAATTTCATGAAACTGTTTGGTGAAAGTACAATTTCTGATAGAACATGCAGAAGATGGTAATTTCGACCTTTCTGATAAGCTACGCTTTGGGCGACCATCTATGATCGACGGCGATACTGCCAAGAAAATGTTAGAGCAAAATCCTCTTTTGACAACATCGGAGATTGCGGAAAGGCTTAATTCAACTCATCAAACCATTTCGGACTATATTCGGAAACTAGTATTGGCTTGGAAATATTCGAGGTGGGCGCTACATGAGTTAAGTGAGAAGCATTTGAATGATGGAGTCATCATATGCACATCTTTGATTGCACGGAACAAAATCGAACCCTTCTTGAAACGGATGATAGCTGGGGATGAAAAGTAGATTACCTATGAAACCATCGTAAGGAAAAACGCATATTGTGAATTCGAAAAACCTATTCCCTTCATCTCTAAACCGAAGTTCAGTCTGAGTAAGAGAATATTGTGTATATGGTGGGACATTCCTGGACCAATACGCTTTGAGTTGTTAAAATCTTACGAAAATCTAATTCGGAAAGGTACTGTCAGCAACTGGATAATTTAAAAAACAGCACTCCAAGAAAAGAGGCCGCCGATGTTCAATAGGAAGGACATCATACTGCTTCATGATACTGCCACGTCACATAGAACTTTGGGGACTCGCCAGAAACTCGCTAGACTGGGAAATTCTTTCGCATCCACCATACTCCCCGGATCTAGCACCCTCCATTTATCACTTGTTTCTGTCGTTACAAAATTTTTTGCAGGGCAAAAATTTCAAAACGTAGAAGGATCAGACAAGCCCTGGTTCAATTTTTCGCCTCTAGGAATAAAAAAATGTTTAAAAATGGGATATACAAATTGTCATCACGCTGACAAGAAGTAATAAATAATGATGTAAATTATATTATTCAATAAAGTTTATTCAAGGTATGAACAATTTATTTTTTTGTTTTATTCTAAAAACGGACAGAACTTTCCGGTGGACCTAATACTTTTTTTTAGTAAATTCATTTATAGCAAATAATCCATTTACACAGTCATAAGTTCACATTTGGACATGGCTTTTCAATTTTTTTATTGCCTTAAGATTAAGCTAAAAGAGATAGATAATAGGCTTTGTATAATATTTCATTTATTTTTTGTCGTATCATAAGATGATACATACACTACCGGTCATATTTATTTGCCCACCCTTAGTTTTAGCCAAAATTATTAAACTATCAAATGTGTACTGAAAATTTATTTATTGTGCCAATATAATAGTGTAAAATAAACATAAAATAGTTAGATTTTTCTTATATAAAAACTTTATCATTAATTATTATTAAATTTTGCTCTCATCAATGTGCCCACCTTTATTCTTAATAATTGCGGCACATAACCGCGGCATCCTTTCAATTAATTTTTGCAGTGTATCTTCTGTAATTTGTGCCCAGGCTTCTTGAAGTTGTTCCCACAGTACAGTGGTGGATGATAGAGCACGTTCTCGAACCTTCCGGTCCAATTCTTCCCAAAGAAGCTCTATTGGGTTCAGATCAGGACTTTGAGCTGGCCATACCATTATAGAGGTTTACCCTTGCTCTTCTAGTTGACGCAAGTAATCGCCACACAATCTAGAAGTGTGTTTCGGATAGTTGTCCTGTTGAAATACAAAGTGTTCGCCAAGAATCCTTAGTTCTGAAGGAACAGCGTTATTTTCTAAAATTTCCTTGTAGCCTTCTTTTCTTAGGGTTCCCTCAATTTTGACGAGATCGCCTACAGATCTTCCACCAAAACACCCCCAAATCATTACTGAACCTCCTCCATGTTTTACGGTAGGCGCAATACATTCTGGCAGTACTCTTTCTCCTGCGGATCTTTTACGAATATTCGCCTTTTACTACCGAAAAGTTCAAACTTCGATTCGTCTGTCCACAACACATTATTCCACTGATCAATCGTCCAATTCTTATGTTCTTTAGCCCAATATAGTCGTTTTATCTTGTTTTGCTTTCGTAGTAGTGGTTTTCGCAGAGCAATTCTTCCGTATAAACCCGCTTGCCTTAACCTTCTCTGTACCGTGGACACACTAATTGGTTTAGCAATTTCTGGTGCTGTTTTTTGTCTATCGCGTCTACTTATCCGTATTAGATGCCGGTCATCTGCAGATGTCGTCGCTTTGCGTCGTCCAGATCTTCTTTTGTTGGAAAATGTACCACTTTCTTCAAATTTTTTAACGTTATAATCAACGGTTCTGCGATTTAATCGTAATTCTTTTGCAATTTCGCGATTACTTTTACCCATACGATGATAAGCAATTCCTTCGTCTTCGGCATTGCATTAAAATATTCACAATAACTCTCTATTTCACTGTTTTCGCAATCCTAATATTGTAATTAGTTAGTACAATAACACAATATTGGTAATACCTTTCGGAAATGCAGGTAAAACTGTTAATACTGTAGGGATTAGCCTATATAATATTTATGGTATTTTTCCAATTTATGATACCTTTACGATATATCATAAACAATTTAAGATTTTCGTAAAAATTCATATGGGATTACTTCCACTAATGATATTGTTGAATAATTGTAATACAGATTTTTCGAAAGATAATCCGTATTTCAGGAAACACATAAAATTGGGGTGGGCAAATAAATATGACTGGTAGTGTACATTCAATTTGAGCATTCTGTGATAAACCTATAATTCGTTTTTATTCCGTAATAGAAGAAACTGAGAAGAGAAAAGTAAAATACGCTTTATATAGAACGTGTTTTAACAATTATTTTTTTTCTAATTTGCCGTCATTATAACGTTATGAAAGCATCAAAAACAGTGCGTTTATAAATTATAAAATTATTATAATTATATAATTTTACATTAAATTTAATAAATTTGACAAATTTAAATTTTAAATTAGCGAATATAATTGTGTATTAACCACCGCCAAAATTCCCAAATTTTAAATTCAGTGTCGCTTATATAAAAAAGGTTATAAAAGAAGCAAATTAGAAAAAACTAATATGAAAAACTTGTCATAAGACACCTATCGCACTCAGCTTTTAGGACTTTTTTCGTTTCGCTCGTCGTGTCCTAAACTGGCCTTGTGTAATAAGACTTATCCTCACACAAAGACGATTCTCTTCACATTAGTCGTGTCCGAAAGCGGAAATATCTGAGTTCACCACATTAGAACTAATATTTAACCATGACAAGTGAGAGACATTACTTTTACTACAAAGTGTACATGTATCTAACACAAGTTTCAATCACCCTTGCAAATGTATTTGTAATTTCCATTGTTTACGTCAAACGTTCACTAATTAAGTATAAACAGATACTTAAAACGTTTAATACCTAGATTGTTTGCCATTTATATGCTGCATTTAGATACGCTTGTCAAATTTGATGGAATGTGAGATTAAGAAAAGCAAAAGCACTACAACGAAATACATAGACACGTAAAAATTCACAGAGGCGAGAATTGCATAAATACAGACAAGTATTACACGTGAGAATGATGCATATTCGAAGAATTGTAGATATTGAGTCACTTACAGACCTAGTTTATTGTTTTGAATTGAATAAGCGCGTTGTTTATTTGATCGCGTACATACGCTCAGAAATGTTGCTTCCCATTGTTACGTAACATTTAATATACGTACAGTGGAATGAATATCATCTAATAATATATGTAAATTCGTAAATGTAGAAAATACTGGGTGAATCAATGAAAGGGGACGATTTCCAAAAATTATAAAATATATAAAAACACTTCTAAAGGAACAACGAAGGAATGATGATGCTGTGCTTCCATCTCTCGGACAGAAATGAAAACTATCCGAGAAGAACTGAAGGTACACTTACAATAGCTAGAACATCTATTGCCAACGTGAATAGCGACTGTAATAATCACTGAAAGTTGATATATAACCCCTCTCCACATTTCGTATTCTGTATACGTACTTTGACAATTAAGTTGTAATTATCAGTAGATAATTAAACAATGTCGCACCGGTAAAATGTACGAAATAAATTCGGCAAACTGAGCACAGTGTGCGTTTTGGCTTTCAACGGTACAGATCGTGTGCGAAATTTGTTTCGTACGGGTATTTTGCCATAGGTTTCCACGTGCGACACATTTATCTGCTGATGATGACAACTTAGTTGTCAAAATACGTATACAGAATACGAAAATTAATGTAGGAGACCGACATCTTAATCCTAGAGCTTCACAACCCAATACTCAGCATACATCATCCCCCTTTCTAAAGCCCATCTACTCTATATACAAGGCATCACTGACCACATCAATACTTCTTAAAAACAACATTAAAACCGTCTTTAAATCAAAAATTCAGTCAGCATGGCTCGATAGCGCTCACCATTCACCGTAACGGCACCTCCTTCCTCATTTCGAAAGAAATAAGCATCGATGACGCCGCCATCGTGTAAACCGCATCAAACAGTCAATTTTAATTGATGTAATGGTGATTCGTTAACGGTTTGAGGATTGTCTTCGCTCCAAATACGACAATTTTGCTTATTGACGTAGTCATGTAACCCGAAATGAGCTTCATCACTAAACACAATTCTTTGATAAAAATGCTCATCTTCGGCCAGTTTCAAATGAACCCAATCAGCAAAAATGTGACGCGAACGATGATCGTCTAGCTTCAATTCTGGCACGAGCTGTATTTTATAGGCACGTAAGCCAAGATCCTTGCGTAAAATTTTCCACGTAGTCGACGGACAAAGGCCAACAAGTTGAGAACGACGACAAATCGACATTCTTCTTCAATACTTCGCGCTTCAGCAGCAATATTCTCTTCGGTACGCACATTTTTTTGTCTTGTTGATGGTTTTGAATCGAGAAGAGTAAAATTAGTGCGAAAACGATCAATAAATACACGAATTGCTTGTTCACTAGGCCGATTTTGTTGACCGTAAAATGGACGAAGTGCTCTATGAACTTCGCGAACAGATTTATTTTTTTCAAAATAAATTTCCACAATTTAGAAGCGTTGTTCTGGCGTTAAACGATTCACGATGACTTGCCAAACCTTACTGAACAGAAATGTCAACACAGTTTGACATTATCAGCTGTCAAACCATAGTTATCCATATCGATAGTTCTCATGCAGCTTAAAAAACACCCATTATATCAAAATCATATGCCTCTAGACTATTGCAGAAAATCTGTAGACACACTGTATATACACTTGTAATTGATATCATTGCAATACATGCTCCATAATTTATTACATTACATTCTATCACGTGTATAAGACAGACTTTCAATTCTACCTGAACAAGATTATTACAAACTTACTGAACGGCAAAAACTGTTATACTATAATTAGCACTTCCAATAACAAATTGTTCTATCTATTAAAGTTTAATATTACTGTGAAAGTAGGCTATCATATAAAATGAACCGTTTCCTGCCTACAATTTATTTTCTTCTGTTACACTTCAGTTCCTTTACACCGATCACTTTTATATCATTCACGTTTTACGGACTAGTCAGTGCAGCGTAATTTTAGAGCGATTTTGTGTTAATTATCTTCACCGAAATCACTCTGTCGGATTCTTTTACACAATGAATTAACGATAAGTTCAGTGGGTCAATGTGTCTCGCTGTTCTAGCGGTGTACACATGACAAACCGTTACGGATGATACAGTACACAAATACATAATCAAAGCATGTATTATTACATGTATACGGTTGTTTCATTTCAATTAGGCTGTTACGTCAATTGACCGATTGCAGTTCGCTGCATTTGCATACAAAAGATTTTAAAACGAAGACACCAACACTGTGAACTACATTACCAAATATTACGGAGCATTTTTACCTGTATCCTGTTGTAAAACCATTGTATTCATTAGCAGGCTCAGATAATGATGACAGTGAAGGTGTTTCTTTTTAAATCATTTCTATTGCATTCGTGGGTTGACAAGTAACTTGTAATGTTTGTGTCTTTACCATGTGTTTATTATATGGTAATTTAGCAGAAACTTTTTTTATTCACCACCTTTCTAATTTTTAATTTTAATTGTAAGTTATTATCGAGGTATGTATATAATTACGAGTTTCTGCGCTTGTAACGAAATACAAGTTTATATATCACAATTTTATAAAACTGTGTGCCTTCTGAAATAATTCATTTACTACCACTTGTTTAAATCTCTAGTTTCTTTCAATGAAGCAAGAAAAGAGTAATTAAAGCCAAGGGAAATGTGAATATGTATTTTATATACCCGGAAAGAACTTTCAGCTAATGCAAAAATGATTGGAAATAAAGGGTGTTTCAAATTGCGCGATTTTTTTTAAGGATAAATAAGATATAGATGGCGCACTGGATTTGTCCGGGTATGTGGGCATTTAAAAAATGTGATGTATGACATTTATAAAAATGGCTTCGTCCACGGTACAACAACGCGTTCAAATAGTTGAATTGTTTTCTAAAAATCAGCGTTCTGTGAAAAGAGTTTTTAGAAAATTACGTTAATTTTATGGTTTACATAATCGTCCATCTTAAAAGCACTATTGGTCGAAGTATTAAAAAAATTCAAGAAACCGGTTCCGTGGAAGATCAAAAAAATTAAAAATACAGTCGTAGTGGTCGTTTACAAGAAAATATTGGTTTGGTTCCTGAAAGTGTTGCTGAAGATCCTGAAATGTCCATTAGACGACGTTGGCAACAACCTGGACTTAGTGGATCAACAACATGACGTATTTTACACAAGGATTTAGTTCTGAAGGCATGTAAAGTTCAAATAACACAGGAACTGAAGCCATTAGATCATTTAAAACGTCGTTCATTTGTTAATTTCATCAATGAACAATCAGCTGATTTTTCTCAAAAAATAATGTTTTCCGATGAGGCACATTTTGAACTTGGTGGCTTATGTTAATAAACAAAATTGCCGTATCTGGGGTCAGGAAAATCCACGAATTATTCATGAGAAACCTATGCATCCTGAACGAGTTACTGTTTGGTGTGCATTCTTATCAGGTGGTGTAATTGGACCTTACTTCTTTGAAAATGCTGCTGGTGTAACTGTCAATGGTGATCGATATCGTCGGATGATAATCGAATTTTTGTCGCCTGAATTAATGAATATTGATCTAGAGGATATGTGACTTCAACAGGATGGCGCTACACCTTACTTTGCACACGGATCAATTGATTTATTGAGAGAAAAATTTCCTGGACGTGTAATCTCAAGAAACGTGAATGTTAATTGACCACCAAGATCATGTGATTTGACACCGTTAGACTATTTTCTTTGGGGTTATGTGAAAAGTCAGGTTTAAAAAAAAAATCTACAATCAATTCTTGCTTTGAAAGATAAAATTATTCGTGTCATTGTTGAGATAGAGCCTCAATTATGTCAAAATGTCATTGAAAATGTTAACAAAAGAGTGGACGTCTGTGGAACTGCAAGAGGAGGCCATTTGGCAGATATTATTTTTCCCATATAAATGGCATAACTGATACTTCAATATAAAGTTTTCGAAAGTGAATGTAAATTGTGTGTTTTAGTAATTCTGTAAAAAAACCGCGAAATTTTAAACACCCTTTATAAATAATGAATATATGGCCAGTGACATAGTTATTAGGTACCCATAAAATATTTTGAGTTTTATGAAATCTTAACAAAAGAAAAATGAAACAAATGCTTATATATGAAAATATTTATTAATTATACAGTAATTATTAGTATTTGATTGGACTTTCGCGTGCTTTTAGAAGTAGAATTGCAGAGTCCGGACGTGTGGGCCTAATTAATTCAGATAACGAATTTTGTATATCGCGTCAGCTCGGTGAAAACAATTGAGATATTTGTTGATAGTTTGAAATTTGGGAAAACCAGGAGAGAACATAAAAGAGAAGAAGAATAGGAAGATATTTAAAGAAAATTTTTCTGGATTAGAGAAAAGACGAAAAACCTCTAAAGGAAATAAAAGAAAGTAATTAGAATGATAAATTTAATTTGGCATTGCCACGTACTTGTAATTCAGCCTAGATTATGGGAGAATGAGAAAAGTAACTTTCGCCTGTCGATAAATGTACTAAGAATGATTTGGTGGAAGTGAGACTCAATTACTAGCAAAATCTTTCGAGAAAACTCAAATTATATTAAAAAAATTTCAGCTTCGTAATCAGCAAATTAGAATATATGGTATATTCACGACATGAACACCACGTTATATTTATTTGCGCCCGGTTGTTAAAAAGATCTATCATAGTTTCCTTAAATAATTGTCGTTTAGAAATGATAGAACTTATTCAATAAGGAAAGACATAGGGACTGCAGGTTTTGTTTGTTTCTTACAGTGCCTGATTCATTAAAAGTCCACTCTGCAATATAGTCCATAGAATTTCCTCTCTCCCTTTCGATACCTTTTCCTCGAACTTCCCTTTCAATAGATCAATAGTTTGACCAGCTCTGTGGCATGTGGCACCATCTTGTTCGAACCACATATCACTGATGCCAAGTCCATTATACTCTGGCCAAAAACAGTGTTCCAACATGGCACGATAGCGAACTTCATCGACCATAACATTGTGATCATTTTCATCAACGAAAAAATATGGTCCAATGAAACATGAAATTTACACCACGCGGTCACTTTTTTGTGGTTGTAATGGAGTCTCTTGCAGCACAAGCATATTTTGCTTATTGACAAAGCCATTAAATTTAATCACTAAATATATAACCCCTTTCCACATTAACATCTATATACGAATTTGAAGTTGTCATCATCAGCAGATAATTGCAAAGTGTCGCACCTGGTGAACCACGAATTACGAAAGTTAATGTGGAAAGGGGTTATATATCAACCTTAGTGATTAAGTTAATTAACCACAGACTCCATCAAATTCAACTCCAAAAAATGAACTTCATCCCTGAAGATGATTTTTTGTCAGGATTTTCTTCAAATGATTAAGAAGGCTTCAAGTGATTAGCAGTTCTTGAGTTAATTTGATTTTTTAAGGGCGTAAGCCAAGATCTTTACGCAAAATCCCCACAATGTGGTTTGAGGGATTCCCAATTATTGTGAACGGCGCGGAATCCACTGATTTAGCTCATTTTGAACTGAAACACTTACGGCTGCGATATTTTCGATACTTCGACCGGTGCATTGTCTCACTGGCACAGGAACATCCAATAGTAAATATTTTGAATTTATACATTACAGCACGCACAGCCTGTGTGGTGATACGATTATTACGGCCGAAAATTGGAGTAAGCGTTTTTAAAGTTGCGACCACCGACTCAGAATCATGAAATTATGAAAAAAGTTCAAGGGTGCGTTCGCGTTAAAAGACGAAATTGTTATGTCCCTTTTAGAAAGCCTCTTATATCTTGTTTTCCATGATATTGTAATAATAATAATAATTATAATAATAATATAATAATAATAATATATATATAACAATAATTATTATTATTAACATTAAAAATCCTCCACTACTACAATTACAACATTGCATTCCACCTACTGAACACATCAGTTTAAAGTTACGAAAAATTATCTATTTTTACGCGAAGGTTGTATCTGCCTTTTTTTATTGTAATTATTTTCTCAATGATGTTTACCAATATCAATAACAGACACACATACATCCGTTATTTCCAAATAGTTTTCATCAAAATTAAAAAGGATATGTGGTCGGTAATGATTCTCCAAAAATATTGTAAAGTGTACGTGGTTTGCAAAAATGTACATTCTTACAGAATACGTATAGTGTTTATAGTTTTTAAAGAAAATATGCTAGTAATCGTTTATAGAAATCAAGTTATTATTAATGATTAATTGATTCCAAAAATAGGGTCGATAAATGTGCTCTATTTAACACCACTTTCTATACTTTTACTGATGATTTCCTCTAACTTCAATAACAGGATACGAAACTAGATACAAGCACACTCTATAAATAATATTGACCTACAGACGTACTATAATTTATAGAGAAAATGTGTACTTGAGATACAAACAAATATGAACTTAATAGTAATAAACCATAAATGAATTATTTATACATTGACAATAATTTTTGCAATTCAAATTAACCGCATAATTAAGCGCTTTTTATAAATACTCACCTCTTGCATTTTTATAATTTAAATTATCGTTTACATTGGAGGTAACACGTTTACTTCTGATCTGGATTCACGTGTCTTTACTTATTTAATGCCGTTAAAACATTCAGGAACGTGAGCAACATAACAGTTACTAAATTAATATTGTAATGCCGATACAATTAGTTGGCGTTTACCTTTGTCTCCGTATCTTTGTATTGGAACGTATGTACCCGAGTCTGTGTGCAATTTTCTGTAAGATCGTGAAATGTTTTTAATGCGGTTGAAAATTAAGATTATGTAACGTTTTGTTGGTTTCTACACTGAAAAAAGAAACTGGAATGGAATAGTAAAACGTGTTTCTGGAATTTATTCCATGTACAATTAGGATTTAAATGTTAAATGGGTTTATGTGGACACATTTCAACAACAATGATTGCGAAAGTGTTTATTAAAATGTTATTCTTAAAAATTATTTATGAAAGATTTCAAACAGAAATAAAGGTGGTTCAAATCGAACTTCAGGATTTGAATTGTACGTCATTTGTTTTACGTTTTGATAGTTAATATGAAAACACATGTCAAATGATCCAAATTGATCTTCAGGATTTGAATTGTACGTCATTTGTTTTAAGTTTCGACAGTTAATATGAAAACATGTCAAATTCTCCAAATTGAACTTCAGGATTTGAATTGTACGTCGTTTGTTTTACGTTTTGAAAGTTAATATGAAAGCACATGTCAAATGGTCTAAATCGAACTTCAGGATTTGAATGGTACGTCATTTGTTTTACGTTTTGACAGTTAATATGAAAACACATGTAAACTTGGTCCAAATTGAACTTCAGGATTTGAATTGCACGTCATTTGTTTTACGTTTTGACATTTAATATGAAAACATATGTCAAATTGTCCAAATTGAACTTCAGCATTTGAATTGTACGTCATTTGTTTTACGTTTTGACAGTTAATATGAAAACACATGTCAAATGGTCCAAATTGCACTTCATAATTGAATTGTACGTCATTTGTTTTACGTTTTGACAGTTAATATGAAAATACATGTCAAATGGTCCAAATCGAACTTCAGGATTTGAATTGTACGTCATTTGTTTTATGTTTTGACAGTTAATATGAAAACACATGTCAAATGGTCCAAATTGAGCTTCAAGATTTGGATTGTACGTCATTTGTTTTACGTTTTGACAGTTAATACGAAAACACATGTCAAATGGTCCAAATTGAACTTCAGGATATGAATTGCACGTCATTTATTTTGTGAGAATGTGGGAAGTTCACGTTTTGGCAGTTAATATGAAAACACATGGCAAATGGTTTGACATTAAAATAAAATAAAATGGCGCCTTATGGGGTGCAGCAACGCATATAAATCATATAAATTAATTATGAAAATACGCGATTGGTTAGAAGTAAGCTGGTGGTGTGGTATTGACAAACCAAGGATCCAATATAGATGCGAGGAAAATATTTAATTAAATAATATAAAATAATAAAAAAAGAAAAGCATTTAAATGCAGAAAAAATGTCAATAATCCAATTGACACAAAAACTTAAAGAAAGGGACGTCCAGAAAAAGCGTATATTTGTAAAATGGGTTTTGGGGAACTGCTGATATTTGCAAAAAACTCTATTGAGCAATAAAGCTCATTTTTATTTATGTGGCTTTGTGGATTACTTAAATTGTCGAATTTTGGGTAACGAAAATCCATATGCTATTGAAATGCAACCAATGCATCCCCAAATATGCATTGTCTAGGCTGGACATATTTTTTTGAGTATGAAATGTCATCGTCGTCACTGTCAATAGCTTACGCTACCAGGAAATTCTAAACCACTTTTTTTCGATGAAGTCAATGATTTAAACTTGAATGTACCATTTGGTTTCAACAGGATGGTGCTACATGTCATGCAACACGTAAAACAAATTTCCTGGCCGTGTTATTTCTCAAGGAGGTGACAGCGATTGGTCATCCAGGTCATTCAATTGATGTGGCACCCATTTTTCCATCTTTTGGATATTCCCATTGCTCGGTCGCTAGTCGTTTCTTAGGCCACATTTAACCCATCTGCCAATTGTTTTTGAGTTTGGGTTGGGTCTTCATCCACTAACTCCTGCAATTTCTCATCTTCAAACTTTTTCGGTCTACCAGAACGTTCTTTGTCTTGTCTTTGTGAAACCACGTCCTATATGTTTTTATGGTTGTAGCATGCTCGCCTAAGTTCCTACCAGCAAACGATGATTTTCTGGCTTTTTTCTTTTGATTAAATAAGAAAAGTAATCCCTGCCGCAAATGCACTTTTTCAGGCGCGAAACTCCACGTTTTCAAATGGGTATAAATCTTTGTTACTGTTACTTTCGCAAAATATGACAAGTATGGCTTTGAAGCTTGATGTCACTTGAATAAAATGACATATGTGTCAAATCATAACATTTCATACTTAAGCCTAGCGACATCTGTTAGAAAAACCGGTAATGACTTTCCAGTGCACCTTTTACTAAGCCTCTGCGATACGCAAAACAGTAGTTCTGAATTACTAACAGAATACAAATGAATTATTTTTTGTAACAAAATCGTCCTAATTTTGGAAATAATTCATTTTACACATTCAAAAGTTCACACGACTGGTATACCAAATCAAAACTATTTACATGCGCAAAAGATAATGCCATTTCAAACTGAGAACGTACTTTTGACCAACTTTTTGTAATAACTTGAAAAATACCAATTTTTGCGAATTTTTAAAGGAATTAAATTCGTCAAAGTAGATTTTTTTAAATTAAGCCTTTGCGATATGCAAAACAGTAGTTCTGAACTATTGACAGAATACAAATTATTTTTTGTAACAAAATCATTCAAATTTTAGAAATAATCCATTTTACACATCAAAAGTTCACACTTCCATATAGTTTTTCCAATTTTTTTTTGTCTCTCATGATTAAGCCAACAGAGTTAGATAAATTTCGACATCAAAGTCGTTTTTTGGAACCTTACAAAATATCAGGAAGATTTACGTTTAGTTTTGTCGAATAACCTTGTGTAACGCAATATTTAAGTAATATCAATAGGCGATGAACTGTGTCATCTTCATGTATGAAGCAGTTACATGTATAATTGCACAAGCTTGTCCTCTCTACCTACATTCTTTGTACACACACGTTATCTATCCTGCATGCATACCTTTAATGTACATACACATTAATTATTGTGAATTATAAAATACCTATAATATAAAAACATTCTCTGGCTTCGAAGGACAGTATCGAACAAGGTTATTAAACGAAGTTGCCCAAAAAAAATTTTGAATGTAGTTGAACTTGTTCTATACAAGTTGAATTTTTAATCTACGTTACATATATGTACACTATCGCTCATAAGTATTTGATCACTCGCATTTAACCCCCAAATTGTAATAAAAATCAAAATCGAAATACTAATATCTTTTTATTATTTACGTATATGAAAAATATATATTTTTACATCTAAAATAAATTGTCGTATAATATATTTATCAAAATTTTAGACTCGTCTATTGTCCTCCTTTATTTTTAATCATTGCAGCACACAATCGAGGCATTCTTTCGATTAATTTTCGTAATGTTTCAGGTTTTATTTTACCCCAGGTTCTTCCACATATTAAGAGCAGATGTGGGGGCCGATTTTCTCACCTCTCGGTTAAGTTCTTCCCACAGCAACTCGATGGGGTTTAAATCGGGACTCTGGGGAGACCATGCCATAATTTTTATGGTTTCCTCGTTCTCCAATTTCTGCAAATATTCCTGGCATAGTTTGGAAGTGTATTTCGGGTCATTATCTTGTTGGAAGGTAAAATTCTGACACGAAATTTTTATTCCAGAGGGAATTACGTTTTCCTCTAATATGCGCTTATACTGTTCTTTTTTTAGTATACCTTCGATTTTTACGAGATTGCCCACATTTGACTCAGAAAAGCAACCCCATATCATGACTGAACCTCCACTGTGCTTAATAGTAGGGGCTATGCATTCTTTCCGGGCACGCTCACCCACAGACCTACTCACGAAAACACGTCTTCGTGAACCGAAAATTTCGAATTTGGATTCATCGATCCACAATACTTTATTTCAGTCTTCTATGGTCCAATTTTGGTGATCACGTGCCCGCTTTAAACGTTTTTGCTTGTTTTGCATGCATAGAAGCGGCTTCCGCATTGCAATTCGTCCATGAAGACCAGCTTCTTGTAATCACCGTTTAACTGTGGAAACACTTATGGGTTTTCGACGAATAGCATTCATTTCTGCTGTGATTTCTGTGGCTGTTATTTTGTCTATTTCTCTTGCTTGTTACCACTATTGTAAGATCCGCTGAGGTTGTTACCCTTGGTCTGCCTTTTCGAGTTCTGCTCAACACACTTTCACATTAGCGATGTTTTTTGATTATATAACCCACGGTGGACTGATTTAAGTTCTGTAGCAATTTCGCGGTTGCTTTTGCCATTTTTATAGTATGCGATTATAAACGATCGTGTTTCTACACTCAATTCTTTCCGTTTAGGCATATCTAATCGATTGAACTTCTTCGAAACACACACACTATGAGCAGCTCACAAAAACTAACTGTAATTTTGCCAAAATACCCAAGTATAAATACTTAATAGTTTACAATAACATCCTACCTTAAAATAAAATCATAACAATCGAAAATTTCCAATTGAGAAATCTAATCCCTTAAGTGCAATTATACTACCTTGAGTTTTATTGGGATATTATCATTCATTGTGAATAATAGGGTAATCGCATAATTATTTTTGAATAAGCTTTTAATGATTTGAATGTTTACTATGAAACTATTTCTTACTACAGAAATAAATTTTATAATTACAACTTTTCTATAGAAACTGTAATGAAACAAGAGTGACCAAATACTTTTGAGCGATAGTGTATATATACATTTACTAACATTGTTCTAAACCGTATAAAAGTATATGTTAAGAGATAGTTATCTCGTCTGTAAATTTAGTACAAATTCTTAACTGTGTTTTTCTCTAATAGTTTTTATTTAGTTTGATCGTATTACCACATCATTTTTAAACTTTCGACTTTATTTACTTATTTTGTTACTTTCAATCAGATCAGTGATTTCCAATTTATTTTTGACGTAATCAAAAGGAATTCAGTTTAACCTTCCTCCATATAAGCTGATAGATCCTTGATAGTTGCATAATAATCTCTTCTTTGTTTTCTGCTGTTTCACATGAAAATATTCTAAGGTAAAATCCATCCTTTCTCAGCATTTTTCAAATTCTCTATTTTTAGGATTTCGGAATTTAAAATTTGTATTAATTATGAACACTTCCAAAAAAAGAATTTAATTAACGATCTTTTCCTGGAAACATTTATATTTCCTTATGTACTTAATTAACAAAATAAAATATAATATAATAACAAAAGAGAAGAATAGTATATTAGAAAAATTGTTAAAAATATTAGTACAACCTTCAATGATAAACATATAAATATATGTACAAAATAACGTATAATAATAATAAAAATATAATAACTTTTATTGTCCACCGATACACTGTTACAAGACAAATGATAGGTGTTTTTTAAGCTGTATGAGAACTATCGATATCGATAACTGTGCTTTGACAGCTGATAATGTCAAACTCTGTTGACATTTCTGTTCAGTAAGGTTTGGTAAGTCATTCTGAATCGTTTAACGCCAGAACAACGCTTCCAAATTGTAGAAATTTACTTTGAAAAAAATAAATCTGTTCGCGAAGTGCACTTCGTCCATTTTACGGTCAACATAATCGGCCTAGTGAGCAAGCAATTCGTGCAGTTATTGATCGTTTTTGAACTAATTTTACAAGACAAAGAAATGTGCATACCGAAGAGAATATTGCTCCTGTAGCGCGAAGTATTGAAGAAGACGCCGAAATGTCGATTCGTCATCGTTCTCAACTTGTTGGCCTTTGTCCTTCGACTACGTGGATAAAATACAGCTTGTGCAAGAATTGAAACCAAACGACCATCGTTTGCCTCGCATTTTTGCTGATTGGGCTCATTTGAAACTGGCCGAATGTGAGCATTTTTATCAAAGAATTGTGTTTAGTGATGAAGCTCATTTCTGGTTAAATTGCTACGTCAATAAGCAAAATTTCCGTATTTGGAGCGAATACAATCCTCAAGCAGTTGACGAATCATCATTACATTCATTAAAATTGACTGTTCGATGCGGCTTACACGCTGGCGGCGTCATCGATGCTTATTTCTTTCGAAATGAGGAAGGAGGCGAGCGCTATCAAGCCATGCTGACTGAATTTTTGTTTCCAAAAATTAATCAGCTCAACATTGACGACATTTGGCTTCAACAAGACGGCGCAACTTGCCATACAGCTCGCTTAATAATCGATTTATCGCAAAATCAATTTAGTGACAACTTTATTTCCAGAAGTGGTTCTGCTCACTGGCCCCCTGGGTCGTGCGATTTAACGCCTCTGGATTACTTTTTATGGGGCTGTGTTAAGTCATTGGTTTATGCCGACAAACCAGCAACTCTTGAAGTATTGGACATATGCTAGAAATCATATTTAAAAAGTAAATGCCATGAAATTATCTATCAGATTATAATAAAAGAAGATTTTTCGATTTTCCATTTGCCTGTCTTTTCAATTGATGTGGCGTCCATTTTCCCATCCTATGGATTCTTCCCATTGCTCGTAATCGGTCGCTAATCGTTTCTTGGGTCACATTTCCCGCTTCTGCCAATTGTTTTTGAATTTGAGTTTAGTCTTTATTCAATAACTGCTACAGTTTTGCATCTTTAAACTTTTTCGACCTACTAGAACCTTCTTTGCCTTGCTCATCGAAATCACCATTTCTGAATTGTCGAAACAACGCCTCACATGTTTTTATGGTTGGAGCACGCTCATCGTAAGTTTCTACCAGCAAACGATGACTTTCAACGACTTTTTTCTTTTGATTAAATAAGAAAAGCAATGTGTGCCGTAAATGCACTTTTTCATGCACGAAACTCGACATTTTCAAAGAGGTATAAATCTATGACAGTGCTACTTTTGCGAAATAAAACATGTATGGATTTAAAGCTTGATGTCAGTAGAATGAAATGGCATGTGTCAAATTATAACATGGCATACTTAAGCCTAGCGACATCTGTTAGAAAAACTGGTAATGAGTTTTCGGTACACCTGCTATGTGTTTGTTTCGGCTTTGATTAAATCAAATGAATCGGTTAAGTTGTAGATAATGATATTGCTAAACCCTTCAGTTTCTTCTTAATTTATTGTAATTAAAGAAGTAATTTGGGTTCATAAAAATTAAAATTTCGTTCTGAAATTGTCAAATGCCATTCATATAAATATAACTTTAACAGTAACGCCTCAATACATAACCTCGTTAATAAGTATTGAAGAATTTCAATGTTTAAACAAATTTTCCTGCTTATTATGCGCATACACATATTTATCGAGTAAATATTTGCATTTTTCCTTAATTTCAGATGTCAATAAGTACCGTAAGTACTGGCACGAGGCATTACAGAAGATCGGCGAGCTCCATACTGTCCACGGATTCCGACATACGATTTACAAGGAAAAAACTCAGTTCGCAATACAGATGTGGCTGTTGCATCATTGCCTCGTTTCTCTTTCTGCTATTGCTAGCAGGTGTAGCTGTTTATATAGCATGTGAGTGTGTACTATTTGTTATTTCTTATGTAATATTATGAATGTAGTTATACGATATTATATTGACGCATGGAATGATAATTCGGAAGTGTAAATACGTGTATATTATGGGAAGTTTTTTTCTTTAATTAAAACTCAATTAATTATTAGAAAAGAATAGAAAGGTGTACGTTTTAAATAACTATAATAGGGATTTGTTATGTGCATGTGTTTCTCTTTTAAGTAGTCTTGAAAGTATTTTGACTCTTAATATTAAACAATGCTAATATTTAAACGGACACAGTATTATATAAATTTCGTAAAGCAATTGTGTACACAAGACGTTAAAAAGCAATTGCAGTGAAAGTATAAAATGATTGTAACAATTATTATAAATAAAAAAAAAAACTGGTTGACTTTATATAAAGTGTTTTTGGCCTTGAAAACGCGAGAGTAAAAATTAAATACTGAAATACAATGTTGTGGTTAAAGTCCGCACGGTGCCCATAATTTTGGTATCAATTTTTTAACGCTCAACATAACTTTATTAAAACAATACTGGGCAAAGTACAAATTTCATTCTCTTAACATGTTTTCTAAGGTAGAACTTTTTTTAATTTAAACACCCCTATAGGCATTTACTAATATTACAATCTGATCTAATGTATTAGGTGCGCAACTAAGTTCTCGCTGTTTTTTTGACGAAAATGCAACTTTATTGTGAAAAAGTGTTTACAAATGAATCATTCAAAATATTGCCCATCGCTAGCGACAACTTTTTCCCATCTTTCTGGCAGAGCTCGAATACCGTCACGGTAGAAGTGTTCGTCTTTTGAGGCTATCCACGGATCAAGCCATTTTGAGATGTCTTCATATGAGCGGAACTGCTGATTAGCCAGACTATGTGCCATCGAACGGAACAAGTAATTACCGGACGGCGCAATATCCGGGGAATATAGCAGGTGGGGTAGGACCTCCCATTTGAGCGTTTCTAAGTAGGTTTCAACGGGTTTGGCAACATGAGGTCGTGCCTCTGCTTGTATTGTGGCCGCTTTTCGCGCAGTGCTCGACTCAATCGCATTAATTGAGTTCGATACCGTTCCCCAGTGATGGTGTCGTTCGGTTTCAACAGCTCATAGTAAATAACACCGCCCTGGTCCCACCAAATACACAGCAAAACCTCTGCAGTGTAAATATTCGGATGAAGCGACGACGTAGAAGCATGACCGGGCAGTCCCCATGATTTTGTTCTCTTTGGGTTGCTGTAATGAATCCATTTTTCATCACCCATAACGATGCGATGAAGAAAACCCTTCCTTTTTTGCCGCTGGAGCAGTTGTTCACAGGCGAAAAAAAGACGCTCAACGTCTCTTGGCTTCAAATCATAAGGAACCCAAGTTCCTTGATTTTGAATCATTCCCAACGCATGCAATCGCTGGGCAATAGCTTGGCGGCTAACTCCTAATGCTGAAGCAAGCTCTTTTTGCGTTTCGCACGGATCCTCATCAAGCAATGCCCCAATTCAGCGTCTTCGAAGGTTTTTGGTCTTCCTTCACGCGAACGGTCATCAACATTGAAATTACCGTCTTTGCAGCGATCGAACTAATCACGGCACGTTGTTTCGCTTAGAGCAGCATCTCCGTAAACTTTTTGGAGTTCTCGATGCGCTTCAGCCGCCGTTTTCTTCGAATGAAAGAAGAAAAGCAACACTTCCCGCAAATGACGATTATTTGGCACAAAATCAGACATTTTCACACAATCAAAAGTATATGACGCAAAAACAAAATCACTAATGTGTCAAAGCGTTTTGTTTACCATATGTCTAAGCTTGGTTCATTACGTTTTGGTTACCACTGGAACCATCTCCTGAAAAACAGCGAGAATTTAGTTAAAATAGCTGGTTTTTAATTTAGTTTCCGATGTTTTCCGATGTTCGTGAAACAATAGTTCTGCACTAGTACCATACAATCTACCGTGTACCGAAAAATTCTGTCCATTCCGGTTACAAGTTTCAACAAGTATGCACATATTCTTTTGACGCATATTTGGCGCTCTCTTTTTAGCATTTAATGTATACATACTGACCTAGCAAATGAACTAAAACGACGATGATTCATGTCAGTTATTAAGAGAGACGCGATCGTGTACCCATGGCTACTTATAGTTCATTTACACCACTGTATTTTGTACGAATTCCAACTAGGAAGAAATGCTACAGAAGCGTGTAGAAATTTCGTGAAACTGTTTGGTGAAAGTACAATTTCTGATAGAACATGCAGAAAATGGTAATTTCGACCTTTCTGATAAGCCACGCTTTGGGCGACCATCTTTGATCGACGGCGATACTTCCAAGATAATATTAGAGCAAAATCCTCTTTTGACAACATTGGAGTTTGCGGAAAGGCTTGGTTCAGCTCATCAAATCATTTCGGACTATATTCGGAAACTAGTATTGGCTTGGAAATGGGAGATGGGCGTTACATGAGTTAAGTGAGAAGAATTTGAATGATCGAGTCATCATATGCACATCTTTGATTGCACGGAACAAAATCGTACCCTTCTTGAAACGCATGATAGCTGGGGATGAAAAGTGGATTACCTATGAAAACATCGTAAGGAAAAACGCATATTGTGAATCCGAAAAACCTATTCCCTTCATCTCTAAACCGAAGTTCAGCCTGAGTAAGAGAATATTGTGTATATGGTGGGATATTCATGGACCAATACGCTTTGAGTTGTTGAAACCGTACGAAAATTTAATTCGGAAAGGTACTGTCAGCAACTGGATAATTTAAAAAACAGCACTCCAAGAAAAGAGGCCGCCGATGTTCAATAAGAAGGACATCATACTGCTTCATGGTAAGCCAGACCACATACTGCTTTGGAGACTCGTCAGAAACTCGGAAAGCTATATTGGGAAATTCTGTCGCGTCCACCATACTCCCCGAACCTAACATCTTCCGTTTATCACTTGTTTCTGCCTTTACAAAATTTTTTGTAAGGCAAAAATTTCAAAAACGTACTCGTAGAAGATATCAGACAAGCCCAGGTTCAATTTTTCACCTCTCTAATGATGGAAATTATATTATTCAATAAATTTTATTCTGGGTATGAATAATTTATTATTGTTTTATTTTGAAAACGAACTTTTTTTTAGTAAATTCATTAATAATCCAATTACACAGTCATAAGTTCACATTGGGACATGGCTTTTCAATTTTTTTATTGCCTTAAGATTAAGTTAAAAGAATTAGGTAATATGCCATGTATTTCATTTATTTTTTTGGCGCATCATAATATACATACATTCATTTTGAGCATACTGTGATGAACGAATAATTCTTTTTTATTCCGTAATAGAAGAAACTGAAAAGAGAACTTTATATAGAACGTGTTTTAACAATTATTTTTTTTCTAATTTGCCGTCATTGTAACGTTATGAAAGCATCAAAAACAGTGCGTTTATAAATTTTAAAATTATTATAATTATATAATTTTACATTTTCACACAACCAAAAGTATATGACGCAAAAACAAAATCACTAATGTGTCAAAGTGGTTTGTTTATCATATGTCTAAGCTTGGTTCATGACCATCTCTTGAAAAACAGCGAGAACTTAGTTGCGCTCCTAATAGATCAATGATTAATTTTGTACTAACTTGAATTAATACTGCTCCATCATCCGCCACAATACGTAGATGGGTAAATGAATTTAAACGTGGTAGAACAAGCTGTGTTGATGAAGCGCGCTCTGGAGCACCCAAAATCGTGATTTCTAAGAAAATGATTATAAAAATCCATAATATTATTACGCAAGATCGACGACTCAAAGTGAGAGAGATAACAGACATGGTAAACATTTCAACAGAACGCGTACACCTCATTTTAAGGAAAGAATTGGGCCTTCCAAGCTTTCGGCAAGATGGGTGCCGCGATTGCTTACGATCAAAGGTTCACTCGTTTGCACATTTCCAATGAGTGTTTGGACCTTAATAAGCGGAATCCGGTTGATTTTTGTTTATTGCGATGAAACTTGGATACACTACAGTACACCCGAAACTAAACAACAGTCGAAACAATGGTTAGAACGTGGTTCTGCACCTCCAAAGAAAGCGAAAACCACTTTATCGGCAAACAAGGTGATGGCATCAATTTTTTTGGTTTCAAAGGGCATTTTACTCATTAATTACCTTCAGAAAGGTGCCACAATAAACGGACAATATTATGCAGAACTTCTACAAAAATTAAATGTTGAGATTCGTGCTAAACGGCCAGGAATGGCAAAGAAAAATATTCTGTTTCACCAAGACAACGCTCCCTCGCACACCAGCACAGTTGCGATGTCCAAAATCCACAAATTGCATTTCCAATTAGTATCGCATGCGCTTTATCGCCGGATCTAGCCCCTTCCGACTTCCACCTTTTTCCAAAATTGAAAACGGCACTAGGCGGAAAGAAATTTTCGTCTAACGACGAGCTTATCATCTTCGTAAATGAGTATTTTGCAAGCGTTCCAGAATCGCAATTTAGAGATAGCATAAGTGTATTGGAGCACCGTTGGAAAAAACTATAAAAATTTTCTGTATCATCCGCAAAATTTTTAAAGCAATCTTCGTATTGATGTAGGGGCTTTAATTTACCTTTTTTTAATTAGTTCAGTTAACCACAGTCTCCGTTAAAAGTTACGTTAATTAATCGTAATATATATATATATTATATAGATGGAAATTATATTAAAAAATAATAATTACATTTTCCCAGCTTCATTTTTTCTATGTCGTGCGTAGAACATAAGTAGCTTACTTCGTACATGAAACATCCGGAATTTTGCAGAGTGTGTTCTTGTTAAACAATAAAGTTCTCGACATTTAAAATTCTATTACGTATTCTGTTCTATTGAAAGCTTATACCGTTTATTTTTAGAATACATTTCTTTTTTTCGTGCTACAGATACATATGAACATAAGTATGTATAGAATAATCACGACTGTCTTGGCGAGAAAGACCTTGCCTTTGAACAAGGACTGGTTATTAATTTGTTGGTTGGCACACTTGGCGCGACAAGCATATATAATTTTTCTTATTCTAATGAATAATAAATCAGTTTCTATTGAACATTATCTACATCTTATCATTTATCTAATACAATTTTCCTTCGTATAGATATTCTGTTTTGAATTAAGAAGATATTTACGATGAAAATATAATAAATTATTAACGCGTTAGTAATATTGCACGCTAGTATATGTACAGTTACATTCCACATTTTTATGTAAAACTGTCCTTGTTCTGATCGCACACACCTTGCACTTAAAGAATGCCTTCTATTTTTTTTTTGTTGGCAGCTAATATTATATTCACAATAACACTTGAAATGTTCTTTGTTATTTCGTTTATGTACATACATATAAATTGGTTACTACAACTTGAAATGTAGTTTGCTGGCGTGACAAATTCTTAACCCGTGCTTGTAAATAAACCTACAAAAATAAGTGTATAACTGCGTATATTATAACCTACTTCTTGTAATAATAGCAATATTTATTCAGCAAATAAAAAACACTTTTATAAATATTTCGTAGAGCCGCAACATGAGTGAGTTACTGGCATGTGAACATTAGCATTTGCAACGTCATCCAATATAAAAAAAAGATATAAATATGGCCAGGTTTGATACCTCTCCTGAACCTATCTGTTACCATGTTTGGAAATTCCATCCGGCTTTGAGCTTATCAGGGATGGGAACACCAAAAATTAGTTATTGAAGATATAGGGACGCCACGATATTAAAGAATGTCAAAACGCTAATACTGAAAACGAGCAATAATCCAATTTGCAGGTGTCAAAAGATGGTACAAGCGTAAATAACAATTTAAATTAAAGAGAAAAAAAACATTTATAGGCAAAATTGTATAATTGCGTATATAGAGATGTGGTATTACAATAGAAAGAAAAAGGATGAACATAAAGTGGCACTGATGCGTTAGTAAATACTTGAAACAGGTCAAGCTAATCTTTGTCGATTAATATAGTTTCATTATTGACAGAGACAAATAAGAGTTTTAATATATACATGTAATCTTCAATATAAAATTAAACATCATAAATAAGTGCTCCAAATATGCGTATATTAGATTCACAACAACAAAAAATAACAATCAATTTAGTATTACTAACTAAAAATTGTATAAACTGTATAATATTAAATTACTATTTAAAAACAAGTTGAACGTCAATAATATCCAACGTGCAAATGTTCCACATTTTGAATTGAACGACAAAATAAACGTTACAGTGATTTTTACTTCACAGGAATGATGGCAAATAACTTTAACTTAAGCCAGGCGGCTGTACAAAAAAACCTACTACTACTATTGCAAAATACCCTGTATAATTTTATGAATTGGACAGCCGTTTATTACGTCCCAGAACAAGCAAAAACTTTTATAAACAATTTTTTTCTCAAGATCTCGATAATAAAATTTTTCTTCTTCTAACAAGCCGACAACACTCTGTGTACATAAGACAGATTGAAAAATATTATATTTTCTTTCATCTGACAATAATTGCATTCTTTCCTTTGGATGCCTTCACCTAAAATCTAACCTGTCTTTCGCTTCTAATTCCGATGATTTTCTTCTTGGAACACTTAGCCTAAAACAAAACCTTGTAATCAGATAACTATTCCTATTCTTTTAGAATTTAAAATTACGTTCGTTTGCGAAATTTTTGCAACTACTTTATTTACATCACCTTTATTAGACTTTGCTTATACATTTTGTTTATTTTTTAAATTGTTTATAAATGTTAGGGTTAATAGTTTTGCTATGTTTCTGCCTATTAGTAATTCATATAAAAATTTAGTTTTTAATTTATAAATTCAATGAAACTCTTAAGGAAACATCTCTATTTCTTACTATTCGTTCTTGGTTCAAAGAAAGAACAAATCTATTATTTAATAGTTTTATTTATTTAAATCAGAATATCTCCTTGAAACCCTTTTTTTTTCTGTTGACGGATTTTATGTACCTGAAAATAAACCAATCACTTATTGTAAACAAGTCTTTCTTCTATTTGTTTTTGATGTTATGTTAACGATCTAGTCATTTTGAAGCGACGTGATATTATCGTAATGTTTTTATTACTATTTGCTTCTTTGAAATTGCTAGGTGAGAGGAAGCTGATCAGTGAAATGTTAAAAACAAATAGATGACCATGACAAGACTCGTAAGATTATCGACAAGTAAAAACGGCCATCAAATCTTACACTTAAAACACTTATTATTTTCAAACTATAAGATTTGACATTCTGTGGTTATTGTAAAACAATGAAATGATAGTATGTTCTATAAAATTAACGTATCTAAAATATAAAAATAGAATTAAACTTTAACTATTACGTTTTTAATTTCAGACACATACTTTTTTACACAACTTCCACAAGAACAAATATATCGAGCTAGTTTTAAAGTCGTCGATGGTGATATATACTCGATGGAAATGGCGGACCCTTCGACAGACAGATTTAAAATTAGGGCACGAGACTACAGAGAAAGACTGAATTTATTGTTTAGAAGAAGTTATATTAGGCATGGATTCTCGGGAACTGAAGTTCTGGCATTAGATGGGTAATTTTTTTTTAACATTTAAATAAAATATAACTGATTTATGTGTTCTTTTTATTACGTTAAATGTAAGATTTCTATTTTCATTTTGAAATGAGTTAATCATCAAACGAGAATAAACAAGCAAACGTCTGCCTCTTGGACGGCCCGTAGTTTGTTTTCAGACAGTGTTGAGTGTGGTGGTGCGTAGTAATGTCGCATAGCGAGGTTATTGATTAATTGATCTTGGCGGCCATTAAATTGTTCTCACAAGAAAGCCATGCTTTCGCGGGCTGTGTGGTAAGTAGCGCCGTCTTTTTGGAACTAAATGTTGTCGAGATCACGGGCTTCAATTTCAGGCAGCAAATAATCCGTTATCATGGTACGGTAACGGCGGCCATCTTCATTTTTGAAGAAATATGGACCGATGATTCCACTTGCCTATAAACCACACCAAGCGGTGGTTTTATCTGGATGTAATGACAGCTCTTGAACCTCTTCGGGTTGTTCTTCACTCCAAATACGGCAATTATGCTTTATTGATGTAGTCATTAGGCCTCATCGCTAAACAAAATTTTGGTCGAAAACAGTGGATTTTCTTCCAGCTTTTCAAGAGGCCAAAGACTGAAATAGTGACGATTCAAAAGGTCGGCCGCTTTCAATTATTGAACAAGTTGAATTTTGTATGCTTTTAAACCAAGACCCTTACGTAAAATACGCCAAGTTATGGCATACGACAAGTGAAGTTATTGAGATCTACTTCGAATCGATTCTTCACGGTTATCGCGTACACTCTCAGCTACCATCGCTATATTTTCTTCACTACGTGCTGGATGTGTTCTATTTGGTCGCGTATTATCAAATAATGAAAATTTCGTTTCAAATTTCTCGATGGTATAGCGAATTTTGCATTCGGTAGGCCGATTACATAGACCATAAGTTGCTATAAGAGCATGAAACGCCATTTCTCGTGGAACGCTGATTATCATAATACAGATGAATAATTTGTAGACGCCGTGCCGGGCTGAGTCTTTCCATAATAAAATACCACACAGTACTTAACTAAAATAGCATGAAAGTTTGACACGACTCACGGTTTATCTGTCAAAAAATCGCTATTGAAAAAAGTACATCATAACGAATCACCCATTATATTGGGTTGGCAACTAAGTACTTTCGGTTTTTATTGATAGAGAGCGTTGCTTTATTTTTTGTATAACGTATGTTAGTGCTGTACTTTACCGTTTGTCGCGTGATACTAGTCACATTGACGTAACTTCAGAAGCAAGTAGTGTGTGATTTTTATTAAAGCTATTAGTTGTGGTTAATTTTAAATGGAGTGCAGAAACGAACATTTTCGACATATTTTAATATTTTATTTCCGTAAAGGAAAGAAAACTGCTGCGGTTCACAAAAAGATATGTGAAGTTTATGGTGCTAATTGCTTAACAGAGCGCACGTGTCAGAATTGGTATAAAAAATTCCGTTCTGGAGATTTTTTCCTCAAAGATGAGCAACGTTCTGGTCGGCCTACTGAAGTTGATGATGACCAAATCAAAGTCATAATTGAAGAGGATCGTCATATAACTGTTTGAGAGGTTGCGGAGAGGCTACATGTATCGCACACAACAATTGAAAAACATTTAAAATGTCTTGAGCTAGTTAAGAAGCTTGATATTTGGGTACCTCACGAATTGAAAGAAATTCATTTAACACAAAGAATCAACTTTTGCGATATGCACCTTAGACGAAATGAAACCGACCCTTTCTTAAAAAGAATCATCGCTGGTGATGAAAAATGGATCCTGTACAGTAACATAGTCCGAAAACGATCATGGAGCAAACACGATAAACCAGCTCAAACCACATCGAAAGCTGAATTGCATCCAAAAAAGATCATGCTATCAGTTTGGTGGGATTACAAAGGTGTTGTGTTTTTTGAGCTGCTTCCAAGGAACCAAACGATCAATTCTGATGTTTTCTGTCAACAATTAATAAAACTGGATGAAGCAATCAAAGAAAAACGGTCAGAATTGTCAAATCGGAAAGGTGTAGTTTTCCACCAAGATAATACAAGGCCTCACACATCTTTGGCAACTCGTGGGAAACTATTGGAGCTTGGCTGGGAAGTGATGCCACATACCCCATACAGCCCTGATCTAGCACCATCTGATTACCATTTATTTCGAAGTTTGCAGAATTCTTTGAATGGTAAAACTTTCACAAATGACGATGACCTTCACTCGCACCTGGTTCAGTTTTTTGCTGATAAGGACCAGAAATTTTATGAGCCCAGAATCATGCAGCTGAAAGAAAGATGGCAAAAGGTCATTGAGCAAAATGGAAAATATATAATTGATTAAAAACTATTCTTTGTTTAAAAAAAAAGTGTTTTATTTTATACTACAAAACCGAAAGTACTTAGTTGCCAACCCAATAATTGAAAACAAATATTCTCAAATATCCATTTTCAAAAAAACTGTTTTTCCTTTTTTCAGAATTGAAGGCAGAGACTTGATAGTTCATTTTAACGTTCACATCGATCCCACGTACGTAGACGTAGACGCCAATGACTTAAAAGAATTACTCAGTAAAGAAATAACGTTAGAAGAGTCATTATATTTTAGAAATTTAACAATAGACGCTAAAAGCTTAGAGGTAAAAGAGAGCGACGCGCCAATTCACAATACCACGACGGCAAAACCGACGACATTAAAACCCGAATCGGTAACAAAAATACCAGAACCACCGAGGAAGTGTTCCAAAGTAGAATTGCCATATTGCAATAGATTATCATACAACATCACCACATACCCGAACATCTTCGGACATAAAAAACTGGAAGATGTTCAGAATGACATGATATCGTTCAGAGAAATAGTCGATGCTGAATGTTACAATTACGCATACGACTTCGTGTGCAGTCTCTTGCAGCCGTCCTGCAAAAATGGTCAGAAAGAGGATGAAATGATTCTACCGTGCAAAAGTTTCTGTCGAGATTTCATGTTGGGTTGCGGAAGCAGATTACAGCCCAGACTGAAATCAATCTTTGACTGCAACAACTTCCCGGAATTCCAAGGGATCGGATCGTGTATATATAAGCCAAGTAAGTAATCAGATTACTCTGTCTAATTCCTCTTTTTATACTTATACAAGTCTTCTTACTTCTAGACTCTGTCCTACCCAATTTGACAAGCGAAAATGCGACACAACACCTAAATGCGGAACAACAGCCTTCGCTAAAGCAAATTGGTGTACCGGTATCCAACAATTCCTCAACTAACATCACCATTCCACTAGTACCGTCCATCCAAAATATTAGTTCCAGTGATAGCTCCTGAACTTTATTTCTACATTTAGATTAACTGTAGTATTAATATTATTTAAGAATGTATATTTTTTATAAATAAATAGTTATTAAGTTACGTAATATGTCTGTATAATATCCGTATTATATAATTTAGACATTTATTTATTTTACATGGGTAACCTTATGAAGAGAAAGCAGCAACCAATGTAAGTATTACTATCATTAGTAGAGCGGTCAATTTTTATCGGCGCAGCAGGTTAGGATTCGATGTAGTAAGTGCGGAAGTAAGTCACTATAGATTTTGGATATGTACTTATTACAAACCTGGTGGGCAGACAAATGTGACCACTCTAACCATTATCAACATTACAATTTCACAACACATTTCAATATTTACCAAATTGCCAAAAGAATAATTAAAGCGTAAAGATTTTATAGAACGATTCGAATTACATCAAGAAAACTAATTATATGAGTTATTGGACACTTTTCAGATGGCTGGTATACCGCGATTATTCTATGTCTCTGAACATACACTGCTCGAAGCAATTAGATGGTAGACACGCAAATATTTTTATATTGCAACTATAACGCTTTTAAACAAGAAACAAAATGCCTTGACGGGTTTCAACTTGGACAGGGCTTCGGTGCAGTGCCTGCGAGAACCCCCACTGCTCGAGGGTATAAAAGCGCGTATGCAAGCGATCTCGACTACAGCTAATTCTTTAACTGTAATTACGAGTAATAAAGGAAGGGCAACCCGATTTGACTCATGCACAGGCTTGGAGAGCCATAGGTCAATTGGAAGGTGGACGGAGACAGCAAGCTGTTGTCGAAGTTTTTGCAGTTAGCCAAAGTGTGATTTCGCGTTTGTGGAATCGGTTTTTAGAAACTGGAGACGTTCAGAGAAGACGGGGAAAAGGACGCCCGTCTACAACACCAAGAGATGATCGATACCTAACAGTATTTGCATGTAGAAACCGCACTCATAACGCAACGCAGCTTAGAAGTGAGCTTGCTGCTGCTACTAGAAGAGTAGTATCAACTCTAACAATAAGAAATCGTCTTCATAATGTTGGCATGTATGCTCGAAGACCCCCTAGTATGCGTTCCACTAACTGCTCTACATAAAAGGTTGCGGAGAATATGGACTGAGCAGCATAGAAATTTGTATTACGATGACTGGGCACAAGTATTGTTTTGTGACGAATCCTGATTCGCTTTAAATCCAGAGAATAGGCATATTTTAATTTGGCGTGAACCTGAAATACGTAATAAACCACAATTTATTCGAGAAAGACCGCAATATGAAGGTGGAAGTGTAATGGTATATGATGGGATAAGTGCAGGAGGTTATATAGACGTTTATGTGATACAAAATGGCAATCCGACAGCTCAGAGCTATCTGGATGAAATTTTGAGACCCATAGTTCTTCCGCACGCTGACGCTATGTGAAAATGATTCACTTTAATGGATAACAATGCTCGTCCATATCGAGCAAACATCGTGAACAACTGGATTGAACAATTGGGAATCAATAAAATGGTCTGGCCAGCAAATTCTCCTGATGGTAATCTTATCGAACATGCTTGGCATGCCTTAAGAAGACGTGTTGCAGCAAGAAATATGCCACCGCGTACAATTCAGGAACTTCAAATTGCTCTGATAGAGGAATGGAATAATATTCCACAAGAATATTTTGATGTCCTGTTTCAATCAATGCCGACGAGATATCAAACCTTTGTTGCCGTTCATGGAGATCATACACATTATTAACAATAGATTTTTTTCGTCATTTTGTCAATAAAACTTCTTATAAAGTCTGATAATTGTGTATTCATTTAATGATATTTATTCACTCTAGTGTCTTAGTAGCTTTATAATGTGCACGAACAAGTTTAAACGTGGCAATGCGTTCGGTTTCTTATTTAAAAACGTTGTAGTTAAATATATAAATATTTGCGAGGTGCTGCACTCTCTATTTATTTATTTTATTATTATTTTTCCAAATATCCCCTAATTATTTTGAGCAGTGTAGTTATTACATATACACATATCATATCGAAGTATTTCTAGGTAGCCAGATATGACAACATAGTTTAATAGTTTAACCATCTCGATCATCCGACTTTTTCCTAAACGATTTTTATATTCGAGATTATCTTAAATCTAAAATGTATACCTGGATTCAAATAAACGAGATAGAGGAACTGAAAAACCGCACATTCACCGCCCGAAGCGAAAATCCCAATTCCTTAAAAATGTTCAAGCATTTTAATCAATAAATGTTAACAAAACCTTTTCCCCAATAATTTTCGCATATTGTGTACGTATTTCGACAACTAAGTTATTATTATCAGCAGACAATCAGTGTCACCCTAAACCCGAACGACGAATCATCCTCAACCAAGACAATGTAAGTTCGCACACAGTACGCAAGACAATTGAATTTTTAACGCGACAAAACGTTGAATTGTTGGGTTGGGTTCCGTACAGTCCGGACGTAAGTCCAAACGATTTCTTCACATTTCTGAAAATCAAGAACTGACTGCGTAGTCAAAGATTCCAGTCGTCAGAAGGAGCAGTCGATGCCTTCAAAAACGCAATTTTGACTGTACCAACAAATGAGTGGAGCAACTGCTTTCAGAGTTGATTCGAGCGGATGCAAAAGTGCGTTAATCTTTGTGGAAAATATTTCGAAAAGCAATGAAGTCATTAAAAGCTATCTATTGTTTTATTCCAGTTTTATATGCAAAACTTAAAAGACAGCCCACGTATTAAAACGTATCTTTAATGCGTCGAAAAGAGAAATAAAATTTTTTTAAGAAAGTAAACTTAAATATTCAAGATTTCTATTCATTTCAGTGAATATCCATTTCCATGATCATAATCCAACACAAAATCACGTACAATATTGCATTTGAAAGTTTACACAAAACGTATAATTGACGAAAAATTCGAATAATGTCCACTTTCTTCATTCACACTTTCACCCGACCTACCTAACCTATTAACGGATCTTTCTAATTCGTAAACTTCCGTGTTTCTAATGATCGCAATACACAACCATTAACTTGAGACCAACAAAGACAACGACGTGAACGTGATTTCGCCGATTGTTTCAGATTGTCTGCGCGAGATACAGTCAAAACCGGTCACTTCGTCACGACAGTGCGACGGAGTAGCCGATTGCGAAGATCTATCGGACGAAAGGTCGTGTTCCTACTGCCCCATTAACCACGTTCATTGTGGAATAGGTCGAAAGTGTATCCGCAAGACGCAACGATGCGACGGCAGAATAGACTGCCCAGATGGAAGCGACGAACGGACATGTCGTACGTAATTATAAGCATTTCTGCTGTTGGCATCGCATATTCTAATTACTAACATGCTTAAATAACATTTCTATAGCCGCTAACAATTGAATGAATTGTTTTAATTACGAAAACCGGATTTACTTCCATTCTCCATACGGCTCCTTTTTCCTTTCTAATTTAAATGCTTTTGCTAACGTTAATAAAACTTGCAAAAAAACGCTTCCTGACTTGGCGAAAGAAGTTATTCCTATGTATCAATTACAAGAAAGGTGTTGACACGTCATTAAGAAAATCTAATTTTTTATTAACATCAAGCCGTACATATATAAAATATACAGTGTGAGCAACAATGAATGACCTGATCCCACACTTCTGTCCATAGATATCACCTCAATATTTACTTCCTCTTAAAAGTGAAATTAGACAGTGTCTCACTCAATTCAATTATAATAAAAATATGCTAGCTACTATGTAAACAACAAATACTACTGTGAAAACGGCATTTTCGCTAAATATATGTGAACTGAAGACTTTAAAAAGACTGATGAAGGCTAGCATGTAAGTATAAATAATGGATTTTAATCACAAAACAAGTTCTGTACACTGCACGTCAATGAAAGGTTAACGACATAAACATAGAGTAGGAAAACTCACTAGAAATTACTAAACTGCTAACTTCAGATGGAAAAAAAGGAAGTAAGTACTGATATGGGGCGGGCGGAAAGTAGTAAAAGATCAGGTCAATCATTGTTGCTCACTCGTTATTTGGTCAATTTTAATAACAGAAATAGATTTATATCAAATAACAATGAACACATTTCGCCTTGCTTTATCACTACAAACTACAATAATAGCAAAATTGAAATTAGAAGCTACTGAACCCAAAGATCAAACTAAGAAAACACAAAATAATTAACGACAAGCTTATTAGTGTTTGTAAAGGCATGGGAAATTAAATCGATAAATCACCATGCGATAATACCGACATAAATTTGCTTACTGTGCGTGCCATCGACGAGTGTTTCTTTAACAAGTTTCAGCAAACATGTACATACAATGTATATTTAAGTAAATATCCTTTACTCTACAAACTACAACACTGTCTGTCGCAGAGAAAACCGACCTTTTTTAAATTCTAATTCCTAGTGACGCGCCATCTATTTAAAAAAATATGCGTCGGTAAGGTAGATCTTTCACCAATGTTATCTCAAAATATCATTTGCTTCATTACAAGCAGAGAAATTGCGTATAAAGTAATAGTGTGTACATAGTGGCATTGGTTGAAAAATGAATTTCGAACAAAGAGCAAATATCAAGTTTTGTTTTAAACTCAGTAAATCGTTTACTGAAAGGTTTAATTTGATCAAACAAGGGTATGGTGATGCGTGTTTATCACGTACGAGTGTGCAATTTGTATGAGTGGTATAAACGATTTAAAGACGATCGTACGGTCGTAAATGAGGACGAACATCCTGGTGCAAAAAAATCTGTGGTTACGGAAAGTAACATCGAGCTTGTGGGTGAATTTATTAGAAATGAGACGAAATCCTCATTGTAATACATGGGAATGGAATTGAATATTTTCAAAGATTCAATTCATCGCATTTTGGCACAGCATTTGGGACTGAGAAAGATTTGTGCAAGGTTTGTACCACAGCTAACTGAATTCAACATTGTACAGACTTGATTAAAGACAAAAAGTACGAAAACTTCAGGTATTCTATTGTAACTGGCGATGAGACATGGTGTTTTCAATATGATCCAGAGACCAAGCTTCAAAGCTTTGAATGGAAGCACCCAATCGAAAAAAAGTCGTGAAGACAATGTTGATTTGTTTTTATGATTCGAAAGATATGACATATATGTTTAGAAAACTGGTGGAAAATTTTAAAAATGTTGTCTACAAATGAACATGGAAAAATTGATTACATGACAATAGAATGTGCTGGAAGACTTAGACATTGATGGTAAAATAATTAAAAACACCAGAGGATATAAATATGTTGGAGTTACCCTAACAGGCGATGGAAAAAAAGAAAGAGACATATTGCCAAAAGTGGAAAGAAGAAGAACAAGTACAAACCAGTTAAACTCAATATTATGGAATAAAGATATTCAGAGGAAATCAAAAAGACATATTCAAAACAATAGTGGAGAGCCCGTTTACATACAGCTCAGAAGTATGGACTGTAAAAAGGAATATGCGAAACCGAACAAATACAGTAGAAAAGAATAAGCCACGCCCAGGCCGACCTTCTCTAATTTCTCAAGATGTGGACAGTAAAATTCGAGAGGATCGACGATTTACAGTTTGAAAGTTATCAATTGATTTTCTACAAGTTTTGTACACTATTTTTTCCGAAAAACCGAAGTATCGAAAACTGTGTTGTCGATGGGTTCCAAGACTGCTTTCTGACGACCTCAAAAAAAAGACTGCTTTGTACTTTAATGTTTTTGACTCGATACGATCAACGACCAGAATTTTTGGACCACATCATTACAAAAGACGAGACATGTGTATCTCACATAACTCTTAAATCCAAGCAACAGTCAATAGAATGACACATATCGTCGCTAACCAGAGCGAAAGCCAAACAGACAATTTCAGCAGGAAAAATCACGACAACTGGTTTTTTCAGGAAAGGGATTTTGTTAATGGATTTTATGGCGAGAGGCATAACAATCAATACTGATGCGTATTGTGTGATTTTGAAAAAACTCCGGCGTGCCTTACAAAACAAGCGACGTGGGCCACTGTCTTCCAGTGTGATGTTGTTTCACATTAATACATGTCCACGTGTCTTTGCACAAACACAAGGTCTGTACCTTACAGTCCAGACCTTACACCCAGTGATTTTCACCTGCTTTGATACTTGAAACTCCTTGGTAGTCAATGGTTTCACGACGAAGTGAAAACTGATATGGATTGAGGTTCTTCACATGGAGAAAATTTCTTTGACGTCGATACTCAAAAGCTTGTTGAAAGGTATATTAAAAATGTTTGAACAAAAATGGAAATTACGTAGAAAAGTAGGTGGAAGTTTGTAGAATATGGAAGTAAATATATTTTAATATTTACAGCATTTTTCTTCTTATTAAGAACATACCTTATTTAAAAAATAACCCTCGTACTTACAAAAATAATGATATAACTTTTTTTCACAATTTTTAAGTGTTATCGAACTCTTAATATAATTATGAACGTGTATTTATGCATGTAATACTTATTTCCCACTTCGTACGATTATAGTCAGGAATAGATTAGAAAGTTGCGATCATTACGCTTTTAAATGCATGTTTAGTGAGCCTCGCCCCATCCGTAAAGAATCTGAGGAAGAATTGGCTCGTGAGTCCGCACCTAACGCAATATCACTCCAACGGCTTCGTGATCTTCAACGAAAAGGGGGATATCGGCAAGTTGTGTACAGAAAACTTGAACAGGAGTCTCACAGCGAATAAGATGTTGTTAGTTCTAGAAACTGTTGCAACGTCACTTTGTAGAACGTTAACTTACAGGTATGAAATAAGAAAAGTATTGAAACTATTCTACATAGTACATCTGACAGTCACCTGTAATCGGTTGAAATTAATGCTTTTTCCATCCTTTTGATATAATGCATTTTATTTTATAAAAGAATAAAACTTCAGAAATCAAATTTTGTATAAAATCTGTTGCTACTTAATTTTACTGTCAAATTTATTATACATATTACCAACTGAAATTTTAAAATTTAATAGGTGTTTTAAGTGGTCCAAGAAAGAAAGTAAATACATTGAAAGTTATATTTTATTTTGCTACAGCACGAATATTGATATCCAATCTATAATTTAACTATTATTAATACATCTTTGCGAGTTAGTAATCTAGGATTTACACCGTTTACAGTACACGTCTATTTTTATAACTAGAGATGGATCGTTTTTGCCGGTGTACAGAAGCGCGCTCAATACGAGTTTTACTGGCGTTAGACGGGATAGTTATATTTATAACTATATCGTGCAATTGTGCATTAGTATGTATTACATACAATATTCTTCAACAGTAAATATTTATTTGCACATAGTTAGTGAGTTTATTACGAGCGCGTGTTTGGCTAGATTAAGCGCTGCATGCAATAAGAAAATAAGTTGAAATAAATATAAATGTTTACAATGAGCATCAAAAGTCCAGGACGTGTGCCAAGCTGAAAAAATATTATTAGTGGAAATAAAACATCGGGATTGGTCTTAAAAATTTACTAATTTAAAATAATTCTTAAATCTTGAGTATACGTGTGTGTGTGTCTGAATACACACACACACACACACACACACACATATATATATATATATATATATATATATATATATAATAAACAAGGAACTCGTAGGTAATTCGGTCTGTGAACTGAAAGACTTGATATTTTTTTCTTTAGACTCTCTATATTTCGCTACTGCTTGGCGGCTTCTTCAGGAGAATCAAGAAAATTATCAAAGCCACACACTAACTAGACATAACAATACACAACATATACCGTCACGATCGAAGAACATTATATGTTGTCTCATCTAACCTTGAACCTATTGATGTTATTATTATTGAAAATTATTATTGTTTAGAGTCGCGATAAATTGATTTAATAGGTGTCAAGGTTAGATGAGACAACATATAATGTTCTTCGATCGTGACGGTATATGTCATGTATTGTTATGTCTAGTTAGTGTGTGGCTTTGATAATTTTCTTGCTTGTCCTGAAGAAGCACCAAGCAGTGGCGAAATATAGAGTCTAAAGAAAAAAGTATCAAATCTTTCAGTTCACAGACCGAATTACCTACTAGTTCCTTGTTTATATATATATATATATATATATATATATATATATATATATATATATACATATCCTGAGCCATGTTGCTATGTATACTTTGCGGTAGCAAAATAAACACGCAAACACAGCATATGCGAGTAAAACTCAACTACACAAGCTCGTAGAAAGAATGGGTGTAGCCTTGCTCATGACTGGAATAGAAGTGTCTCTTTTTCTTACAAACTAGGGCTTTTAAGAAGAAAAGAAGCAGTAAACTGAAGAGCAGGGGACTGGTCATATTTGAACTAACCAAGGAGAAGAGAGAATAGGCACGCTAGAAATTGGGCGCTCCAAAAAAAATCAGGATAAATTAAAAGCGCGATGTCGATTAATTACCAAGCAGATAGATATCTAGACAGAATAGTAAACGTGTATTCTGTGTGAAAAACGAAAGATTTATATTTGAATGTCTAATTGAGTTTAGAAATCAATACAATAGAATTAATACTGAACGTGAGTTAATCGAAAATTACTGAGACTATTCCAAGAAAAGACGTTCGTTCTAGGTGCTTGGCTTCCCGAAAAATGACGACTGTTAGTTTTGTTACTGCCTGACTGTATGTAACAACAAAAACAAAAAGATTCCGCATCTGAACATAACACAGAGAATATCTAAATAATAATTTATTCATTCAAAATCGAAGTATATTTAAATTAAAATAAAGTAATTTAAAAACATGATACAATATACAAAAATTATTGCAAATGCGAAGCGTACCAATATAAAATGGGAGTTAGATGTGGCATTTCCAAACTTAATGGGTTACGAAAAACTGGATTCCTAGCAGCGCGCGCCACAATTCTTAAAATGATATATCATTCTTTAATTTATGCTTATGTAAAATATTCACTCACCTATGTACGATTAATTGAACCAGCAAAACGCACTCTAAAAGCGATTGCAGTGGACTAATGCACAATTGTGCGATATAGTTATAAATAAAATCATCGCGCGTTATGTCAACCGAATTCGTATCGTTCGAGTATTCACTCACCTATGTACGATTGATTGAACCAGTAAAACACTCTAAAAGCGATTGGAATGAACTAATGCACAATTGTACGATATAGCTATAAATAAAATCATCGCGCCTTATGTCAACCGAATTCGTATCGTTCGAGTATTCACTCACCTATGTACGATTGAATGAACCAGCAAAACACATTCTAAAAGCGACTGCAGTGAACTAATGCACAATTGTACTATATAACTATAAATAAAATCATCCCGCCTTATGACAACCGAATTCGTATCGTTCGAGTATTCACTCACCTATGTACGATTGATTGAACCAGCAAAACACTCTAAAAGCGATTGCAGTGAACTAATGCACAATTGTACTATATAACTATAAATAAAATCATCGCGCCTTATGTCAACCGAATTTGTATCGTTCGAGTATTCCCTCACCTATGTACGATTGATTGAACCAGCAAAACACTCTAAAAGCGATTGGAATGAACTAATGCACAATTGTACGATATACCTATAAATAAAATCATCGCTCTTTGTGTCAACCGAATTCGTATCGTTCGCGTTATTCTACACTGACAAAACGATTCATATCTCTATGATCGCCATTTCAGTTCATACATAAAATACAATGAAATTTATTTTATAGGCGATTATTATCTGTTCATGTAGAAATCGATAAAGAAAATGGAATTCCATACGTCAGCATGAAAGATCCTACAGCAGAAGAAATAAGTTTTATTAGAGGTCCCTGCAATTCGAAGCAAATTATGAAAATCAGATGCGAAGAATTAGGTAAGTAAACAAACTAACGAAATACCTCCCTTAAATGAAAAAATAAAAATTTTTAATTTAATAACTCTTTTGCTCGTTTTATAAACATCAAAACTCTTACATTTCCACTATTAAAATTACAGCATGTGGAATTCCGGCGACACAAAGTTCCGCCACATCGCGCTTGAATAAATTATCTTACCACGGCGACTGGCCTTGGCACGCTGCTTTGTTCAAAGAAGACGTCCATCTGTGCGATGGCACGCTCATTTCCCCAGAATGGGTTATAACGACAACGTCCTGTTTTCAAGGTCAACCGAAGGCCGAATGGACCGTTCGTCTCGGAACTGTGAGATTATCCGCAACATCACCCTGGCAACAAGAGAGACGAATCGTGGGCATGGTAAAATCACCTGTAGAGGGCAGCACTTTAGCCCTGACTAGATTGGAAGAAGCTTTCGTTATGTCCGATTTTGTCAGACCAATTTGTTTGCCGAAAGAAAGTTTTGGCGTCAAAGAAAGTTTGATGTACTGCAACACTTTGGGTTGGACGAAAAACAGAGATCAGTTGCAAAGGGTTCAAGTTCGAATAGGAAGAATGGACAAATGCGAAAATAAGAGTATTTCTAGTGTGAATAGTATTTGCACAGAAACTGCGTATGGCCACGATGATTGCAATGTAAGGAAGTGCCACAGTACAATTTCTATTTAATAAATTATATCCCTGCTACGAGGGTAGCCGTTTATATTTCGGGAACAGCAAACAAAAAAAAATTTTAATATCGAAAATAGTTTCATTGCTTTTCAAAATAATCTCCTAAAAAATCAATGCACTTGCATTCGTTTAAACCAATCCGAAAAGCATTGCCGCCACTGTGAAGGTGGTATCTCCAAAATATGAGTTTTGAATGCCTCAACTACCTCTTCCGGCGTAGAAAACCGTTGACCACCAAGTTTATTCTTCACGTGTGGGAACAAAAAGAAATCAATTCATCAATTCAATGTTTTGTCCTGTCAAATATTCAATTGTTTGAACCGACAAACTGAAAATTGTCGCTTTCAGTTTGTTTTCTTTATTTATTCAAAAACTTTTGGCAAACAAATAGTTGTGTACCATTCGGAATTGACCGTTCTATAAGTCTCTAAAGGCACGGTTGCAATGTGACCGGTTTTTTCGAAAAAACAGGCGACCATTTATTTTGAAGTGCTTTGAGCGCGAACAACTTTTGTTGGTTTTGGCTCAAACTGGAATACCGACACTGTCGACTGCTGTTTACTATCGGGCTCATATGTATAGATCTAAGATTCATCATCTGTGACGACTTTATAAATGTTCTTTTGAAGTACCGCCATTGTATTTTTTGTGCATTTCTTGGCACCAATCGACGCGAGTCCTTTTTGAGCGGTTGTTAAATTATGTGGTACCAAACGTGAACATAGTTCCTTAACGGCAAAATGTTCATGCAGGATCTTATGCACACTGGTGCTACTAATACCTAGAGATGCCTCGATCTCACGGTGTCACACGACAATCTTGCATTATCAATTCAGACACTGCATTAATGTTTTCCGACACAACAACATTCGTGGGACGACCTTCACGAAATTCATCGTCCAAAGAACGCCGTCCAAGTTTGAATTCACCATACCAACGATATACTGTAGTTTTCAATGGTATTTCATCACCATATAAAGAATTCAGCTCGTCGATGCATTCTTGTTGAGATAGTTCACGCCGAAAGTAATAAAAAATAATTGCACGAAAATGTTCGCGAGTTAATTCCATTTTTTCGCTGACATAAAATTTTCAAGTTACTGTCAACAATAGAAATAGCGAGCGGATAATAAAGCTGTGTAGGGTAAATATATTGTCAAAATGACATACTTCACGATGCAATCATCAGATCGGAGGCAACACTGACAGTGTTGCCAGTTGCCGAAATATAAACGGCTACCCTCGTAGTTAAAAATGATCGTTCACATTGGAAGTCACTCAACATTTTTTCCGATTTTGTTTATTACCAGAAATAAATTATTTTAGGAAGAAGAATTCGCTGGAAGTCCACTGCTGTGTCTTCACCAAGACGGATCGAAATGGTCATTGGTGGGTGTATCTAATTGGAGAATAGCTTGCTTGAGGACAAGAGTAGACCGCCCCAGGATGTACGATAAAATATCTTCGAATATTGATTGGATAGAAGACACAATCAATTCTAAGGATGACTAAACAGTATTTAATAATTTCTTCTACAAAATGTAATGCATTTGTATTTTATTTATATACCATAGGTTGAAGCAAAAACTATTTTTACGATACAAGATATGAATGTACACATATACGAGGGTGATCCCAGAAGTACCCGACCCAACAAAGAAAACAGAAAAATTTTGGACAGAAATATATTTATTTTTCAACATAATCTCCTTTCGACTCTATACACTTTTCCCAGCGATGTTCAATAAGTTCGATACCCTTTCTATAATAAGAACTGTCTTGCTCCTCTAAATAGCCATTAACTGCCGACATCACTTCTTCATCGTTGGAAATTCTTTGACCACTGAGCTATTTTTTCAAGTTTGGGAACAGAAAATAATCCGAAAGAGCTAAATCTTGCCAATTATTAATTAAATGAATTAATTAATACATTAATTTTTCTTTATCATTTCTGGAGTCGCCGCCTCATTTGGTTGGCCACTGCGATGCTTAGAATCCAGTTCAGCTTTTATATCGGTTGGTCTGAGGTCTTTCAAATAAAAGTATTATATCACGTAACGATGGCCAATTTTTACAGACCAACTGAAAACGTTCACTATCGATCGCTTCCAAATAAATACTAAACAACATGGCGTCTTAAAACTTGAAACCTATGCTTTATAGATTGTGTACTTTCTAATACAGTGTTATTTTTCAAACAACTACCACCATCTCTAGGTCAGGCCGGGTACTTATGGAACCACCCTCGCACAGAAAAGCCTTTAGAGGCCACTAAAATTGAATGTAAGTACGGCCGTTATAGGGAGGTGGCAGTTATTAGGAGAGTCGAAATTGTTCGTTGCCGATAGTAGTGACCATTTTCAATCGATTTATAAACAATTTTGTATATTACATATAACTTATTTGTTTTGGAAAGTTTTTTTGCATTTTTTTAAGTAAAATATGTATAAACAGGTAAAAATTCGTAATTTTTAAACTTTCAGCAGCTTCCAAAGCTTTTTCTTTTATTAAAGATCCAGATATGAGGATTTTTTTATTTCTAGCTTTACAAAACTAATTGTGAAGCACTTTGCTGAACCTTCAATTTTGGGAGATTTTCTCTTTGCTATGTATTTTAACCTTCATCGAAGAGCTTGTTTAAGTCGGATTTGTTTTTTATAATTTCGTTAACTTGTGTTATTCCAACATCAAACTTTTCAGCCAATTTTCTCTTTAAGACACAAACGTTTCCTTTTTAACGACTTGGTATGCAATTGTATGCAACAGCTGAACATAAATTAACTCAAAGTATGTGCAGCAAAGGTTAAAATACAAGTTTTGAGAATTGGAATCCTAATAAACCTTTATGTACTTAGAACTCCGTTTCTAATGAAGTAACTTCCTACGTATATTTTTCCAGGAAAATAGGGTAATAATCTTTTACGTACTACCTCGGAAACTTGCTTTTAATAATTGTTGGATTTGTATTGTACGTCGTTGTTGACAAAACGATTTATGACTGCTAAAGAGAGGTAAAATTGCTCGCATTTTTCCAAGAAAAATTTCATTGAAGTGACCGTGACCGGTTTTTAATTTTGCCGATATTGCAGAGGCGTGTTTTTCTACATCATTTGAATTTGAAAAGTGGTCGTTATTACAGGTGACTACTTTTAAAAGATGGCCGTGAGGAGAGGGTTTATTGTATTGTGTTTAAGATATTTTTTCTACCATCTGATTTAAAAATTGTGGGATGTAAATTTTGGAGAATTTTACGATTAAAAATGTCAAAAACGGAATACACTGTTTTTGGAAAAATTGGTTTCAAAAATTAGCTTTGTGAATTATTAGAAGAAACTTGTTTATGCGTTTGGTTATATTCGAAAATATTTTTTTTGAGAGTGTTTTAAATACAAGCACTATTGGAGTTAGAAATAAAAGGGAGTACACTATTATTCCTGTTCCTTGTAAATCCTTTCGAAATTTTTACTATATTATTATTACTTTTATTACACATGTTAATAAAATTGAAGATCAATTTGAACAGTAAGATAGCAATTGCAAAACAAGCTTAGTAAATAACTTATTCTTATGAAGTATGTATTTGTTCAATTACATACCTTCTTTTATCGTTTAATGTAAGGTAAATAAATACTGAAATTGTGTTATTCATGCTTCAAGTTATAACACCATAAAACTATTCAAAATATTCTGTCTACAGAGCAGTAAAATGTTTATGGTGGGTTGAAATGCCGCTGTATGTTTACAGTGCTTTTTACAATTTAAGTAAATAGCATAAACGTCAACAGGGTACCTAATATTGAACATTTCCAAATTTACAATGATTGATCTGTTACGGCCTACAGGTCCTTGGAGGACAGCATCATAAGATCGATGCATTAACATTTAATGTTTAGAAACTTTCTTCGGCATTGACATATTTATATATAATAACTTTAACGAGAACTGTGTTTAGAGATCATTTTTATTATTTGCTTACATTTGTAAAAGTAATGCATAAGTTTACGTAAGGTCGTTAATTAAAATAAAAAGATAAATCACAATTGTATCTTACGAGGAAAAATTTAAACTAAAGTTCATTATGTATATTAGAAAAAAATATAGCACTAACAATTTTTATTAAAAGTAAATTTCTAAATTAAAAAAAAGCTGATTTATCACTAATTTTCGAGAAATAATTTGTTGCATTATTTTGAAAATCAGATAGTAACATTAATATTACATTTTTTAAATCTGGAACTTTCTTAGTCCTCCACAATTAGAAAATTCCATCGAGCAAATTTTAATCTAGGTACATACATATAAAGTCATTGTTATATAAGATAAACGTAATGTACATATTTATTTTTTTATGTGAAACGATTTTTGTACATGAATCATTACTTGTTATTTATTTATATTGTTTTCAATAAATATTTTCCTAAAAAAATTGTTTTAATTTCCTACTTAACTTTAAGTCTATCAGTGGCAGCTCATAATTATTACTTTTGGCAGGCTCTTAGTCTTTAGTAAAATATAAACAATGTTATTCTTTGTTTCATAATAAGGAGTGATTCAAATATTGCACCAAAATAGTACGTATTTTTAAGAGATTTCTTGAACAGGCAAGTTTAATATGAATAAATGAATGCAGATATCCGCCATTTTTCATAACCTGTAAACGTTTAGTTACATTTTTGCATTGTTTTATTTTAATAATATTTAATCTTAATTTTGGATAGGTTATACTTACTAATCCAAAAAGTAATATTTGTACAATCATACTTCCATTAACATGATTTTTTTTCCATTTTTATATAATACAGAAAAAGATTAATATTCTTGACGAAATACTACATTCACAACTGTTTATGTTTCATTTTTATGGTAAGTTACATTATCTAAGCTGTGTTCCGCGTTTTAGCGGGATATTTGAATCACTTCATATTCTTAGACAAGGTATGGAAACACTCCCGTACGAATAGCGGAATGTATTCACTTACCTGTAGCGGAAAAACTCATTATATTTTCTCTGTAAAGGTTTAAAATGAAAAAAAATTGAATCATTTATTCTTATCGACAAAAATATTTCTACAAAATTTGGTTTACAAATACATACTGGGTGATTCTTTTTTTGTTGTCATATATAATGTATAAACGTAATCTTCGGATCTTTTAATGACACTGTTTTAAACGTTGCCACATTTCTTTAATTATCTAGCCTTACTGTTTTTTAAATTCCGTGATGCTTTTTCCGAACTGCATTTGGTAAATCAGACATTGACAATGGTTAATTCATCTCACTGATACATTTAAAAATAGGTGTCAAAAATTACTAATTCCCAACGTGTGTAGTGCCTTCGGGCTGTTCAATTCTTCTGTATGTGGTCATTAAAATATACAATAAGCCCTGTCCAGGGTCCATCATATGGCGTGAATAATATACTATATTGAACTATAATTATTTTGCGTTTATTCCTTACACTAATTTTTCTATTGCGTTTGGTTGTGTTATGACTATACGAGGATAGTTTGACAAGTGGTGAGAGTGACACATAGGTGGCGCTCTAATTGGTAAAACAAATGCGCTGGAATTTAGGTTGCCTAAATGTTTACATTACGATATTTAGATAAATCGGTTGATTAGTTTATTTTTGACAGCTGATTGAAAAAGAAGCAACACGTCGTTTTGTTAAAATGGAAAAAGCAGAGTATCGTGCGGTGATTAAATACTTCGTAATTAAGGGTATGAGAGCTAAGTAGATGGGTAAATTAATTTAAACGTGGTAGAACAAGCTGTGTTGATGAAGCGCGCTCTGGAGCACCCAAAATCGTGACTTCTAAGGAAATGATTATAAAAATCCATAATATTATTACGCAAGATCGACGACTCAAAGTGAGAGAGATAGCAGACATGGTAAACATTTCAACAGAACGCGTACACCACATTTTAACGAAAGAATTGGGCCTTTCCAAACTTTCGGTAAGATGGGTGCCGCGATTACTTACGACTGATCAAAAGTTCACTCGTTTGCGCATTTTCAATGAGTCTTTGGACCTTTATAAGCGGAATCCGGTTAATTTTTGTAGACGATTTGTTACTTGCGATAAAACTTGGATATACTACAATATACCCGATACTGAACAACAGTCGAAACAATGGTAGAACGTAGTTCTGCACCTCCAAAGCAAGCGAAAACCACTTTATCGGCAAACAAGGTGATGGCATCAATTTTTTGGGACTCAAAGGGCATTTTGCTCATTGATTACCTTCAGAAAGGTGCCACAATAAACTGACAATATTATGCAGAACTTCTACAAAAATTAAATGTTGAGATTCGTGCTAAACGGTCAGGAATGGCAAAGAAAAAGATTATGTTTCACCAAGACAACGCTCCCTCGCATATCAGCACAGTTGCGATGTCCAAAATCCACGAGTTGCATTTCCAATTTTTCCGCATTTCCACCTTTTTCCAAAATTGAAAACGGCACTAGGTGGAAAGAAATTTTCGTCTAACGACGAGCTTATCATCTTCGTAAATGAGTATTTTGCAAGCCTTCCGGAATCGCATTTTAGAGATGGCATAAGGGCATTGGAGCACCGTTGGAATAAATGTATTGCTCTTTTAGGAGAATATATTGAAAAATAAAAATTATTTTGTATTTAAAAAATTCGTTTTTCTTTTCCATTCTCACTATTTGTCAAACTACCCTCGTAAAACGAAAACTAACGAAATTATATAATTATAATACTTACCAGCATTTATCCAACTAAGTCGATCGTTTTGAAGAGTATTTCGATTACAATTACAAAATCAAGGAACAATATAAACTTTTAATGCATGAAATAAAAAATTAATTATTAAATAAGTATTTGTATTTATGCCCATATACTTTAAAAAACACAAAATATCTTGCTATTACGTCTTTTAAGATTTTTATAAAAATAAAATATAAAAACATGCCATTATAATAAAACAATATTAATTAATTTGTATCTTACAAACTAAAACACTGAATACGCTTGTATAGTTTGGCGATTATTAATTTTGAAGAAAAAAAAAAGACACGAAACTGAAATATCAACTGTAAAAGTATTGCACAAGGAAATAGTCTTATAGTTTATTATATAATGGATTTACTAAGATACTCATAAAGATAGTTTGTACTTCAATGTAAAAGTAATCCTGCTATATTTTAAGTTCATGAGAATAATAAAAATCGAATGTTATTAACAAACATTACTTTTACTGTAAATTCTTTATTATACATTTGTAAAATATTAATTAAAAAAAGAAAGAAAAATGTATGATGAAATGATAGGACGAGATACAGATTATTTGTAACTGAAATATATATTTTTAAATTATAAAACTTGAAACTTAAATGGTATGCCAACAGTGTTGAGACAAAGTAATAATTAAGAACACGAAAAATGACGGAAATAAATAAAAATTTTGTTACAAAATAGTGTCAAAATGTACATACTTTATTAATTTTTCTAGTAATACTAGACTTTTCTTACTAAAGACACTATTTTACATAATATTAATATTCCAGCACAACAGTTACATGTACTCTTAAGATTACAAACTATTAGATTATTTTATGTAATTATGGTTCGAGATTTTTCGGTTTCTTTTCTTTTCTGTTGATTTTTTACCAACCTGAAATGCATATGGACTGCTCAACCTAAAGCTGAAAAATAAAAACATCAAAAGGTCGTATCCTAAAGCTAGGAGAAATTAAACTTGAAAAATACATACGAATCAATTTCATTCTAGTTGCAAATACAGTAGGAGCGCGATATTGTTAACAACATTAATATATAACATTGAAGGTCGTATAACGTGAAACAGATACTCGGTAATCTGAACACATATCGTGAGTAATTTTTACATATTTACTGAGGGAAAAAAGCAAGTAACATATTGGTACTGTTGGAACGATTTTACATGGCGATGAGAAAAATGTGTCGTAACATGTAGATACCTAATATGGTGTGACCACGCCTACAATAACAGCTTAACTGACAAGGCGGTTTTCTTATTACTATTTAACATTTGGAAATAACATGGTACTGCTCGCACTATTTTATAGGGTTGGCAACTAAGTACTTTCGGTTTTGTAATATAAAATAAAACACTTTTTTTTTAAACAAAGAATAGTTTTTAATCAATTATATATTTTCCATTTTGCTCAATGACCTTTTGCCATCTTTCTTTCAGCTGCATGATTCCGCGCTTATAAAATTTCTGGTCTTTATCGGCAAAAAAACTGAACCAGGTGCGAGTGAAGGTCATCGTCATTTGTGAAAGTTTTACCATTCAAAGAATTCTGCAAACTTCGAAATAAATAGTAATCAGATGGTGCTAGATCAGGGCTGTAAGGGGGATGTGGCGTCACTTCCCAGCCAAGCTCCAATAGTTTCCCACGAGTTGCCAGAGATGTGTGAAGCCTTGCATTATCTTGGTGGAAAACTACACCTTTCCGATTTGACAATTCTGGCCGTTTTTCTTTGATTGCTTCATCCAGTTTTATTAATTGTTGACAGTAAACATCAGAATTGATCGTTTGGTTCCTTGGAAGCAGCTCAAAAAACACAACACCTTTGTAATCCCACCAAACTGACAGCATGATCTTTTTTGGATGCAATTCAGCTTTCGATGTGGTTTGAGCTGGTTTATCGTGTTTGCTCCATGATCGTTTTCGAACTATGTTACTGTACAGAACCCATTTTTCATCACCAGTGATGATTCTTTTTAAGAAAGGGTCGGTTTCATTTCGTCTAAGGTGCATATCGCAAAAGTTGATTCTTTGTGTTAAATGAATTTCTTTCAATTCGTGAGGTACCCAAATATCAAGCTTCTTAACTAGCCCAAGACATTTTAAATGTTTTTCAATTGTTGTGTGCGATACATGTAGCCTCTCCGCAACCTCTCGAACAGTTATATGACGAACCTCTTCAATTACGACTTTGATTTGGTCATCATCATCTGCAGTAGGCCGACCAGAACGTTGCTCATCTTTGAAGGAAAAATCTCCAGAACGGTATTTTTTATACCAATTCTGACACGTGCTCTGTTAAGCAATTAACACCATAAACTTCACATATCTTTTTGTGAGCCGCAGCAACTTTCTTTCCTTTACGGAAATAAAATAGTAAAATATGTCGAAAATGTTCGTTTCTGCACTCCATTTAAAATTAACCCACAACTAATAGCTTTAATAAAAATCACGCACGACTTGCTTCTGAAGTTACGTCAATGTGACTAGTATCACGCGATAAACGGTAAAGTACAGCACTAACATACATTATACAAAAAATAAAGCAACGCTCTCTATCAGTAAAAACCGAAAGTACTTAGTTGCCAATCCAATACTTGACGGTGACGAAAATGCGCTGCAATCCGTTGACACCTACTTGGTGTGAGCGCGCCTACAATAACAGTTTCTGATTATTATTTAACTTTTGTAACGGTAACAGTGTGTACAAGTGTGTTATTTAATAAATTAATATAAAATGTTAAGAATTTTAAATTAAATGTATTAATTACACAATAGGTAATAACAAAGTAATTCATGGACAGACGAGAGAAATTGTTTTTAATGTGCATATGTTTTTAAAAATCAAAAAAAGGTGATGATACGTTAGAGAAGTTGCAAAGGCATGCATTGCATTAAGAATATTAGAACGTATTGTTACTGAAGGGCAATATGTATCAGAAATTAATGACCAAAAGCAACTTTCATGGTTGAAAAAGCGTGTTAAAACACGTAGTGTAACGGAATTTTCTGAACATCCACTTTGTGATCTACAAACCACTATTTATACATGTCATAAAACAGAAGGACAATAACAAAGTAATTCGTGGACAGGGAGATATTATTTTTAATGGATATACGTTTTTAAAAAGCATAAAAGGTGATGATACGTTAAAGAAGAAGTTGCAAAGGCCACGGGTATTTCGTTCAGAATAGTGGAACGTATCGTTAATGAACGGCAATATGTATTACAAAATAATCATCAAAAACAATTTTCGTGTTTTAATTAGGGGTGTTAAAACACGTAGTGTAACAGAATTATCCGAATATCAACTTCGTGATCTACAAACCACTATTTATAACTTTCATAAAACAGAAGGACACCAAGTAAATATGTGACGTAAGGTATTTAAGAAAGATTTAGATTTCTTTGGTTCGAATCCGTCACTAAAACGTGTTTTTAAAGAACAAGGATTCAAAAATGGCGCAAAACGACAAACAAACGACAAAACACAGATAGATTATCTGTGTCCATTCTAAAAATATGTTTCTGTGTGTATTTCGGAAAAATTTAATTTGTTCCAAGTAAGAAATTCGCAATGCACGAATATATATATCTTTTCAAATAAAACTTGAAGTTTGTTTGTCGTTTTGCGCCATTTTTGAATCCTTGTTCTTTAAAAACACGTTTAGTGACGGAATCATTTCAACAATTAGATTAATTGTTGAAATGACAAAGGCGGAAAAAAACTATTTTTCCCAATATGTAAGGGAAATCGATTAATTATAATTCATGCAGGTGGGGAGATGAGGAGATGGGATTCGTTTCGAACGGATTAGTATTTTTTCAATCTGATATAAAAAGTGGAGATAGCTATGACAAGATGAATTCCAAAAATTATGAGAAATGTAAGTGAATTTTAATGGAAATTGAAATGCCTATTCTTTCTTATACATATTTGATTCTAGGATTATGATAATTAATATTACTATTCGATAAATATCTTTTATGTAAGAATATTAAAATGTAATTTGCCTAATAATTACCCCGATTTATATATATATAACTTAAACAAGTATAAATTCCGAAGCATTTTCAATACGAACGTTGTACCTAGTATCTCACAGTTCGTCGAATTACTACGCGTTATGTGTGCGTAGTATTTGCGCTGATCCATCGCCAAATAAATTGGTCCCAACTGTACCTTAGCTATTAAAAACCAGTTTGCTTGTAATGTTCCAAATTACCATTTTTCTTTTTATAGCCTCTGTTATTTATTGCGACATAATTAGTATTTAGAGAGTGCATGCATTCAAATAAATTTAAGAAATTGTATTTAACTATGTTGAAGCAAATAATCGATTTTTAATGATATGTCTATAACATTTATTCTTGCGCAAGCATATAGCACTATTGCGAACTGCTGATGACTTATGATTTAAAGTTTGAATTCTTTTAAATATGTAAAATACTGGATTCCACAGTCCTGGCGTAATGGTGATAACACTGGTACTTAAACGTTTAATACAACGTATTTGTTATAAAAAGTAGCTCATCGGGTATGCAGGATTTAATTTTAAAATTAAACATAGTAAATTGTTATTTAATTGGGCGTTTTTCATTGATTAATAAAATGGACATGTTGATATTAATTATGAAAAATGATGTACGGCAAATAAACGCCGCCACTGTGTTGGCATCCCTGTCTCTTTTGATCAAATTTTCGAAGACTTTTCTCAAACCTATTGGCTCAATTTTAACAATGAACGCGTTGCGTTAATTGTTTTCGGTTCAGGAAATGTTTGTTTGTTAGCATAGACATTCAGCTTTACAAAATGGAGGAGGAAAAAAATCTCATGGTGTCAAATCGCAAGATCGGGACGGCCAATTAATGTCAGCATTTCTGAGAATCACACGACCAGAAAAACGTTGTCTTAGCAAATCGATAGTTTCTCTTGCTATATGGCGCATGGCACCATTCCATTGAAACCAAATTTCTTCGAGGTTCATATCGTCGAATTGACGCCACAAAAAGTTCGATAACATGTCACGATATCGTACTCCAACTACAGTTAAAGCTTGTTAAAAACTCATTCCCAAAAGCGAACGGTCCAATTACACCTCAGTCTGTGATCTGCGTGAAATAGTGACTCTTTGTAAGTGTAGTATCTTTTCATAAATAACACGAGGATTTACCAAAGACAATTCTGCTTATTAACAAAATAATCCAAATGAATAGGAGCCAAATCGCTAAAGATGCTGTTTTAAAAAAATTGTCGTTCACTGTTTAGTTTTCCATCATACAATCTGCGAATGATCTCCATTGCAAATGGTTTCGTAGCTGGAGCTCCTGAGTTATTTGATCTTTGTCAGAGTGGAGGTGAATGTCTTCAGTGAGGAATCTTGGAAAACTGGGTATCCTATTGTTAAATTGTTGAGAACGATGACGTGTTGATGTTTTTGGATTCTCATAGATACTCCCACTAACGGCTGCAATGTTTTTTGCAGACCACATAGGACAAGGACGCAGTAGAATTTGTTTATCCATAACAGAACCAGTTTTCCCAGTTTAATTAATCTTCAAACGGTGAATCCATCAAGTTAATTATAGATAATAACAATTGCAAGCATTTTTGAACGACTTAATCAATAAGGTTGATATATAACCCCTTTCCACAATTAACTATTTGTAAATTCTGTATACGCATTTCGACAACCAAGTTGTCATCATCAGCAGATAATTTCAAAGTGTGTGAAAAAAAGTGAAATTATCTGCTGATGATGACAACTTGGTTGTCGAAATGCGTATACAGAATTTACAAATAGTTAATTGTGGAAAGGGGTTATATATCAACCTTATTGATTAAGTCAATCAACCACAGGCTCCATCAAATTCAACTATTTTTGAACGATCTCCGCAAAACTTTTATCAAATTTATAACGTGGTCTTAACAATAATAATAGGTTGTTCTTTTGTATAGCAATCCATTTTGAACGACTGCAGATGAAAAATATCAAACACAGTGACTGCCAACTTAACTATAGATATGAAATTTTAATCCAACGTACCTCATGGACCACCTATTACAAATTCGTAGAAATGAAATAAATATAACTGGTAACTTACCTGCAATTCCAGCTATGGCTTCCGATGCAGAATATTTTACGTCAACGTCTGAATCTACATTTAATTTATCGAGTACAGGTTTTACTTGAGGTTGTATCACTGCTTGATCTAACTGTGGTGCTATTTTCTGTAGCGTTTTCGCTACATTAAACCTAACGTTCGCAACTTTATCATTTGCCATTGTTAAGACAGTCGGTAGGAGTAATCTTGTCGAAATGTCGCTACCGCACGCTTCCGCTAATACGTTAATGCAGAACAAACACGTCATGCGATATAAATAATTTTGGTCTCGGGACATTGCCAACACTTTGGGTATTATCGTGTTCTCGGCCCATTCCGCGCCGAATTGATCCACTAACTTCCTCAGATTCAAAGTGGCCGCCTCTCTGATTGCGAACACGTGATCCATTAGCCAGGTCATGCACAGGGCGTTTAGTTTTTCGTCGAAGAATTCCTGACCCAACTGACCGGCTAGCAACGGCATGTACTCAATAATAGCTGATCTCACTCTCCACTTCGAATCTTCAGCCAATTCGACGATGGCCGGCAATAAACTCTGAGACAACTGTTGGATGCCAATGACTTCGTTCACGCAATCCAAATTTGAGATAATGTTGAGGCGTACTTCGGGGCATTCGTCTTTTAATTGAGCGAGGAACAATGGCAAAAGGTGTTCGATAGTGTTGTGACGACCCAATATGGGACTTAACCCCATTATAACGGAAGCCAGAGCGGATTTCACGTGCTGATTCGGATCGGCTACTAGTTCTTTGACGCATGGTAGTATGTACGTCATTATTATGCTTTCTTGATGCGGTTTGTCCAAGTTTAAACAGAAATCTTTGACCTTATTAGCAGCGATGGCTCGTACTTCCGCTTCTGAATCTTTTAAAAGGCTCTGAAACGCCGGTACCAAATCTGTTCTAGTTATTTCAGGTCCGACCGCCTTTTGTAGTTCACTAAATTTGTCTGCAACCATGTAACGCACTCTCCATGATGTATCGGCTAAACAAAATTTTAAAAAATATATAAATGCTATTTTTACATCTTTACAATTATATTTAAATATATAATTAAGAGTTTCAATGGTTAAAGCAACCGTTTAGAGAACGGTAGGTACAGGTTCGAGTCGTGGTTCAATGTAGAAAATTTGGAAATAATTTTCTGTAATTAACGATAACGATGGAATAGCAAGAAATGCTAATTTTCATTATTTGTACATATTATTTAACACATTAGAAAATACAAGTAGTATATATAAAAAAAGATAAAAGAAATTTATAAATTTTACTTTATATATTAAGTATTTATAAATAAAACTGTACAACTTTTAAAATACAGTTCTCTTTAACAAAGTAGCTTGGTTGCAGAAAAACTTTGTTAAATCGAAATTTCATTATATCAAAACACACTTGTTTAAAAACCTTTACGCAATGTTCTTAAAAACAATTTGTAAAATCAGAAATTTTGTTAAATCAAAGTTAATTATATAAAAGCACCATTGTAGATCAAAATAAAACTGTCAATTTAAGAAAAAAGTAATGTAAAACTAACCTGTGCAGTGACGTAATGTGGGCATAACAAGTTGTTCAACATCCTCTTGGGGCAACAATGCTGCAATACTGACACAAGCTTCAACAGCTAACAGTCTTACTGAATCCTGAAATAAAATATTAGAATTGCATTTTCGAAATTAAATAATATACATTACCTGCTCATCTTGTGCCAGATTCACAAACATTGGAATTAGATCTGACTTTAGGTATTCCAGCTCAACAACTTGGGTTAATTCTCCTAGTTTTGCTGCGGCGGCTCTACGTACCATTGGTGTATCATCTTGAACTAGGTTGCGAAAATGTGATCTCAAATCTGCCTTTACTTGTGCAGAGACGCGAGGATAACATACCTGTAATAATAAAAAAAACAAGTAAAATTACATATATAAATACAAATATTTACTTACAGCAAATAAGCCGCATGCTGATGTTCTTGAAGTAAACCAGTCACCTCCTGCTAATCTGTTAACGAGTGGTACGAAATGATTTTCAAGATCTGTAGGATTATGTTGTTGTGCTACAGCTCTCAATGATTCTACTGCTTTATCTCTAACAACCGTTTCTTCTACAGTAGCTAAACTTTCTAAAGGAGGTAATAAACAATATGCATGTTCAGGACCACCAATCAAAGTTATGAAATTGCCCAATTGTTCAGCTAATGCAAGTAAAACTTCATCTTCATCATATATAGTTTCTGTTAAAAAAGGTATCAATTCAGTTCTTGTTCTTTCTACACCTAAAGCCAGAGCTATTGTAGACAACTTCTTGATGGAATTTAAGCGCAGCTAAAAAGACAAAATAAGCGTTTAGTAACGCCGGTTACTTTTATTAATTTGACACATTTAGCATGATGTCATAAGTATAAGTAAATACCACATGATACCTGAGAGTTGGTAAAATCTAATCATATCTAGACCGACAATACATTTATAATAATTACCTGAACATCTTCGTTTTTTAACTCGTCGATTAAAACGGCGATTGGATATAAAGAATCATCGCCCGCAGAGTCGCTGGCTGCCATTGTAGAACCGAGTACTACCGTCGTGTTTAAGCTAATGCTTCACTACACTGCAACAATTAACAATAATAACTTGCAAAACTATTACACGCTTTGTTTGATAACTTAGCATATATGACACAACTTACAAATTTATAAAGCGTTGTCAAAAAAAATAAGGAGCCGTTATATGGACGTTACAGCAATGTATTTTTGTAAAAATCATTAATAAAATCCATGTTAGGCGGCGCTTTTGTTGAAATAGCAACGAACCTTGATATGTTATGCCATCTGCTGGTCAAATATAAAAGTAAATTAATGGATTAAGAAAAAAAATATAGAGACTTGTTTATTAATTTCAAAATAAAATACAGAAAATTCAGATGATTTTAAAAACGAGACTATCTATAGTAATTTAAAATTACACTAAATATTTGAAAATACAGGATCCATTGACGAGGATTAAGCTGTTGCTTACGTACATAACTTCATGCAATAATGCACATTTCTATTTATAAGCAAATAATAAAATTTCCTATTAAAATTTAATGAAACCGTAAAACTAGAAAATAAAATTACAATTTGTAAACAAATGCTGTATAATTCTCGTATTTTTTACATTTTCATTATTCTTTTTAAGTTATAGTGGAAAAAAGTCCCGATGCCAACAGTTCTGTGCAATAATCTGGACAACTAATAGTAATGTAAATCAGACTACGTAAAATATTAATTATTACAACTATGTCATACTATTATACATACACATACTATCTATCTATCTATACATACTACAACGGGCAAATAGAATAATTATTAAGTAAATAAATTCAGTAAATTTGTCCCATTTTTTATACAGCTCAATTTGACTTTAATGGGTTGCAAGTAATTCCAGTTTTTTTTGTATGGAACTATATAATAATGCTTCATTCCATACCTGATTTTTTGTAATGCTACTGAACTCAGTTAATATCAGGAATTCCTATATTGTACATATGTTTAAGTTATATCTATAAATTAAATTAGTCAGACATTATAGAATAATATATGCAATTTAATACATTAATCAACTGATAGTTGAATTATCAAAGTTTTTAATTAGGATATATCTGATTATGTACTTTCAAATAAATTTTATGTTGAGTTAAAGATTTCGTGGTTGAATAAACACTACTCTCCGCATTGACTAATTATTCTGATCTAAACACATCATATAAAATATATTTACCCAGATAACATTTAAGTGTTTTGTTAAATATTTTGAAATTATTGTAGATACACATATATTTTTTGTATGCGGTTTTATTTGAAAAATTTATTTGAATTGGGCACTCGATCCTGTTAAGTATCAATGTATTATTAATGACAATTGTTCACTTTGTAATAAAAAATTTGCGCAAAGGAATTAGGCTAATCTAATAAAGTTAAAAACAATTTGCTTTTAGGATGATGCATACGTCAATACATAAAATGCCGAATTGCAAGATCGTGAAATATTTAACACTACTATATGTTTGTAGAAAAGTGCAATACACAGACAATCCGTATTTGTTGGATACAAAGACTACAGGTTTTAATAGAAATTGTAGCTACCTACTAGTAATGTGATAGCATAATAGCAAAATAATTTTTATAATATTTGTTACTCATCATAAGCTTATGTAATATGTATAAATATTTATTATGTTAAACTTATAATATACCAACACTGCTATAAATGATTGTATCGCCAAAGTCTCTTCGCAGGGTATTTTACTTTTAGGTTACAATTTCATGGTGACGCCACTGCGTCAAGCTAATGTGTTTCTATATGACCTTACTAATTTTTTCTTTATAAATCAAAAAAAGTTTCTGGACGTTGTAAAAATAAGGTATACAGTACACATTAGTTGCATATTATCGGAGTATAATTCGAAGTATCGAATATTTCTTATGCATTATAGTCCGTGCTGTTAATTGGTAACTTTTTGATATTCACACGTCAAATTATCGAAGTTATATTTGCCTGTGTGTCAGTTAGAACAACTAAAACATTTAAAATGTATTGCATTTAAAAGTAATTTATGTTGACTCGTATTTAGCGTTCATAAGTTCATGGTTTTACATATTTTTAGGTTATAAAAACAAATTTCTAATGGCAGAAGCGGAGCTTACTCCACCGCCTCCACCAAGTATAAGGAGTTCTGTTGATGGGGATTGGACATGCTCGGATTGCGGAAACGTAAATTTTGCACGACGAAATGCCTGCAATCGGTGTAGTAAAGCAAGAGCACCATTAGCAATTAAGAAAAAAAAGTTAGGTCAAGAGATAGGAAAAGCAGCTGCAGAAAAAAGTCGTGGACTCTTTAGTGCCGATGACTGGCAATGCAATAAGTGCGGAAATGTGAATTGGGCGCGTAGACAACAGTGCAATGTATGTAATGCACCTAAGTTTGGTGAAGTTGAAGAGAGAACGGGGTTCGGTGGTGGTTATAATGATCGAGGAGTTGTAGAATACAAAGAGAGGCGAGACGATTCTGACGATGAGTATGACGAATTTGGAAGGAAAAAGAAAAAAAAGAGAAAGATTAGTGACAGTGATACTGATAAAGATGAAAAAGAAAATGACATTAAAGCGGAAGAGGAAGATGATGAGGAAGAAGAGGATGACGATGACGATGGTGACTTATCAAAATATGATTTAAGTGACTGGGGTGATGTTAAGCCAGAACCAAAAAAAAGGTCTGATGATGACAAGGATGGTGGTTTGTCAAAATACGATTTAAGTGATTGGGGTGATGTTAATCCAAGACCAAAAAAGAGGTCTGATGATGATGAGGACGGTGATTTGTCAAAATATGATTTAAGTGATTGGGGTGATGTTAATCCAGAACAAAAAAAAGGGTCTCAATCTCGTTCAAGATCGAGGTCCCGTTCAAGTTCGCCAAATGGAAAAAGAAAATAATAATTAATGTGAATGATAATAACAATAGTAACAAATAACTCATATGGTGCATCTGTAAGTTTTACCATTTTGAAAATTGCGTTTAAGTATCGATGACTCTAGAAAAATAATGTGAAATTAAATCTGTAGGTAATAGTATATACATAACGATACTATTAGTTCAGGTTACAGATAACTAAATTACTACAGAAAGTTCTGTTTAAAACCCTGTGTCGATCATTTATTATTCTCTTTAATAATTCGTAACTATGCTAAATCTATATGTCGGATATTCAGTTATGTATCAAATACATATTGTTCAGGATACATAATAGAATTTATGCTACTCTAATAGTGGAATATGGAATAAGTTGAAATGTAAATTTTAAATAAGGTATTATTTGAATAAGATTTTTTCTTGTAATTCCATACTTACATTTTATAATTAACAATATATAAATGGAGATTTAAATGCATTACATTTCAGTAAGAAAAATACCTATTTGTCAACATATCTTATACATACATATGCTTTAAAATAAAGCTTGTGTTTCAGAATCATGTATGTCTTTCTGTTCTAGAATGTACATGACAGTAGATACAGGCACATACAAATACATTAGCTTTTGTAGATTAAAAAATATTTCAAAGCAAATGTATAAATAAATTGGTAAGGGTTGCATTTTCAATCATTTTCTTTTCTGGACATAATTAAATCTATGGTTTCTAAATTTTTTTCAATCAGCATCACATGCCCTTTTAAATATATGTCATCTCGCTTAATAGATCTTCTACTGACTTGTATATTTGATTTCTCAGTTAAATGTAAATATTAGTATAATTAATATCTAATTCACATAATTTTTTGTTAAGAAATAAATCGTCAATTCTGTTTATCAGAAATGTTTACTTGGTTTCTGATTAATAAATGCATACTATGCCCATATAAATGATCTTCAACTTAACAGATTAACTATGATCGAAATACAATAAGTGATATCAGACAGCAACAATGAAATTGAAGCAAGAAAGGGCAAATCTATTAACTGAAAAACAGAAAGCCCCAAGAAAAGTTTTAAAATCGAAACTATGGTTGTAGACGAGTTCTGAAAAATTGTAAGTACATCTACAAACAATATAATGATTGAAGTGACTAGGGGAAAGTTATCGATTGATGATATGAGTGAATAAAAAAGTCTTCGAACATTCGTTTGGCTGGGACCAGGATTAGTTCTTAGAGTTGTGGTGTCATTAATAATCAAATCGAATATGTTAATCAAGAAAAAGATAAAAAACATTGCCATATCAATGTTCGTATTCTGTATTACTATTTCGACAACTAAGTTATCATCACACACTCTGTGTGTGTATTTGGATTTTTTCGAATGTTAGATTTTACTGTATGAGCATTAGCACCAACCCAGGTGCGACATTGTAATTAATTTCTGCTGATGATGACAACTTAATTGTCGAAATACGTATACAGAATATGAATATTGATGTGGTAAGTGTTTTTTTCAAATTAATTCAATTAACCAGTCTCCATCAAAACTTACATACATTGAATACGTATTTTAACGCAAATATTGTCATCTTCAGCAATCACGCTACGCTCTCAGTTCAGCATTACTGCTGAATTTACAATGTAGACAAATACTTTGAAGAAACTACCACTGTGAACAGCAAAAGCTTTGGGTATTACAACGGCTATTCATCAAAGCTCTGATAAGGTTTCATACTCTTTATTAAATTGTGGAACAGTGGTGCGTGCTCGATCTTTTGATTATTGCGTTTTCCATCAAATGCAGGAATAATTAATCTGTAGTTTAGAGAAAAATATTACTTGTATTTTTACCTTTTTATATATAAATGACTGTATTTGTGTATTCTGATGTTTTCATTGTTACGACATGAATAGCTAGCTTCGGATATCATGCCGTATGTCTTACCAGGTCTTAGAAGGATCGTTATGGTGACGTTTCAATAAGATCCCGCTCATCTTCTCTTGGCTCTCTTTCGGTTCGGAACAGGCGAATGAATTCGAACCGGATGAAAGTCGAGAGGAAAACGAGGTGAATGGGGTCTCATCGCAACATCGTTAGAAGAATTACAAGGACCGGCAAGACACGTAACGATACTCTAGAAGCCAAAGACTCAAATTAAGAAATATGTTGATACAATCTGGTACGTAGACTGTCGTTGTCCATACTATCTTCTTTTGGGCTTCTGGACTGGAACCGCGTCGCTGGTATAACTGCCGACGTTTTACAGGCTTTAAGAAAACGGTGAATATCAATAGACTCCATCGGGTTATGAATAAAACTAAAAATAACATGTAAGGGTATTGTACTTTCTTCACTGAAACTCAGTTTCAGTGCAACAAACAGTAGCAGTAGTTGACCCCTGAAGATGTCCCATACGAGTGGGTACGAGACGTCGGCAGTTATACCAGTGACGTGGTTCCAGCCCGGAAGCCCAGAAGAAGATAATGTTGATACAATGTTCAGGATAAAATCATCCTCGGTCATCCGTAACGAGTACTCTGACTTCACGAATCAATAATTCGATTCCGACAATGTTCTGCACGTGTGCGTATCTTCCGTTATTCATATATTGTATTAGAGGTGTTGGTAGTTTTTTTTAAAGTGATCTGCATATAGAGTGGGTAATATTTCTTTCCCTATGGTACCATTGACCCTTTCTTGTGTCATTAGTAGTGAAAGGAAGAACATATTTCAAAATAAGCGTATAAGTCGCTATAGATTAGAGGGGCATATAGGGACACGTGATACTGTTCATCATATTTAGTCGAAGATTATCTCGCTGATTGCTTTTATCTATCACAAAAGGAGACGACGTACGTTGGATTGAATATTTGCAGATATACTACTGTGGGCAAAAAATAGTAAGACTTTGTTCATAATTTTTAAATTCTTAATTTATTCTTCCAAATCTATTTCGTCCCCCTCAAAGTAATCCCCCTGGCCCCAATGCACTTGTGCCAACCTTTCTTCCAATTCTCGAAACAGTTGTTAAAGTCAATTTCAGGAATAGCTTTCAATGCGCGTAGCGATTCACGTTTAATGTCTTCCATTGACTCAAAACGGTTTCCCCGGAGCGGTCGTTTGAGTTTGCTGAATAGCCAAAAGTCACACGGAGCTAAATCAGGCGAATACGGTGGTTGCGGCACGATATTGGTTGAAAATTTGGCGAAAAACTCACGAAGAATTAATGCAGTATGCGACGGTGCATTATCGTGGTGCAAAAACTAGAGTTGTCGGCCCATAATTCTGGCCCTCTTTTTACGAATAGCATTGCGCAAACGACGCATAACACTCAAATAGTATTCTTTGTTGATAGTTTGGCCGGTCAGAAGGAATTCGGAGTGCACCACACCTCGATAATCGAAGAATACTGTCAACATAACCTTGATTTTTGACTTGCTTTGACGTAGTTTTTTGGGTTTCGTCTCACCTTTGATACGATATTTGGCCGATTGATCGTCTGTTTCCGGGTCATAAGCGTAGATCCAAGTCTCATCTCCAGTTATGATGCCTTTCATTTTGTCTTGATAGTCGGAAAGCATTATTTCATAGACGTCAACGCGACGCCGTTTTTCGAAAAAATTGAGTGATTTTGGAACAAATCCTGCTTTCACTTTTCTTAGGTCCAAATAATCTTTCAAAATGGTTATCACTGATCGTTCCGATATTCCAACGATGCCAGTAAGGTCTCTGACTGTTAATCGTCGATTCTCAAGCACCAATTCCTTGATTCTATTGACGTGTTGATCGTCAGTTGATGTTGATGGCCGTCCTGGACGTGGTTCGTCATCAACGCGTTCTCGACCCTCTTTAAATAATTTGTACCAAACAAAATCACTTGCTCGCGGCAAACAATTATCACCGAAGGCCTTTTGCAACATTCTGAACGTTTCGGCACCAGCAATTTGATTCTGTAAACAAAATTTAATGGAACTTCTTTGTTGAATAATTTCACTGATTGTAAAAATCGCCGAATGCACTTTTTGTACTTCAGAAAGACAAGCGTATACTAAACATTAATGATTATTTCGATGTGACATTTGGCACAGATGTCACTGACAGTCATACCAACCTAGAAAATAAAATATTTCGACGAATGGGTTTTCGCGCGAAATTTAAATTAAAAAGTCTTACTATTTTTTGCCCACAGTAATATATTGTTTAATTTAATTTTTGTTCATACTTTCATTTATAATTTAATTTTCTTTGTTATAGAGACGTTTCTTTTTTGCTCGCAACTCGTTTCTAACCCTTTCAGTAGAGATTGTAATAACGGTGATTTTATATTTACAGCGAAGAAGCTAGCGGTGCTTTTATATTCAAAGTGATTTTTAACGGTGATTCTTGAACACTGAAAAATAAGCGAGCAGTTATGGTAGTAGTATATATAAATATATATATAGACTTTCGCATTCATCATTCGCTGTATAAAAATATAGTATAATTTTATACGACTGACGGAAGTCTGCATTCGCTACATAAAACGCTTATATTTATCTAATATGGTCATGGAGAAATTAAAACCCGATATCGACCAGGAATTTATATTTGTTTACTTTTTCAAACAGATTAAACCAGTATTGTTGGTATTTGGTGTATAATTTAATATACACGTGATTCTAAACAATGAATGTTGAAATACTTACTACTGGAATGACTAATACAGAATACATAAAATTGAAATCGCTGTGATTAATGTGATTTGCGACGCTGTAGAAACGGTGATTAAGAATTCACTGTGATTAATATACTCCCTCATCTCTACTTGTTAGTAATCTTCCTAGAAGTACATACAGTACTGTGCAAAAGAAAGAAGCACCTAACAATATTTTCCAAAACTTATTTACGCATGCTGGATGTTACTAATATTTATTGGCTTAATTTAATTTATAATACTTAATATATCTTTCCGAGAACGATTCACTTATTGGTAGAAATATAATCACTGGAAATTTCCAAGTGTGTAACATCATACTTCCGCGTAGGGGTGAGATCGACCGCCTGACGAGAGGATTAAAGTAATGAATTTCATTGCACCACAATGCTCTGCAATAAAATTTCAAGGGAGAGTTATTTATCTATTTTTTTGTTTTTAATTCAGTGGTAGAAACGATACAGAGCGGTGTCACAATAGAATTTATTTAGATTCTTAAAAAACGCGTCTACGAGCGAAAATTTTCATTTTCAGAAGAAATCGTGAGCTGTAAATTGTTATAGTAGATAGAAAATGGATAGAATAGCATTACTAGACAGAAATAAATTTATTGTTTTGCACCAAGAGGGTTATAGTCAAGTGAAAATATCAAAGATGGTAAAATGTTCCCGGTATGCCCTGCAACAAACAATAAAAATAATGACTGAAACCGGCAGTGTAAGTGATAGACCAAAGAGTGGACGTCCAAAAAAGCTCAGCAAAGCTGATACACAGTTTTTAAAAGCTAGTTCCTTAAAAAATCGTAAGAAAGTTAGGGCAGAACTAGCTCAAGATCTTGCGCGAACATCTGGTACTTTGATACATGCTTCAAAGGCGATACTTGCTCAGATCAGGCTTGAGGGGATGCGTGCCCGTAAGAAAACTCTTACTGAAACGAGGTAATAGAGGGAAACTATTAAAATATGCCAGAGACCATGAAACTTAAGAATATAATGCGGGCGACAAGTACTATGGACTGACGAATCTAAATATCAATTATTTGGAACGAACAGACGGTGTCAGTATGTTCGTCCCTGGTAAATTGTTATTGGAACCGTGTTTATACACTACCATAAAGCATGGAGGAGGCAATATCCAAGTTTGGGGTTGTATTTCGGCAATAGGTGTGGGTGAAATTGTAAAAGTAGAGGGTAAATTAACTGGTGAGAAATACAGAACACTATTAGAAGAACATGGCATACCATCAGGGCAGCGATTTATTTGGAATAATTTCATTCTATACCAAGATAATTATCCCAAGAATACCTCAAAGTTTGTGAAAACTTATTTAACACAGCAGGAAGCAAATTGGGTATTGCAGACTATGATATGGCCACGTCAAAGTCCCGACTTAAATATTATTGAGCATGTGTGGGATTATCTTGACAGAAAAAAGTGTGAAAGGGGGCCAAAGAACAAAGATGAACTGTGGAACATACTACGGGAAGAGTGGTACAATATTCCTAAAATTTCATTAATTCATTAATGGAAAACCCACCAAGAAGAATGCAGGATACCATAAAAAATAAAGGTGGTCATACAAAATATTGAAAATTTAAGGCGTTTATGTTTAAATATTGATATGTATTAGTTTTTATACATTAAAAAGAATTTGAACTTGTGTAAGATTATTATTTATCCTTTTATAATAGTTTCTTGTAAAATTCTTCTTCAAAAAGATTTACGACCTAAATAACAAGTTTTGGTCTATACTTTTAGGTCGATGTGTTTATATACATTTTCGACCTGATGACAAAAACCTCCAATACTACTGCATTCTCTCTCTCGCATTTTATTCATTACATAAATATGTTGAAATAACAAAGTGTCATTTACTCATAATACTTTTCTATTTAATTTAGCAGTATTTGTTCTTGAAGTAATATTTCGCTATAACATTTTTTTTTAAATGTTTGGTAAACATAATCAGCGCATTGCAAATAGGTGACTAAATCGGTTGTTGAATGAATATAGGTAAAATCCATAACCTAAAATGATTAAGGACATTAAAGATGCGTTAAAAAGTGCTCAAGGTTAATAACTTCTAACAAGAGTTGCAGATTAAATGTGAGTAATCCGTCGATCCCTACATTGTATTGTTTGCCTGAAATACATAAACCATGTACCTCGATGAGACCTATTGTCTCAGAGATTAACTCTCCCATCTACTTAATTTCAAAATGGTGAGTGAATGAATACAAAAATTTGCCCGAAAAACTTGAACGCTCATCAGGTGCTATTCAGTAGAATTTATTCAAAATATTAAAGATTATACTTATATTAGAAGACGGGGATATTTAAGTGTCATTCGACGTAATGTCATTGCTTTCTTCGGTACCAATTCCAGAAATTTTAAAATATTTAGAAGAATTTCGTTATAAAAATAAAATTGTAAGATTGAACCGGGAAAAAGTAAATGGCTAAACAGAAACCACGTGTTAAACGCCGATGGCGATCCGATTCGATATTCTTGTCTTTTTCAGTTCTTTGAAAAGTAATATACGACATTTAAAAGGTTCGCATATGTAAGCAGGGGATGTACTTTAAAATAAGTGACTAGTTTTTAAGTCTAAAACACAATTTAAACTATGCGAAATGAATCTACAGTGTGTGTTTGGCTTTCGACAGTGAAAATCCAACATGGACTTGTCTCTATGCGAGTTTTGCGCTGGATTCAAGTGCGACACTGTGATTATCTGCTGATGATGACAACTTAGTTGTCGAAATACGTATACAGAATACGAAAATTATTGTAGAAAGGGGTTATACGATATATCAACCTTAAGTGATTACATATTTGTTGGTATACTTTTACGTGTGTATGTAAACAAAGTCTATTCTATGCTGTGTATCTTAAACGCATGTAAAGTCTAGTCAACAGGTACAGAAATATTTTGGGTACATTAACGATAGGTAATGTAGAATTCAGTGATTAAACTTATTAGATGTTTTGGTGTACCCATTTCGCCTGAATTATCCAGATCTTTCATCAGTTTGCGCAGTCAAAAGCCTTGCTATAATCAAGAAAACTGCTGTCACATATTCAGCTTTTTCATTGCATTTCTGAGCAAAAATCAATCATGCTCTTCAGATATCTGAGGTGACAAGTAAGATTTTATCCGCTCCAAGATGCGCTGTAATATTACTTTACTAGCATGCGAAATAAGAGATATTGTTCTGTAGTTTTCGCATAGATCTTTGGGTACTTATGAAAAGAATCATACACCGAAACCCAATCATTTCGCCATTCACACGTTGGATATATTAGCTGGTATATTAAAAACATTATTGCAATTCCCGTTTCATTCAGAGTGCCAATCATTCTATGACGGTGTTACCTCTTTCAGCTAAAATCAGTTTAATACATGATGAACGTAATGTCTACATAAAACAAAAAACTAATGCGCCATCTGTCAATACATCCTATAAAATAAGTACAACCTCATATGTCTGGTTGAAATATGCACAGCTTGTTTGATTTAATATGTCATCTTTTTTGTTTAATACATTTTTAAACGAATGACCTAATTTTTAAGTCTTTCTTCGACAGTTTCTAAATAAAGTGCAATAATAAATGAAGGATAAAGTTTTGTATTAGATGCGAAAATCGAAAAATCTTACTTTCCCATCCAATTTTATGCAACGCATCAAAAAATATATTAAAAACTATATTTTATATCTTAGATACATTAGAATGGAAATCTCACAATCGCAAAATACTATTTTAACATACGAATGCATCAGATAAAAAATTTAAAAAAAGAAGTTGCACCGTCCGTAAAGTAAGTTTAAGCAAAGTGGATGTTTAAACTCATGGGAAGATGAGAAGATATCTACAAAAGTGTTGTGTGTGTATGACAACAAATGATCTAAATCTGTCGGCCTATTGGATTTGTTATGGTTGGTACTGAGTTAGTAAATGCTGTTACTGTTACACTGGATAGGGACTCTGATCTAATTATAGCATCCAAACAAATAAAATAAATTATTCTCGGTAGTACCTCAACAGTCCTGGATATGTAGACAGCTGGAAGAGATAATTAATGAAAGAAAAATAAGATTGTCCTTAAGATTTTATCTAAATGAAAAAGAAATTAGTATTTCGATACAGATTGAAATTAATAAATATACAAGAAATAATACTCAAAGTAAGGTAAAGTAATTAACCCTAACGATGGTTAAAAAAAAGAAAAGAAACGGGAACAGATTCTAGAAGTTATTTTCTGTTAAAAGAATATGTGATGAAAATATTTGTTGGTGGTAATTTTAGTGGTAGATTAACTTAATCACTTATGGTTAATATATAATCCCTTTCCACATTCAGTTTCATATTCTGTATACGTATTTCCACAACTAAGTTGTCGTCATCATCAGATAATTAAACAGTATCGCACCTGGAAAACTATTGCAATGAATTAAATGTCTAGATTGCAGTAAACAATACATCGCTCAAACAAAACGATCGATAGGTACCCGATATAAAGAACATATTGCGTACAAAAGTACAATCGGCCAGAAAAATCCGGTTTAGCAAAACATGTGTTGGAAAATAATCATTGTGTAACCGCGGATTGTTTTGCATTTGGTAGAGAGTGTGTGTAATTATTGCAAATTAGATACGTATGAGAGCATGTAAGAATAAAGGCCATGTGTTGAACACTGACTTGGGTTCCAACCATAACTCATCTCCGTTTGATCTCTTATACGACAGACAAGGGAGGGCGCAATAAACGCATGCAGGTACTTTTCTTTTATCTTAGTTAAGACTAGAATACAATTTTTGTTAAAATTATGTGAAACGAATATACAGTATGCGTTTTGGCTTTCGATGGTATAGATCGTGTATGGAATTTGTTTCGTGCGGGTGTTTGTCGCAGTTTTCCAGGTGCGACACTATTTAATTATCTGCTGATTATGACAACTTAGTTGTCGAAATACATATACAGAGTACGAAAATTAAAGTTGAAAGGGGTTATACGATATATCAACCTTAAGTGATTACATATTTGTTGGTATACTTTTACGTGTGTATGTAAACGAAGTCTATTCTATGCTGTGTATATTAGACGCATATAAAGTCTAGTCAACAGGTACAGAAATATTTTGGGTGCATTAACGATAGGTAATGTAGAAGTACAACCGAAGTTTCTGCTTTGGTCAAGTTAAAAAAGAATGAACAAGTGAAAATATTGATATTGCCTGTTAAAATTTAAGACAAGAAACCCAACATAAATGAATTTAAAACGTGATTGTAATCAGGAACAATATAAATTTTTAAAAATACGATCGTATTCATGACAAGTATATCTTCTTTGAAAATGTTTGAATTTATAGTACGATTTTCTTGGGGGTTTCGCTGTGCTGTAGTTTCAATACATGTTTCGTTATTCATACTGCTTTCAGGTTATGCTATTGGTAATGATGCGAATATTACACTGCACGTCGTGAGCATAGATATTAAAAGCTCCGCAAACGTTCTCAATTCTCAGTTATGATTTGTTCGCCGACTGGAACGAACGCGTCGGGCACGGATGTACAAACTGTATGGACTGTACGTTGTATGTAATGTCACAGTTACATAGATCGAGAAAACAATCATCGTCAGACGCAGTGAAACAATTTATTAATGATTTGCCACTTAATTTATGACGGATCAAAAATCAAATGTGTAGTTGGCGATATATCTCTAATATGCTGAACGAAAATTGACTGTTAACGACACGTCAATAGTACGAAGTACAATTATAAAAAATCGATTTACGTATAACACTTATTTTGTGTAATTTACCGTGTACTTTATTAAACTACTAATTATTTGTCTCATTCTGGAATAAATACGCGAACTGTATATTATATAGTCAGAAAACATTACAGAATTTTATACCATCTGTTCGTGAACGTATTGAAAATACAATTCAATCGGAATTGAAAAATAAGAGACTGCGGTTATATGTGGACGAAGCAACGGATTGTAAAGAAAATCTGTTTTTATGTCCAGTTTTACAGTCCAAATCACAAGTTCTGGTGTATATTTTTAGGTTGAACAATATCAAACTAGAAAGAGAGCTCTTGTATGTGTCATTGAAAAAAACGAACAATGATGAGCGTAGAGTGTAATACGAGTTTGTTTACAAATTCGACCTGATAAAAAAAACTTCAATACTACTTCATTCTCTCTCTCTTCATTCAAGACATAAATATGCTGAAATAACAAAGTGTCGTATACTCAAAATACGTACTTTTCTATTTAACTCTGCAGTATTTGTTCTTGAAGTACTTTTGTAATATTTTTTAAATGTTTGGTAAACTTGATCAGTACATTGCAAATCAGTGACTAAAAACGATAGTTGAATGAATGCATTAATATAAATTATTAGTTAATATTTGATATATTAAAAAATGCAATACAAAATTTAAACGTTAAAATTCGTGTTTCGGTTGCATCAAGCATTAATGTTAAACTAAAGAGTGTTTCAAATTGCGCGATTATCTTTAAGAATAAAAAAAAAATATAGATGGTGCACTGAATTTATCTGGGTATGTGGGCATTTAAAAAGTGTGATATGACATTTATAAAAATGGCTTCGTACACGGTACAACAACGCGTTCAAATTGTCGAATTATTTTATGAAAATCCGCATTCTGTGAAAAGAGTTTTTAGAAAATTACGTGAATTTTATGGTTTACATAATCGTCCATCTGAAAGCACTATTGGTCGAATTATTAAAAAATTTCAAGAGTTCACAAGAAAACATTAGTTTGTTTCGTGAAAGTGTTGCTGAAGATCCTGAAATGTCCATTAGACGACGTTCACAACAACTTGGACTTAGTGGATCAACATGGCGTATTTTACACGAGGATTTAGCTCTGAAGGCATATAAGGTTCAAATAACACAGGAACTGAAGCCATTAGATCATTTAAAACGTCGTTGATTTGTCAATTTCATCAATGAACGACCAGCTGATTTTTCTCAAAAAATAATGTTTTCCGATGAAGCACACTTTGAACTTGGTGGCTATGTTAATAAATAAAATTAATCATGAGAAACCTATGCATCCTAAACTAGCGTTACTGGTATAACTGCCAACGTTTCGAAACATCAGCAGTTATACCAGTGACGCGGTTCCAGCCCGGAAGCTCGGAAGAAGATAGTATGGACCACGACCGCGGAAGTCTACTTACCAGATTAATAACTGAAAGTTTGCTGCTTTCGAAATACCAACTTAATCATTTTGGATCTCCCTGTAGATACTAAAATACGTTTGTTAAAACTGTATTGTTACCTAGGAAGACCTGAAATTGTTCTGAAATAAGTTGAAGATATTTGAATGAAAATCTGAAAAATCGTAAAGGAAACGCAATAAAAAGATTATTGTTATACAGATTCGTATTATGTTCATTCATTTAAATGGAGGTTTTGTTACCAAAATATATGATTGTGAATTTAGTCATATACTGATTACCACTTATCGTGAATATAATTTTTTTTATGCTTTTCTGCTTTAAAAAATTGAACTAATGAACTTTTGCAAACTTATTTTATTCACTTGTTTATAGTGTATTAGCGTTTGTGTTATCATTTTCTGTACGTAAAAATGATCCAATTTATAAATAGTAGCTGATCTCACTGAAAATATGTTTTTCAACGCTTAAGTTGTTTCAATAGTTACAATTTACTGTACTAACTAAAATCATCGATTCTTTTTGTGACTTATTTACAAGTTTCGCATTTAATGAAGACATGTGTAGAGTTAGGAATATGGTCGGCGCGTCACAGGTGCAGGATAGATAAATAAAAAAGACAAATTCGTTCGGAAAATAATGTGTTTTTGTACTACTATGTTATGAAAGAGATATGCTCCCACTGCCAGTTTTGTTTACATACCATTATCATAGAGACAATGCTGCATGAATTCGGCTGATATATTTTCGTGTACATCGTAAACCCCATAATTTTCGACTTCCGTCTTACCTTTTGGCCACAGATCACTAGTGTATGCTCAAAAGCCTGCAAATCGCTGGGGTTTATATTCCGCGTCTCCAAATATTTCTGTGACCCTGCTGCATTAAAGTCCCTATACTATACTTACGTTGTAAGCAAACTGGAGTATGCATCACTGGTCTGGTCTCCGATATATGCTTGTCAGTGCTTGAAGTTGGAACGCATTCATCGAAGGTTTTTAAAATTCCTTACCTTCAAGATTAGTGGTGGTTACCCACAAAGAGGTGTGTCGCAGGAAGAGTTGCTTCTTTAGCATAATATGTCCGCCTTGTATGACAGGAGGGCTGGTCTCTGTGGTTGGATGTTGCATGGCATTCTTGGTAACAGTGTTGACTGTCTTTCGTTACTGCATCGTTTGTGTTTTTTAGTGCCCCGCTTGAACTCTAGGTGCAATGTGTCCATTGCGACGCCAAGGGCGCGGACTAATATTCTTAGAAGAACACCGTGCCATCGAATTTGCTGACTTGTTTGCTTAGCATGTATACCATATATGTACTTTTAGTAATTTTTGTTTCTGTTCGCTTTTATGATTAACTTTAGCTTGAATTAGCTTTAATTTTTTTTTTATATCTGCCACACATATGTCTAAACTCAGTTAGCTATTTTCTATTTTCCTGTTATTGGGCTTTAAGCCTGTTGGAAATAAAGATCATTATTATTATTATTAAACCTTTTTGTGGTATCAACTGTACATTCTTTGCCATTCAACGAAATCGGTACAAAATTATAAGATGAGCATAACATACTCCTTTTGCCCTGGCTTGGAATCTCACGCGATCAAAATCCGATCAAAAATGTATGGAGCATGTTGAAAAAGTTTACGTACTCGTTCCCGAACCCAACAATAGCAGTTATAAAAGATAATAGTCTCAGAGATCAGCAAAAGAACGCAAAATTGCAAGAAGTAAGATTTAATAAAATATTAGAGTTATAGCTTTTAAAAAGAATAAATAAGCATTTCATATTAGTAACATGTTTTTGTTCTTGTTTTGTTTCTGATATATTTGAAAAAGATACTTTGCATGTGTTAAATAAATTACTTATATGTGTTATATCTATTATATAGTTTAAATCAAGAATGTTTTCCGATTACTTGATCACTATCGTATGAAATAAGATGTCGACAGGAAGTGAGGGTGTCTAATTAAATATTATATTTACATTGCTGTCAGATGCGATCATGTACTATATATCTAACCTGTAAACCTGTAAATAGCAATTGTAAAAGCTGCCTACGTAGGTTACCTAAGTGTAAACTTACAAGAATGATGAAATAAATATGATAAATTATTATTGTTAGAACAATAACAAAGAACAGCGATAAAAGATAAAATTCATAAGTCAAAACATTATTTTATCTGTATTATACGTGACACATGCATATTACACATGTTCTGGATACGTCTGTTTCTATTTCGTCACGATTTCTCGACAAGACGTAATGCGTAACTCTATTAGAAAAACGTTTGCGTGTTTTCTTTCTTCAACATATGTGACTACCGATGAATTAGACAAACCTCGGTATACGTTCTTATTTTGCAGCGTTATTGATACACCGGCAAACTTTCGTGGTTTATAGTATATAGTAGTTAGTAATAACAATAAATAAAAAAGTTGTAAAATTAAGTCTGTTCTCTTTGTATTAAATATTTGCAATTGCAGAGAATATTTATTTTAATATTAAATATTGCTCATGTTTAAAAATGTCCATACGCATTTTTTATTTTAAAATCGAAAAAATGAAGTTCCAAAAGACAAAAATTTTTCATCGCAAGAAGAACTTTTACGTAAAAAAGTCCAGAAAGTTTTTCGTTTGTATTTTTCTCTGTATTAACCGAAACTTTTTAACATTGCTTTTATGTATAGTCTGCAATATCATATACACTACCGCTCATAAGTATTTGGTCACCCTTGTTTCATTACAGTTTCTATAGAAACGTTGTAATTATAAAATTTATTTCTGCAGTAAGAAATAGTTTCATAGTAAACATTAATATCTATAAAAGCTTATTCAAAAATAATTATGCGATTACCCTATTATTCACAATGAATGATAATACCCTAATAAAACTCCAGGTAGAATAATTGCACTTAAGGGATTAGATCGCTCAATTCTTGAAAATTTTCGATTGTTATGATTTTATTTTAAGGTAGGGTGTTATTGTAAACTATACTAGTATTTATACTTGGGTATTTTGGCAAAATTGCAGTTAGTTTTTGTGAGGTGATAACATCGTGTGTTTCGAAGAAGTTCAATCGGTTAGAAATGCCTAAACGGAAAGAATTGAGTGTAGAAACACGATCGTTTATAATCGCATACCATAAAAATGGCAAAAGCAACCGCGAAATTGCCACAGAACGTAAATCAGTCCACCGTGTGTTATATCATCAAAAAACATCGCGAATGTGCAAGTGTGTTGAGCAGAACTCGAAAAGGCAGACCAAGGGCAACAACCTCAGCAGAAAATCTTGCAATGGTGATAACAAGCAAGAGAAATAGACAAAAAAACAGCCCCAGAAATCACAGCAGAAATGAATGCTGTTCGTCGAAAACCCGTAAGTGTTTCCAGTTAAACGGCGATTAAAAGAAGTCGGTCTTCATGGACGAATTGCAATGCGGAAGTCGCTTCTACGCAAGCAAAACAAGCAGAAATGTTTAAAGTGGGCACGCGATCAACAAAATTGAACCATAGAAGACTGGAATAAAGTATTGTGGATCGACGAATCCAAATTTGAGATTTTCGGTTCACGAAGACGTGTTTTCGTGAGGAGGTCTGTGAGTGAGCGTGCCCGGAATGAATGCATAGCCCCTACTATTAAGCACGGTGACGATTCAGTCATGATATGGGGTTGCTTTTCTGGATCAAATGTGGGCGATCTCATAAAAATCGAGGATATACCAAAAAAAGAACAGTATAAGCGCATGTTAGAAGAAAACGCAATCCCCCTCTCGAATTAAAATTTTGGGTCAGAATTTTATCTTCCAACAAGATAATGACCCGAAACACACTTCCAAACCAAGCCGGGAATATTTGCAGAAACTGGAGGACGAGGGAACCATAAAAGTTATGGCGTGGCCTCCCCAGAGTCCCGATTTAAATCTCATCGAGTTGCTGTGGGAAGAACTTGATCGAGGGGTGAGAAAATCCGCTGTTGATATGTTGAAGAACCTGCAAGAGCCATGGGACAAAATAAAATCTGAAACATTGCGAAAAGTAGTCGAAAGAATACCTCGATTGTGTGTTGCAGTGATTAAAAATAAAGGGGAGCATATAGACGAGTCTAAAATTTAGTTAAATATATTATACAACAATGTATTTTAGATGTAAAAATATATATTTCTCATATACGTAAATAATAAAAAGATATTAGTATTTTAATTTTGATTTTTGTTAGAATTTGCGGATTAAATGCGAGTGACCAAACACTTATGAGCGATACTGTACATGTGGTGCTTGCATATAATTCAAACGAAACGATTACAATTTTTTTATTGTGGCAACTTGAAAAAACTGAAGACGTAATCGGAAAAAAAGCATTCCTTTTTAACGCACATAAAACATTTACGGTTAGTAAGTTCCAAAAATATCCTTGTTAATACACAAACAGTGTTATTTTCGAAGTGAATCGTGAGGGTTAGTCTTATGTCTGTCTTCTCAGGAAAGGCTAAGGACTTGTGTGGAGATTCACTTGTTACATTGACTTAGTATTTGATACGGACGCTCAAAGACAATTGCATTTCGAAGATACAAGATATTTTTTCAACAGTTAGTGTTAGTGGCAACTTATTTTTCTGCGGCCAAAAGAAAATTACGGGAGTGTTCGACGTTCAACGTCGTGTGACGTCTAGATGCCAATTCTATATTTAAATCTCCTCCAGGAAGGGGAATATGAGTGTAACTATGTCCAGAGTTTGCAGTTTTAGTGTGATCTAGTGCCGTGTTGATATTGTCTTATAGGTACCCTCTTCTTTGGTACGTATTCCAATTTTATTCTATTAAAAATTAAAAATATTCTGATTGTTTTATATTAAAATAATAATAGTTAAACGACGTTAACATTTATAAAATATATAATGCAGAGAGGAATAAAAACATTATTTTTAAACTAATTTCGGGCTTCTTTAAAAAAATTGTTAACTAACTTATTCCATTAACAAGAAAGCAATTTTTCTTTTTGTTCCGAGAGCGTACCTCTTTTTATTTTCTATTTCTATTTTTTATGCTACCTAATAGGGTTAAAACATGCACTGGATCTGCTCGAAATAGATGGCGCTTCATGTCAATCATGTAAGCAATCAAAATAGCATCTGTAGCTAGTAAAGTTTTGATCACGTGAAAGTAAATAAATTAACGCATTATTTAAATACTACACCAGTTTGTAAAAATTAAATTTTGATAATGAATTATTTTTTAATTAAAGTGTTAATTGTATTTTGGAAACTTCAATTTCCAACGAAAAAAAATTAATTAAATTCCCTCAAAGTGAGCACGTCCAAATTGCGAAACCATGTCGACCTGTCTCATCCTTAGATTTGGGATACAATTCAATGTCATGATTTTCTGCTACATTTTTGAGAATATACGAGGTACGTTGACCCATGTGTATAAATAGTTATGACGTTTTGTAAGCCCGTACCGTCTATTTTGCAGTTGATTTTTCTTCAACGTCTGGAAATTATGGCGACTTTAATCTTGCAATAAATTTTATTAATTTCTGCCTCGTCATCACCGATAATGTTTATTTTTGGTCTTTTACTATCTAAGAGACATATTGAACATATCATTAAACGGAATCGCATGAAAATTGCGCAAACAGTCGATAGTTGTTGAAATAAAAATGAAAGGAACGTAAAAATTAAATAAATTCTGACGCATCTGGTCGTTAAATTAGATTTCAATAATAAATGCAGTTTTCTTGGATTATTAACGTATCTCTCTGTTTTACATAAACTCAAAAGAGCCCTAAAATTTATTGTTTATGTACATTCTTACACACAAAAAATATAATACGTAGTTTATTCTACGTTAAGAATGATGATAGTGTATCGAAAATAAGTATAAAATTGCCAAATCTCCATTTCTAGGGAATCATGATCTGTAATGTTTAAGCATATACTTTTTGAAAAGTAAGTATAATAGGTTATGTTGAATTTATTATATTAAAATTATACCTTGTTTTATTGTACATATACACTGAATACTTCTCAATAGTTTTATAAATAGAAAACTTATTTGTACCTCAACTTTTATTTGCAATTAAAAATCTAGTAAATAAACAACTATTAACTGTAATACATATGAAAACTCTGACAATTAATCTTTATGACAAATGACAGCATTGCAATGGAAAAGCTCGTATTTCACTGTTATCAACATAACCTAGATCGATACTTGCTACAACATAGTAAAAAACATATATTAATATCAAATTTGTAAGGATGAAATGGGAAATATACCTGTATAAATACCTATATTCTGTATTCAATGTGGAACGCTCTATTAGTACGAGGGTAGCCGTTTATATTTTGGGAATAGCAAACAAAAACAAAATTATACCGCTGCTAAAAAAAGACTTTTAACAATGGAGTACACAAATTCTAGGTAGATTTTTGCTGTTAATTACGTTCATCTAGATACGAAGTTTTGGAATAGAGTTGTTTTTGCCGATGAAAAGATCTTTCAATAGTCAAATGATTGGGAATATTTGCGTGTATAGGCCTAAATAAATACTAGATTTGAATAGCAATACGTAAGTGTAAGTCTACAATATATGGGGCGAAAACAGTACATCTAAAATGTTTCGCGATAAATAACTTTTACAATTGACTTCTTACATTCTCATCTGTAAACGTTTGGGTCTGGATAAGCATAAACCTTGTGAGGTATTGGTCAAAGATTGAAAGTAGAGGGACTCAGCTGATTCTCGAATCTCCTCATTGACCTTGACCATAATGCATGTTGGAACGGTCAAGGTCAATGAGAATGTTCGAGAATCAGCTGTGGCTGAAGAGGTTTCAGTGTCATTTTAAGGTTAGGGTCATTTCAAATTAACGAGGAGGTTCCAGAATCGGCTAAGCCCGAGGGGTCATTGCAAAGTCATTTCAAGATCACTGAGGTTTTAGAATCGGCTGAGCTCGATGATGTTCAAAAAATAATTACGTGCGCGAATAAAGATATATAAAAGTAGTTACAGAATCATTCTCAGTATTGTGAGTTATCATGAAGCGTTCATTTAATATGAAGGAACAAACTGATTGTTCTCAGAAAATTGAAGACGGTGAATTAAGAAATGTTAGTATTGATGGAAGGTAATTTCACGAATTTAGTTGACAATTATAACGTGGACTCTTGTATAGAAGCTTTTTTTACTCAAATGGGTCAGATGAATGATTTCTGGGATAAAGAAGATATGTGTGTGCAGAAAAATGTATGAGAACCGTCATGGAATATACCTTTAGTAGGAGAAAGGACATATTGTGAAATTTATCAAACCATATTAAAAAATGTCATGTTTCCATTTATACGCTAGTTATATCATGAAAAAAATTTATTTATCAACATGATAATTGTCCAGTACACACTGTACATACAATAAGAAATTGGTTCGTAGACAAAATCGAAGTTCTATCTTGGCCGATGTGAATAGTCTCGATCTTAATCCCATAGGAAACGTTTGGAGACTACTAGTTAAAAAGATTTATAACTGAAATTATCGAATGGGCAATAAAGAAGACATTTGGCAAGCGATAGAAAATAAATATGAAGACATTAATAATGTTCATCTAATTATACATAATCTAATTTAGTCGGTACCCTGTCGGCTAGAAGAAGTAATGAGAAAGAAGAAGGAAATTTAACTAAATATTAAAGTTATTTACTATCAAATATTCCTCATTTTCTTAATTAAAAAAATATTGGATGTCTATCTAGTTACAAATGACTGCATATGACATACACATAAAACATGTTCTCTAACAAAAATATCTATCTGTTAATATAGTTTAAAAGACGATATTAGTCTACGGAAAAAGTACAAAAATTAGGTGGAAGAGTTATATTCCTTTTGTATACAAGTTAGTCATTGTATTTATAAGTTTTCTATTCTGGATTAATTTCTAAAAAATAAAAGAAAATAATTGTCTGGAATAATATTTAAATGTCAATCTTTCATAGATTTTTCGTGTATTACCAATGGAACAAAACGTTGTTCATAGAATTAATTAGTGTTTATTCTAAATGAAGTTAGGTATCTAGGTTATGGGTAAAGAACGTATGTCACATGATTAGTTTTTAAAATTAAAGTTGTCAGTTGTCAACTACTAATAATCACAGATTTTATTGTCTTTGAAGTATAAGATAACCTATAAAATTGAATTAAATAATTTAGGAAACTAATCCAGGCACGATTTCAATTTTTCAAGAACTGTTTTGGCATCGTTTTCTAATGAATTCACGATATAAAAAATATTGCACGCATAATTACGTAGTGATAAAAAGTAAAGCTGATTTTACTGTCCGGATTGGCTTATTGCTTAGGTATGTAATTTACAAATATTCCACACTTTTAAAACAAAGGCGTTTAGTAACATGTAGCAAACTTAGTGCAAGTTGTATTCTTTTATAACTCTATATTTTAACACCTTTCATCTAACGTTTATTTTGTGGATCACAATAAAATACTGCATTTAAACTGTAGCAATCGGCGTGGGCTGGCAAAGTGTCACAATAGAAAAATTGTGACACTTTGTCAGCCCCTATAGGAAATTGTGCGGTTTATATCTAGGATTTGTTAGTTTATGCGGTACGAACCGGGAATATGAACTGATTCATTACTCCATTGTATTTTTGCATCGAAATCCAGTTGGCTGCAGTTACTTAAACCGTTACAACTCGTAAAATGAACGCGAGGTGCTCATAAAATCTTGAGCAACCTAGACGTGTTACAAAATTCTATACCGTACTTCTACCTAGATGTGATCTTCATAATTTTAAAACACAAGTTCCGTTATCCAACAGTGTTCTAAGTACATTCGTTTCGTACATTATTTATTTTATGTATATTATATTTTACAACAGCTTCAGATTATATATTGTTTGTATTTAATTTTTCATCATTTCTTTTCTGACTTTTTTAATGAGTACTACAACTTCTTAAGAAAAAAGTTCTTTATATTTTTACGGAAAAATCTCATCAGAGCTTTTATATTCTTTCTTAGTATAATAAATAACCTTGTTTTTTTCTCCCAACGACGCAGAAATGAAGAAAATTGATTTAACATATTGAACATTTGGTTGTATTTATCCAATTTTTTTTCATTACTTTTAGAAATTGAAAATTAATTTATTTATTTACAATATACAAAGGGTACTTGGAAAGTTTTGCAATACAGCTTTGTTTATTTAATTTTTTCAAAGAATTTTCCTCTACACTCAATACACCTCTCCATCCTCCGAAACCAATCTTTAAACCAGTTCTGCCAAGTTTCACTAGGGAGTAAAGCACACTCGTTGTCCTAAGCCCGCAGAAGGTCCTCATCACTGGAAAACCGCCTCCCTTTTAGCTTCATTTTCACATGCGGGAACAGTGCAAAGTCGCAGGGAGCAAGATCTGGACTGTAGGGAAGGTCATCGAGAAGTTTCAATCCTGTCGTGGTCAAATATCCAGTGCAGGCTTTGGCGCGGTGAGCTGGAGCATTATCGTGACGGAGGAGCCAGGTGTCCATTCTTGACTTTGGCCGCAGGTTCTTCATAGATCCAATAACCTTAGTCAGGCACTGTTCGGTATACCACTTAGCTGTGACTGTCATCTGTGTGTCCAAAACGACGGGTTCTACAATTCCATTCGATTTGAAAAATACAGCTATCGTTTTTCTGATAACTGTCCTCATCATCATAGCTCCAAACTTTGTTTTGAGCTTGGACCGGCACATCGTACTAGTACAGCCAAATCTCGTCACCTGTCACGATGTTGTTCCCATACCGAGATTGTCCCTTATTAAACTTTTTTAGCATCTCCCGGCACCAGGTCACACGTCGTCTCATCTGCTCTTCAGTCAGTCGATGCGGCACCGAGAGAGAACAAAGTTTCTTCACGTGCAAATGATCATGCAGAATCGAACGAATTGCTTGTGCATTTAGGCCTGAAGTACTCTCTATCTGTTGGTAGGTCTCTCGCCTGTCCTCACCAAGCATTTTCCTCACAGTAGTAACGTTTTCCTTCGTAATTGGCGTTCGTGGCCTTCTCGGCCTCTCAGCTTCCTCCACAGTTAAATTTCCCCTTTAGAATTCTCTATACCACCTGAATATCGTTGTGCGATGTGGACAAACATCACCTAGTGCAAGAGTAATTTCTTCGAAGCACTGGTCTATGTTTTAACCACGCACGAAATTATTACGCAAAACTGCCCTTATCTCATTTGGTGACCACGATGCCATCGCAAGCACTTTACACTCTCACTGCTAATGAATAGCTTCCTACGATTCATTGTTGCGTCATATTGCAGAACTTTCCTAGCGCCCTTTGTAGACTGTATAAATATCTCAACAACTAAGTTGTCATCATCAGCAGATAATTAATCACAGTGTCACACCTTGATCCGCTGTAAAACTCGCACAGAATAACTCCGAACGATTTTCCCCCGCTGAAAACCAAACACACATCTACCTTTTTTTGATTAATTCACAGCCTCTATCAAAATTTGTCTTGAATTTATCGACTTTTAAGTAAATAATTGAATGTACAGGGTGATTCATGTACTTACAGTAATCGATTGGTGAGCTTTGTTAAATGAACTATCCCCTATATTTTTATATTTGTTAATTTTAATTGCTCATTTGACTTTAACGATCTGAAAACTGAAGGTGGCCTAGAACTCGAGAAAATATATCTTTATCATACGCCCGCAAAAACATCAAGAATAATATACACTCCGCGCAACATGAATAGGACCACCCGACTTGTTGCAAGCTTTCGGTGGTTTGAAAAACAATTCATTTACTAAAAATACAATGCAAGTTTGTAATGGTATGATATGGCAAATAATACGCATTATTGCGCAATAGTGCCTAACGTTATGCATTGGGTGACGTAAGTACCACATACATATAAAATGCACCGCGCCGGTTGGATACGACCAGTATTTAATAGTAAGCTACCGGATGAGTGTCGAGTTACAACGTGTATCCGGATAAACAAACATCTGTAATTAAGGGTATTGTGCAACGATGGGACGACAGAAGTGCTTAAGTATGGAAGAAATTGGAAAAATTAAAGCGTTCCATCAAGAAGGGTATTCCTCAAGGGCTACTGCAAAGAAAATAAGTCGATCACACCAGGTTGTGAACACTCACATCCGTTACAACTTTCGAGCCATATTACGCGAAGCATCGAATTCGGCATTAACGGCAAGACAAATCGCGAATAACGTTGGAACGAATGCATCGGTAAGAACTGTACAGAAGTTACTGAAGACCTGTCCGCATTTAAAACGTTTGAAAATTAAACGACGGCCTCCTTTAAGGGAATTTCAGCGCACTGCACGTCTTCAGTTTGCTCAAGCAAAAATGGGGTGGACAAGAGAATGGCAAACTGTTATTTTCAGTGACGAGAAGAAGTTTAATTTAGATGGCCCGGGTGGGTTTTCTTATTATTTCCACGATTTACGTAAAGATGAAGTGATTCAGTCACGAAGGCGAGCCGATGTTGGTTCAGTCATGGTATGGGGAGCTGTTTACTATAACGGACCTGTTGATTTAGTAATAGTGAAGGGCAGACAGAATTCGGAAAAGTACGTCCAGCTGCTGCAACAGGTGAAAGACAAATTTTCCAACGTTATGGCAGGTGGGCCATTTATTTTCCAACAAGATAATGCCAGTATTCACACCGCGCGCATTGTTCGACGCTGGTTTCAAGAACAAGGCATGGAGGTTCTCGATTGGCCATCGCTCTCCCCCGACCTGAACATCATAGAAAATGTTTGGGGATGGTTGTCGCGTAAATTGTACTCCAATGCTACCCAATTCAGTTGCGCTGACGAACTAGAGCAGGCGCTGAAACGAAGTTGGGCGGAACTTCCTGTTGACTACTTGAGAATCCTGTATAATTCCATTCCATCCCGACTATTTGAGGTTATAAGAAATAATGGCAAAAGTACTCACTATTGAACAATAAAGTATTTTGTTATTGCAAACGAATCTTTTATTTTGTAGATTGGTCGTATTCAAGTGGCGTTTCATTACTCTACTTATTGTCATTAGTAACGTACATTTGCACTGACTTTTACAAAAATTATATTTGGTACCTACATACATCTTTTTATCAACCCTCTTATTTTCGAAAATAACAATTCCAGCGCGCTACCATGTTTATACCAACTACAAATGTCATATATGCATATTCATGTTGCGCGGAGTGTATGTATGTGTATATACATTTGTATTTATATTTCTAATGAGTAGTTTCTAATTCTTCGAATACTTACTGCATTGCATGTATTAAAGTACAATGAATGTTTTATGAGCTATTCTTGTTTTTATCGAGTTTATAAAATTATTTTTAGTTGGATTGCGCGTCTATATTTTCGCGAATTGAATACATAAATAACTGTTTTAAGTGTTGCATTTCTTTTTCTTTTTGATACAGTAAGTTTTGAAAATACACGCATGATCTAATATGCAGACAATAACTTAAAATTACGATTGGTACGTTTTATTTAGAAATTATGTCAATTTAGTCCAATATACAAGATGAGTCAAAGAGCAATATAGTAAAGTTTATTTTGAAAAACTGGTCGCGCGTTTCACTCGACGTCCGATCCAATGTAATCGGATTGTTAGCAGTGTGTGTAAAATTCGGTGGGCGAGACATTTCATATTTTTAGGTTACGGGACTTATTTATAGATGTTTAACGTTACATTTGCAAGTGCACAAATATATATTATGTACACATATATGTATGTGTATTTCCACATCGTGATGTATTTGATGCAATATATTTTTTAACTTTCACGTACGTCTACATATGAAATAAAACTTATTTTTGCAACGAACTTACGGGTTTTTGGACGAAACTTTGTTTCGTCCAAAAACTATTTTTCCAAAATTGTAATAGCCTGTATTTTATGATTGTGTTACTGATCCTTGTTTTATTGAACCTAGTTTAGAGCCATTGGTAATTAGTATAATATATTTACATTCGGAAAATACAAATTGAGAAGCATCAAGTAAAAATACACACACACACACACACATATATACGAGGCGTGTTTTTTAAGAGAGGACCGTTTGAAAACAACAACCAAACGAAAGAAAATTTTCAAACCCAAATTTATTTTCAGACTACATACATTTCTCTATTTTTCAACATAGCTGCCAAGTTTGCTTAAACACTTATCAAACCTTACAATTAGATTTTGAATACCCTCTTCATAGAAACTTGCCGTTTACTCCGATAACCAGGAAGTCATGGTCGTTTTCACGCTTGCGTCATCGTTGTAGTGATTGTCGCTAAGATGGTGTTTGAGATCGCACAAAAGATGGAAATCGTAAGGTTGGGGCTGTGAGGGGGGTGATTCAAAACTTCCCAGTCAAAAGAGTACAATAAAGCTTGGATCTGAGTTGCGGTGTGAGGCCTTGCATTGTCATGAAGTAGCAAAATTCCCTCTGTCAGTATGCCGCGTCTTTTGCTTTGAATCGCTCTGTGTAGCTTTCGCAAGGTTTGGCCGTAGGCTACCGAATTTCCGCGTTGTCACGTGACTTTAGAGAAGCATGTTTTCACATTTCGGCGGAATCTCATCTGCTATCATCCGATGGTGTTCTTTGTGTCAAGGAGTGACGAGTATCTTTATCACTTTATACTCTTTTCTCTAAACCTCATCTTTACCAGATTTTGGAAATCTCTTTTGGTAGAATTTCCTTCGTGTTTAAAATACTTATAAGCACGCACAACGTTCCGATGTCTCGCATGTTAAAGCAATCCCAGACAAGAACCTTTGTAGGTGTTTTACGGTGCGCTGTATAATACGTTCTTTGTCCGTTGACCATGCCTTCTTGCCAGGTGACCAGATCTAGAAAGATGATTCAATTATAAATGCAACGTCGGACCAGTTTGCTGAAATTTTCCTGTGTCTAGATTAACCGCACTTGTCGATGTTGTCTATGTCGCATAATCCGCTTCTAGTTGTTCTAAAACTATTGGCTAGCTTAGATTTTCCCCGACGAAGCGTTAATTTTAGTTTTTTTTTCCTTAAACAAACTAATAATAGCCTTATTTTGTCGCGTTATCGAAGTGTAGCTTTCTCCTCATCCTGGAAGATCATTTACACCTTAAGATTGTTTATAACGCTTTACCCATCATCCGAAGAACTTTCCTTTGCCTTTATAATTGTAATTTTACCACCTTTACTGTGCCCACACGAAACACTGTTTCGAAACGTTTTGCATACATTACACTCATTTAAACGAAAACTGTTACCTGCGTTACATAGAACGGATAACTGAACTAAATCTGTCGAGGAGTATTAAAGGGAAGATATTTCTACCTGCACTCTTAGTTCCACTCGGGCATTAAATTTCACTTAATGAGAATCGGCCACTTATTATACGGACTATATGTATACTACTCAGAGTATCAGAAGTAAAAACCGATTGAAACTTTTAAAATTAATTCTAAAAATGTATCTTTTCCTTAAAAATAAGAATTCTATTTACAAACACATATAACATTATTAAAAACATATGCTTTGAAACAGTTTTCTAGTTTATACAAAAGTTATAGTATAGGAACAAAGAAATAAAAAATTGTTCGTGTTTAAGGCTAGTTTTTTTACCTCTTTAGGTGTTATTCCATAAATTTGTATCAAATTTTCAGAGCACAGGATGCTAAACTCTTCTTATGGGTTTTTGAAAGTCACTTATTTTTATTTATTTTAAGAATTAATACTTTAGTAGTGATTTCTATTGCTTTTAACACATACACACTTCTTAGAAAACATTTTTCGTCTTTTGTTATTGTTGTTAAGCGACCAGTTTCAAATCGTCATATGAACTTCAATTTAAAAACAGTTGATTAAATATTTATTTGACATGACGTTACTTAATTGCATAATAATGAGTTTATGCTGTTCTGATATTCGATATTGACAGTATACGATACAAATCAAATATTTATTGATGAAGTTGGAGATAAATATCACATAAATATGCGATCATTCTTGAATCTAAGACAAAATATTTACGTCTGCTAGTTGTGAATTGATGTACTCGTTGAAGTGTTTTCGGTGATTATATGCCCGAGATTATATTTGTGGCATATTGGCAGTATTGATATTAATTATGGCGTCATTATCGGTGTTGCAGAGTGTTATAGCTTTTGCGAGTATTGGCAGGCGACCAACTCTTTTCGAATATCCAAATGTTCCACCGTCTGACACTGAAAATGTTTGCTTTTGAAGAATAATTTCTAACTTTAAATGTGTCGTCTACCTATGCACGTTAACCATGGATAATGTAGTTGCTATTTCTGTTCTTCCTGCAAACATCTGTCGGCAAGTTAAAAATGATGTCTCGAAATATATATCAAATTTTAATGGGCATTGTACTCGAGTAGTTATTTTCTTTTTAATAAAAAAAGCATGTCATTCAACTAGTTGTAGGTGTGTAAGTATTTTGTTTATTGTTTTCTTCATATATTTTTTATTTGAATTTCGATAATCTTTTGTCATTATTCTGTAGTCTGATATTTCCTACACTTTGTTTAAAAAATATCTTTATTTAACTTGTTCTCAGGCCAAAAATACGTATATCATTCTGGCCTCACAAAATACATCTATTTGACTTTCTGTTTTGTATTCAAAAATATTTCACTTTCAAATTTTGTGTAACTTGTAACAGATTTTTTTCATTAAGAGCGACGTATTTATAAAACAAAGCATATATACTACCCTCACAAAGTTTGGAAACAACCAGAGATTTTAGAAAAATTATATATATTGCGACTTTTAACTAAAGTTTTATTTATAAACACACTTTAATCACTTAAAGTTGATAAATTACCCCTTTCCACGTTAATTTTCATATTCTGTTTACGTATTTCGACAACTAAGTTGTAATATTCTGGTCAAGGACTGTAGTTGCTACTCCATTGGCAAATGGAAATGTTGCTTTAGCATTAAGAAATTTTTGGAGACGCAGGGAAATACCCCAACTAAGCAAAACAACGAATTTTAAGCCATATTAAATTTGGTGAAAGTGGTATTAATAATATATAAAAGGTTTTTTTTTAATAATTATAGCTAAAAATACATTTTTTTGAAGATTCTTCACATCACATTGTACTTAATCACTTAAGGTTGATCTATAACCTCTTTCCACATTAATTTTCGTATTCTGTATAGGTATTTCGACAACTAAGTTGTCATCAGTGTACAATACATACAGCATGCGTTTTGGCTTTCGACGACAGATCGTATACAGAATTTGTTTTGCACGGGAGTTTTGTCGTAGTTTTCCAGGTGGGACACTGTTTAATTATCTGCTGATGATGATAACTTAGTTGTCGAAATTCATATACAGAATACGAAAATTAATATGGAAAGGGGTTATATACAAATCTTAAGTGATTAAGTTGATCAACCACAGGCTCCATCAATATTACCTAACACAAAGTATATTGGAAAACAATAATATATACAAAAAATACGTCTCAAATAACTACACTTGGTATATTACTTACAGTATTGTGCAAATTAATGGAATCAAACACAATATAACTAAGAAAACCGTTTATTTGTCATATAATCAGGATGAGATGGTATAAAATTATTAGTAATTTAATAAGAGATATGCCCTCCTCTGGCTGCGATGACAGCCTGAACTCTTTTCGGCATGGAATCTATTAATTTTTGACAGTTTTCCTTTATTTTCTCGCCCCGAAACCACACCTGAATTACTGCTTCTATCAATTTTGTCTTCGTTGTACAGTCCATTTTATGTAACCTAGCCTTACAAATGGCCTACAGATTTTCAATTGGGTTTAAGTCTGGAGAATTGCCAGGCCAGTCGAGGAGAGTTATTCCTTTTTCCTTGAAATATTTGACCATAACCTTCGATTTGTGGTATGGAGCTGAGTCCTGTTGGAAAATTGCACCTCTGTTTGGCTTACATTTCTTTAGATCTTTTCCTAAATACTTATCCAGTAGCTCTTTATATTTCTGGCTGTTCATCATCCCTTCTATGGGCACCAGCGATCCAGTCCTCGTGTACGGAAAACATCCCCAAAACATCTTCTTTACAGGATGTTTGACAGTCTGATCGATATGAGCTGCAGTGAGTTTTTCATCTCCACTTTTTCTCACGAATTTTGGTCGCTGCCCCTGCACCGAAAAATGGGACTCGTTTGAGAACAATACCTTTCTTTAGTCTTCCTCATTCCATCCGGCATATTTCTTGGCTCAAATAAGCCTCTGCTTCATCATTCGTTGAGTGAGGAGTTGCTTCTTTTGTGATCGAATGGCTTTTCTTTCAGACTCTAAAAATCTCCTACGAACTGTCGAGTCATGCACTTTCACTCCAGCGTCGGCTAAGTCTTTTTGTAGTTCAAAACTAGTTTTTCTTGGGTTCATCTTGCTATTTCTGACCAAAAATTGACATCCCGGGGTGTCATCTTCCTCTTTCTCCCACATTTTCTCGCTCGTTTCACTTCAACTATTCCGGTAATCTTTTTCCGCTTTAGGATCTTGCTTACTGCTCCTTGACTAACACCACATTCCTGAGCAATATCTCTGTGTCATTGAAGCGTGCTCACTTAATGTCACAATCTTCTCACGTTTTCTGGGCGTGATAGCCATATCGCGAACAACCGGTGAGAAGCACAATATAAATCAAATTTTGAACTTTAAAAGAGTATATATGAACAAATTCTCCAAAACGCACTGAATAACTGTGTAATGTGTTCCCAGTGATATAGGTTATGTTTTTTGGCATAAAACTACTGTCAGAACTGACCTAACAATGTTGCCACATGCAGAAAACTAAAAAAATAGTCATGATTCTATTAATTTGCACAATACTGTAATTTGCATTCTTTTTTTTACTTCTATGTCTTCCTTTGGCCCGTCTTATGGCTTTGCATATTCTGGATATTCTACTTATCAATTTTTTGAGGTAATTGGGGTTCATTTGTTGCCAAACTTTCTGTGAGTAACTCCACAACTGTCGAGCATTTTGTAGCTGTTGCACTTTCTCTTTTCGGCCCAGATAATCTCATAACAGCTTAATAGGAGACAAGTCAGATCATTATCGTAACTTCCTCAGCTGTTTTTCTTTCTTCCAGAAAGTTCTTATATACGTTAGCTGTGTGCTTTGGATCTCGTTATCTTGTTGGAATATAAACTGTTGACCGATAATGGAATTTCCAGATGGCATTGTGTTATTTTGCAGGATGTCCAAATACTTTTCGCATCTTCCTAATTATTTTTATCAAATCACCCGTTCTTATGCCAGCAAAACAACCAAAAAATATCCCATTTCTCACTCCATGTTTTACCCAAGGTACTAAATAAGCTTTATAAAGACGTTCGCTCGGTATCCCTCAAACGAAAATTCTATGTTTACAACCGAAAATATCAAATTTTGACCTGTCAGTTCACTCTATCTATCGTCCAATTTAGGTGTTCCTTTGCCCATAGCAGTCTTTGGTATCTGTATGTTCTCCTTTGGCCCGTATTATGGCTTCGCATATACTGGGCATTCTGCTTATCAATTTTTTAAGGTAATTGGGTTTCATTCATTGCCAAGCGTTCTGTAAGTAGCCCCATAACTGTTGAGCCTTTTGTAGCTGTCGCTTTTCTACCAAATTATTCTCATAACAGGTCAATAGTAGATAAGTCAGATCATTATCGTATCTTCCTCCGATGGGAAATTATTGAAGCTTAACATTTTCTGTTATTCCTTCGTTGCTAGTATCAAATACAAAATTTTTCGTGTTGGACGAGGACTCGAACCTGTTTTTACAGTTAGTTTAACCAATAAATAAGCCCATAAATTACTTTAAGGAACATATTTAGTAGTTTCAATGCGCAGTTAGGTTTTGATGCTTGAATTATATAGAAATATATAGTCAAGCGCTTCTCAAGGGGAAATTATGGTAGCTTAACGTTTCCTGTCATTCTATTGTTATAATTAATTACAGAAAAGGTTTGATCACTGAAGGTTGATATGTAACCCCTTGCCACATTAATTTTCGTATTCTGTATACGTATTTCGACAACTAAGTTGTCATCATCAGCAGATAATTGAGAACCAAAATGTACACTGTACATTTTGGTTCTCAACGGTACGGATCGCGTACGGAGTTTGTTTCCGTACGGGTATTTTTCGCCGTGTTTTACCAGGTGCGACACTGTTTAATTATCTGCTAATGATGACAACTTAGTTGTCGAAATACGTATATAGAATACCAAAATTAATGTGGCAAGGGATTATATTGGGTCTGGGAAAAAGTTCGTGGCGTTTTTCCCGATAGATGGCATTGGTTGCCGATAACTAAAGAACAACAAGTCACAGCGACACCACCGACGGCTCGTTTTTTAGATGACCTTCCGAACGTTAGTTTGAGCGTAGAAACATTGTAATCGGTGCAGTGGTTGGAAAGTTATTCGCACTTGAAAATGGAGAAGAATAATGAGAAATTTCGCTATATTCTGCAATATTATTATGATAAGGGGAAGAACGCTGCGCAGGCTTGTGATAAAATTTGTGCTGTGTACGGTGAAGGTACTTTATCGAAATCTGTTGCGCGGAAATGGTTCGCTCGCTTTCGTTCTGGAAATTTCAATGTGAAAGATGAGTCACGCTCCGGTCGTCCAATCACTGAAAAATCTGATGAAATTCTTGAAAAAGTCCAACAAGATAAGCATATCAGCAGTGTCGATATTGGCATGGAGCTAGGCATTGACCACAAAACTGTTTTGAACCATTTACACAAAGCTGGTTACAAAAAAAAGCTTGACGTATGGGTTCCTCATGAGTTGAGCGTGAAAAACATGATGGACCGAATTAACATCTGCGATGCGCTGCTGAAACGGAATGAAATCGAGCCGTTTCTGAAACGTTTAATAACCGGAGATGAAAAATGGATTACGTACGATAATCGGAAGCGTAAAAGATCGTGGATAAAGGATGGTGAGCCGTCACAAGCGTTCGCTAAGCCAACATTGACGCCAAAAAAAGTGATGCTGTGTGTATGGTGGGACTGGAGGGGAATCGTCCACTACGAGCTACTTCCAACTGGTCAGACGATTGATTCTCAACTCTACTGTGCACAACTAGAGAGATTACGCCAGGCGATTGAAAGAAAACGGCCCGAATTGATTAATAGGAAAGGTGTTGTCTTCCATCATGACAACGCCCGACCACACACTTCTTTGATGACCCGTCAAAAATTGAGAGAGTTTGGTTGGGAAGTTTTGATGCACCCACCTTACAGTCCGGATATAGCACCCTCTGACTATCATCTGTTTCGATCTCTGCAGAACTCTCTCAATGGAATTAAGTTGGTTTCAAAAGAAGCCTGTGAAAACTACTTGATTCAGTTTTTCGACCAGAAACCACAGAAGTTTTTCACCGATGGGATCATGGATCTACCAAAAAAATGGCGAAACATTGTCGATAATAATGGAGCATATTCGGTTTAAATGAATTCGTCCACGCGCCATGCGGGGACCAGTTGAATTTTACTGAAAAAACGCCACGAACTTTTTCCCAGACCCAATATATATCAACCTTCAGTGATCAAGTTAATCAACCACAGTCTCTGTCAAAATTACCTACAGAAACGGTCTCGGAACTGTATTTACTATTCTCTAAACGGTAGCTAGATACCCTGTTTGGTAGCTCAATTAGTTACAGCAAACGATGGATACTATGTTGGAAAAAATATGCAATATTTATTCCGTAAAAGATTATCCTTACTAAGATCTCGTATCTAACTTTAATTCTGTTAGTTTAGAAAACAGAAGAACTGCGACAAAATTAGTATTTCTTATAAGTTAGATGTGGAAATATCTCGATCGTAACCAGAGTTCGATGAATTTCCAATGTAATGCTAATTTATTTTTAACAGAGACTGAATAGACTTTAATTTTATGTAAAATGCATCATTTAAAATATATATCTTTGTATAATTCCTAAAAATTAATATCTTTTTATACAATTGACAAATCAATCAAATATTTATAAATTTTTTCTTATTTCCAGATGTTGTCGAAATTATGATAGTTTAGTGTCAAACCATACCCGAAGATGTCCGGACCAGGGGGCCATGGAGGTGGGTGGTCGCCCCTTCATTTTAGACCACCATCTCCTTATGGACCGTCACCACCGCCGAGATTGGGAGGTCCAGAAATGAACATCTATGGACCGAGACCCCCTTTTATGCCTTGTCCCAGACCCAGATGGCCTACACCTAGACCCATGGCTCCGTCACCTAGACCTATGGCTCCATCACCCAGACCTATGGCTCCTTCACCCACAATTCCACCTGGACCAAAACCGTTTAGAATGCCAATGCACCCTGTAAGTATGTCTTGATTAAGTTTGAAATTATCTTTTATTTAATTATCCTACCTAATATAAATTTATTTAAATTATACCTTTTTAATTGGTATGTATTAATAATAATAATAATAATAATAATAATAATAATAATAATAATAATAATAATAATAATAATAATATGCCTTTATTTTCCAAGAAGTAATCATACAAGCAATGTAAATACAAAACATTCAAGTGAATGGAAAATCCTAAGGGGTGGTTCAGATGGATGACTAGAAGTCATCCCCTGCTCTAACACCAAACCCTTAAAGTTATAAAAAAATATAAATAAGAAGTAATTGCCTAATACTAAGTAAGTTAGCATGATGTATTAATTAGTATTCTTCCATATATTAACGACATTATATACTTGTTTATACTTGTTTAAAAAGATGCCCCGCTCTTTTTTGTACCTTAATAGGATGTACTTTTTATTAGAATATGTTTTTAAGAAGAAGATATAAATTAATTCAAATTATTTTGGAGTAAAGTGAAAATCTAAATTATATCTACTCCTTGTATGCCATTAAGTGTTAACAAATGATATTGTTTTATATATTATACTCGTATCAATATTAAAATTGGGTAACTCTCTACATTTTAAAGTATTGGTTTGGCAACTAAGTACTTTCGGTTTTTACTGATAGAGAGCGTTGCTTTATTTTTTGTATAACGTATGTTAGTGCTGTACTTTACCGTTTGTCGCGTGATACTAGTCACATTGACGTAACTTCAGAAGCAAGTAGTGCGTGATTTTTATTAAAACTATTAGTTGTGGGTTAATTTTAAATGGATTGCAGAAACGAACATTTTCAACCAACATATTTTACTATTTTATTTCCGTAAAGGAAAGAAATCTGCTGCGGCTCACAAAAAGATATGTGAAGTTTATGGTGCTAATTGCTTAACAGAGCGCACGTGTCAGAATTGGTATACAAAATTCCGTTCTGGAGATTTTTCCCTCAAAGATGAGCAACATTCTGGTCTGCCTACTAAAGATGACGATGACCAAATCAAAGTCATAATTGAAGAGGATCGCCATATAACTGTTCTAGAGGTTGCGGAGAGGCTACATGTATCGCACACAATAATTGAAAATCACTTAAAATGTCTTGGGCTAGTTAAGAAGCTTGATATTTGGGTACCTCACGAATTGAAAGAAATTCATTTAACACAAAAAATCAACTTTTGCGATATGCACCTTAGACGAAATGAAACCGACCCTTTCTTAAAAAGAATCATCACTGGTGATGAAAAATGGGTCCTGTACAGTAACATAGTTCGAAAACGATCATGGAGCAAACACGATAAACCAGCTCAAACCACATTGAAAGCTGAATTGCATCCAAAAAAGATCATGCTGTCAGTTTGGTGGGATTACAAAGGTGTTTTTTGAGCTGCTTCCAAGGAACCAAACGATCAACTCTGATGTTTACTGTCAACAATTAATAAAACTGGATGAAGCAATCAAAGAAAAACGGCCAGAATTGTCAAATCGGAAAGGTGTAGTTTTCCACCAAGATAATGCAAGGCCTCACACATCTTTGGCAACTCGTGGGAAACTATTGGAGCTTGGCTGGCAAGTGATGCCACATCCTCCATACAGCCCTGATCTAGCACCATCTGATTACCATTTATTTCGAAGTTTGCAGAATTCTTTGAATGGTAAAACTTTCACAAATGACGATGACCTTCACTCGCACCTGGTTCAGTTTTTTGCTGATAAGGACCAGAAATATTATGAGCGCGGAATCATGCAGTTGAAAGAAAGATGGCAAAGGGTTATTGATCAAAATGGAAAATATATAATTGATTAAAAACTATTCTTTGTTTAAAAAAAAGTGTTTTATTTTATACTACAAAATCGAAAGTACTTCGTTGCCAACCCAATATTTTCCAATTATCTGTCATTTTTTAATCAACACCAGGAAGTTTTTTCTCTAACTAAAGGGTGTTTCAAATTTCGCGGTTTTTTTAAAGAATAAATAAAACACATAATTTGCATTCACTTTCAAAAGCATTTTATTGGTAATTGAAGTATCAGTTATGACATTTATATGCGAAAAATAATATCTGCCAAATGGTCTCCTCTTGCAGCTCCACAGACGTCCACTCTTTTGTTAAAATTTTCAATGACATTTTGACATAATTGAGGCCCTATCTCACCAATGACACGAATAATTTTATCTTTCAAAGCAGGAATTGATTGTGGATTGGTTTTCATAAACCTGACTTTCACATAACCCCAAAGAAAATAGTCTAATGGTGTCAAATCACACGATCTTGGTGGCCAATTAACATCACCGTTTCTTGAGATTACACGTCCAGGAAATTTTGCTCTCAATAAATTAATTAATTCGTGTGCAAAGTGAGGTGTAACGACATCCTGTTGAAACCACATATCCTCTAGATTACTATTCATTAATTCAGGCCACAAAAATTCGGTTATCATCCGACGATATCGATCACAATTAACAGTTACAGCTTCACCAGCAGCATTTTCAAAAAAGTAAGGTCCAATTACACCACCTGGCCATAATGCACACCAAACAGTAACTCGTTCAGGATGCATAGGTTTCTCATGAATAATTCGTGGATTTTCCTCACCCCAGATACGGCGATTTTGTTTATTAACATAGCCACCAAGTTCAAAATGTGCCTCATCGGAAAACATTATTTTTTTGAGAAAGGTCAGCTGGTTGTTCATTGATGAAATTGACAAATAAAGGACGTTTAAAATTATCCAATGGCTTCAGTTCCTGTGTTATTTGAACCTTATATGCCTTCAGAGCTAAATCCTTGTGTAAAATACGCCATGTTGTTGATCTACTAAGTCCAAGTTGTTGTGAACGTCGTGTAATAGACATTTCAGGATCTTCAGCAACACTTTCACGAACCATACCAATATTTTCTTGTGAACGACCACTAAGACTGTATTTTTCACTTTTTTGATCTTCCACGGAACCTGTCTCTTGAAATTTTTTAATAACTCGACCAATAGTGCTTTCAGATGGACGATAATGTAAACCATAAAATTCACGTAATTTTCTAAAAACTTTTCAGAGAACGCTCATTTTCATAAAATAATTCAACAAGTTGAACGAGTTGTTGTACCGTGTACGAAACCATTTTTATAAATGTCATACATCACACTTTTTAAATGTCCACATACCCAAACAAATTCAGTGCGCCATCTATATTTTAATTATTAAAAAAAATGCGCAATTGGAAGTACCCTTTACATACATCACATAATGTAATTATGTTAACTTTCACCAAGAATATTATGATACCGTGCGATAAAGAATGACAAAATCGTTGGTACACCTGATAAATTGGTATGAAAGTGATATTTTCGTGCACATGACTGGGTATATATGTGCGTGTGTGTGTCTGCTTGTACTCTATGTAATGAATGAAACATGCTATGACTGCGAATTTTGTTTTCATACCATTATTATGAAGACCGTTCTACATGAATTCGGCTATATATTTTCGTAATCATCGTAAACCTTTTTCTGGTACCTACGATACATGCCTTCAATTTAATGAGAAACAGGAAACGTTTTATTCTACTATTATTACATGCATGTTAAATAGAGGGTAGATGTTTCATTCTAACTAAATAAAATTATAAATCCTCCAACAGAGTTCTAAAGGGCCTTAATTTGCTTAGCTCGATTAATTTTTTGCGAGTAATTATTCGATATCCATCTTTGTTTCAGCCTTCTCCCGCACCTATGCGATGTGCTTCCCCCGATTTCTACCGGGGAATATCTCCCTACCTTCCAACAGATATTGGACTGCAAGGGCGAGAAAGGGTGCATTCTCCCTTTACGCACGAGAGCGGTCCCCAAAATAGGGAGTACGAATTCGTTGGAGTTCCTCTAGAACCTCCGCCACTCCCCCAAAATTACGAACCCGAAGAGGAGGAACAAGGTCCTTCGACGGCCGAGATAATCGCTAACCAATCCCAGGATTACATAGACGAAAAATTGGCAGAATACCAGGCGACGATTTATCAACTACAAGGTAAGATTTTGCTGTTGTATAACTAGTCTTATACGAGATTAATACGATTTTAGGGTCGTTGACATTAGTCGTTTAATTTATGCGCACGCCTTAGATCGCCGCTGGCATATATTTAGAATCTGTTTGACGCCGCATTTCCAAATACATTAGTAAAATTTATAAATACCAATTTATAAGGAATATTTACTGAAAAAATAACATTGGCCTGTACCAGATTTTATTTCAAATAGAAGTATAAGTTTAGGAAATTTGAGGAAAATTTTGCATTATCATGTCTTAAATTTTTGTACAGTCTACAGAGATGTGATATTCCACAGTGTTTAATTTTTTAAATAATAATGAAAACAAATAAAATAGTAAACGATACGAGGGAAACTAAAATAAGATCTACTTACGATGATTGAATAGATTAATCTTACATTGCTTAGTAGCGTTTAATAATGACAACACTTTGCTACTCATGTGTCAACTTTGACTTCAATTTGTTCAATATTTGGTGCTTTATAAGGTATTTTGCTGCAAAAAATAAATTTGATGAAATTAGGACATCGCATCAAATTTTTGACAAAGGAACAGATTTCTTCTAAAACTTGCTATTAAATTCATTTAGAATAAACGCACTTTTCATTTATTCATTAATATATGAGGGTAGTCCCAGAAAGACCCGACCCAACAAAGAAAACACAAAAATTTTGGAAAGAAATATATTTATTTTTCAACATAATCTCCTTTCAGCTCTATACACTTTTCCCAGCGATGTTCAATAAGTTCGATACCCTTTTTATAATATTGCTCCTCAAAATGGCCATTAATTGCCGACATCACTTCTTCATCGTTGGAAAATCTTTAACCACTGAGCCTCTTTTTCAAGTTTGGGCACCGAAAATAATCCGAGGGGGATAAATTTGTCGAATAGGGTGCATGAGCTAGCAATTCAAACTTTAATTCAGTAATTTTGGTCATTGCAATAACGGATTTGTGAGCTGGTGCATTGTCTTGATGAAACAACACCTTCTTGTTAGCCAAATGCGGCCGTTTTTGCTTGATTTCTTCGCTTAAACGTTGCAATAAGTTCGCATAATACTCGCCGTTGATACTTTTTCCTTTTTCAAGATAGTCAGTGACAATTATTCCACGCGCATCCCAAAATAAACTATCTTCGGCTTCTTTGTATCCGGTTCTTCTTTTTAAATCCATTGTTTTGATTATTCTTTTGTCTCGGGTGTGAAGTAATGGACCCATATTTCATCCATGGTTATAAAACGGCGCAAAAATTCTGCTTTGTTGCTGTGAAACTTCGCTAAACACTCAATTGAAACATCTTCACGACACTGTTTTTGCTCGATTGTGAGCAAACGCGGCACCCATCTTGCACACAGCTTTTTCATGTCCAAATTTTCAGATAATATGCGATGTACCGCACTTTTTGAAATACCTACTATGTCTGCTAGCAGTCGACGATCGTCCAGTACCGCTTTGTGGATTTTCTTCACTATTTCTGGAATCATCACCTCATTTGGTAGACCACTGCGATGCTCGTCTTGGCAGCTCGTACGGCTTCGTTTAAACTCTGCTTCCCAATATTTCACTGTTATAAACGAAGGAGCAAACTCACCCACTCACCCACTCCCGTTCAGCTTTTATATCGGTTGGGCGGAGGCCTTTTAAATAAAAGTATTGTATCACACAACGATGACCAATTTTCTCCATTTTCACAAATTCACTGAAAACGTTCACTATTGATGGCTGCCAAACAAATACTAAACAACGTAGCGTCTTCAAACTTGAAAGATATGCTTTATAGATTGTGTACTTTCTAATACAGTGATATTTTTCAAACAACTACCGCCATCTCTAGGTCAGGCCGGGTACTTATGGGACCACACTCGTATTTACTGCATTCATTTAGTGGTTACATGACACGATATTATTAAAGTCATTTGGATTGCTTGCACACGGACGAGGCATGATTATGTCTATAATGAACCAAATTAAAACGTTAACAAGGAATAAATAAAAGACTGTCTAAATTTCACTTTAAATCACATATTTATTGCGACTAGTTTCGTCTGTAAGGACATTATCGAGTATGTACAATACAGGTTACAATCTCCTTTATATAGGAAAACGAAAAGCAATAATTAAATCCGATTGCAAGAAAGAGATAGAGGTAAAATGTACATACAAGATTATTTATGGGTAGTAGACCATTCTTCGAAATATCTATAAACATAACTAATAGGAAAACATTAAGAAGTATTGCAATTCTGAGGTACGGCTAGAGTAAGAGATTAAAATAGAAATAATGCCTGCTATTAACTAAGATAAATTTAAAAGAGGTGAATTGCTTAAATCTAGTTGATCATTATGAAGGGTAACAGAATTGAGTAAACTTATTAATCTCCTTGCATTCTAGGAAATTTAGTTTCCAACTTTTGTTACAAATGTGAAAGATTTCCGCTTTGCAATCTTGTTGTATATTTATGGTTCGTTTCTATTAGATGTTTGCTGAAGTTAGAATCATTACTTTGGTATTTTAAGCTTCGTAGATGTTCGTCTGTTTTAATTTCGAATGTTGTCCCTGATTGGCCAATATACACATTATTACATTCTGGGTGTTGAAGTTTATAAACACCGCCTTTCGCCATAGGATCAGTTTTATCTTTTGTTTTAAATAATATTTTGCCTATATTAATATCTGTTCTACAAACATATTACTATAATAGATTTTTATAAAGGGACATTACTACTTTTTCAGATAGAGTCCCAAAATAAGGTAATGTTTTGAAAGTTTTTTCGTTTTATTATTCATGTGCGGATAAATAATGTGTATAATAGCTAACCCAGGGAAAACATTTAAAGTTAGAGAACAAGAACATCTACTAAGCCTCAAATACTGAATTTAACATAAGTAAACATCTAATAGACACGAACTATATCATACGTAGGTTGCTTTCAAAGTTTTGCGCTTCAGCTACTTCCCGTAAGGTGGCGCTGTCCGAAATATTTTTGTTGTATTCTCTGAGGTATTTGAGTCCGAATAGCATTTGCAGATTACTAGCATTAGCATATGCTGTTGTCCGTTTTTAGTAACTTTTTAAATAAAGCAAATTTTGCGAAAAATGGAAGTAACACACGAAAATTTTCGAGCCATAATTTTCTACGATTTTGAAGATGGTCTCACTCGAAAAAGTGTTTAGAAAAAAATCAAGCGATTATTTGGCGACAAAGTGCCATCCTTGGCGACTATCGAACGATGGTACAACGAGTTCCAACATGGACGAGTTTCGCTCAAAGACAAGCATCGTGAGGGACGGCCTGCCACTGCAGTCACGCCAGGAAACATCGATACCGCGTACAACATGGTAAAGACAGACAGCCATTGCATATGCAGAGATATTCGGGCATCATTGGGTATAAATATGACCCAAATCACAACTATCCTGCATGATCATCTTGCCGTCAGAATGCTTTGCGCTCTATGGACACTACACAATTTAACGGAAGCTCAAAAAAGCGCACATGGATTGGGGCAAAAAACACAAACAAAATTTAACCGAGATCGAGTAAAATCAGTGTACGATATCGTTACAGGTATGAAGTTGAATTTATTGTTACGAACCAGAAATCAAGCGACGATCGGCTCAATGGGTTTCTGAAAACGAGGAGAAACCCATGAAAGTGAGACGCGGACGAATGGGGGCTTCTTTTTTCGGATGCACTGATCATCTTGCTACTATTCCGCTAGAGTAGGAGTTCTCAAAGTGGGCGCTGCAAAGAGTCTCCAACGGCGCCGCGACAGCCTCTCCAAAACGGAAAAAAATTGAAAAATTTTATAAAAATTATTTATTAAACAGCTTTTTCTGCTACTATTTCTGTTCTCAAAATAAATGTGATTTTCTTTATTTTTCGATTTATTTCCTCCTTTATTTTCTTTCTCCTCCTTATTACAATTATTAAAAAAAACAAATTTACCAACAACTATTCACAAAGTATTAAACAAAATTAAAGTCTTATAAAAATCTAAAAGTTAAATTTGAAAATCATAGCACAGAATTTATTTAAATTTAAGATTTTAGACTTAAAATTATCAGGTCTTCAGTTTTGCTTCATATGAAAGCCGCCGCCGGAAATAGTGTGAACGTTAAGGAAGTCATGGCTTTAAAAAGTTTGGGAACCTATGCACCAGAGGATCGTTGCACAGTCAATGCTTAATTGTTACCATTTGTTTGCCAACTGCGTTCCATAAAGTGCGCGAGAAACGTCCAAGAGTACGAATCATTCTGCATCAAGACAATGTACCATCACACAACGCATCTCAAGCATCAGAGTTTTTAGTCGCTTCACGAACGCAATTGATGGCTCGTCGGCCTTGTAGTTTCGATCTCGTATCTCGTGACCTCTTTTTATTCCCGTACATAAAATACAAAAAGCCTGTATTGAAATTTAATATCCCGGAAGCGACTGTGAAAGTCTACGAAAACTTCGTATGTGAGGTGATTGAAGGACAACAGGATTAATGTTTTGGGAACTGGTTCCACCGAATGCAGAAGTGCATATATCATAAATATAATTTAATATAATAATTGGTTTAAATAATTGATTTTTTTTTGACTCTCCTTTGATAACCCTTGCCTCATTTCGCCGAGTTTTATAATTTCTCGTTCAAAAAAGGGGCCTATGTTTAATATAGACTGTAGTTTCGCTCCAAACTATCGAGTTTCGCATTAATGAGTAAAATTGTAAATTTTACTTGTTTACATTTCACTAATATAAGCAAACACTTTGTTAGTATATTTATTTTGATGGTTACTTTGTAATCTAATTTTTTCTAATCATAATTTTAAGTGTGAAACTAAAGGGTATTTAAAACTTCGCGGTTTTTTTAAAGAATAAATAAAACACATAATTTGCATTCACTTTCAAATTGGTAATTGAAGTATCAGTTATGACATTTATATACGAAGAATAATATCTGCCAAACGGCCTCCTCTTGCAGCTTCACAGATGTCCACTCTTTTGTTAAAATTTTCAATGACATTTTGACATAATTGAGGCTCTATCTCACCAATGACACGAATAATTTCAGCTTTTAAAGCAGGAATTGGTTGTGGATTGCTTTTATAAACCTGACTTTTCACATAACCCCAAGGAAAATAGTCTAATGGTGTCAAATCACATGATCTTGGTGGCCAATTAACGTCATCGTTTCCTGAGATTACAGGTCCAGGAAACCTTTTTCTCAATAAATCAATTGATTCGTGTGCAAAGTGAGGTATACCGCCATCCTATTGAAACCACATATCCTCTAGATTAATATTCATTAATTCAGGCCAAAAAAATTCGGTTATCATCCGACGATATCGATCACCATTGACAGTTACAGCTTCACCAGCAGCATTTTCAAAGAAGTAAGGTCCAATTACACCACCTGATCATAATGCACACCAAACAGTAACTCGTTTAGGATGCATAGGTTTCTCATGAATAATTCGTGGATTTTCCTCAACTCAGATACGGCAATTTTGTTTATTAACATAACCACCAAATTCAAAATGTGCCTCATCGGAAAACATTATTTTTTGGGAAAAATCAAGTGGTTGTTCATTGATGAAATTAACAAATGAACGACGTTTTAAATGATCTAATGGCTTCAGTTCCTGTGTTATTTGCTAAATCCTTGTGCAAAATACGCTATGTTGTTGATCCACTAAGTCCAAGTTGTTGTGAACGTCGTCTAATGGACATTTCAGGATCTTCAGCAACACTTTCACTAACCAAACCAATATTTTCTTGTGAACGACTACTACGATTGTATTTTTCACTCTTTTGATCTTCCATGGAACCGGTTTCTTGAAATTTTCTAATAATTCGACGAATAGTGCTTTCAGATGGACGATTATGTAAACCATAAAATTCACGTAATTTTCTAAAAACTCTTTTCACAGAACGCTGATTTTCATAAAATAATTCAACAATTTGAACGCGTTGTTGTACCGTGTACGAAGCTATTTTTATAAATGTCATACATCACACTTTTTAAATGCCCACTTACCCAAACAAATTCAGTGCGCCATCTATATTTTATTTATTCTTAAAAAAAACGCAATTTGAAACAGCCTTTAGTAGCGTTAAATTTCCCTGGAAGCGACTGTGGAAGCCTACGAAAGCTTCATATCAAGAGCAGCAAGAACAATGGGTCCAATGTTTTGACAAGTTGTTCCACCGAGTGCAGAAGTGCATAGATCATAAATGCGAATATTTCGAAAAGCAATAAGAAAAATTGGTTAAAATAACTGATTTTTTGTGTATCATCCGCAAAATTTTTAAATTAATCTATCTACGTAAAGACTTTAAACCGGAAATCCTTCACATTTGTAACAAAAGTCTGGAACTAAGTTTCTTGGGATGCATGGAGATTAATAAGTGTAATAAACTCAGTTCTGTTACTCTTCTTAATGATCAATTAGATTTAAGCAATTCACCTCTTTTAAATTTATCTTAGTTAATAGCAGGCATTATTTCTATTTTAATGTCTTACTCTAATTGTACCTCAGAATTGCATTAGTTCTTAATGTTTTCTTATTATTTATATTTATAGATATTTCGAAGAATGGTCTACTATCCATAAATAATCTTGTATGTATATATTACCTCTAACCCTTTCTTGCAAGCGGATTTAATTATTGCTTTTCGTTTTCTTATATAAAGGAGATTGTAACCTGTATTGTACATACTCGATAATGTCCTTACAGACGAAACTAGTCGCAATAAATATGTGATTTAAAGTGAAATTTAGACAGTGTTTTATTTATTCCTTGTTAACATTTTAATTTAGTTCTTTATAGACATAATCATGCCTCGTCCGTGTGCAAGAAATCCAAATAATTTTAATAATATCGTGTCATGTAACCACTAAATGAATGCAATAAATACTAGGGTGGTCCCATAAGTACCCGGGCTGACCTAGAGATGACGGTAGTTGTTTGAAAAATGGCACTGTATTAGAAAGTACACAATCTATAAAGCCTATGTTTCAAGTTTGAAGAGATTGTAACCTGTATTGTACTTGCTCGATAATGCCTCAATAGACAAAACTAGTCGCAGTAAATATATAATTGTATGAAATGTAGACAAAGTGTTTTATTTATTCCTTAGTTTAATGGAATTTCTCAAAGTAACGACCTTAACAATTTGCTTTTAAATGTAATATATAATTTGATTACATTTTGATACATATGTATTACATATTTATAAACGTACTTGTTTTAATGTTTTTATTTTCCTCTATGTATTCTAGAAGTTGATCAGTTAATAAACGCTATTTAACTAGGTATCAATTACTAAATTTAAATCTTTGAATTCGTTAATTTGAGAGTGTGAATTACAGATTTATATTCAAAGTGAATTCTGCATTTAAAATATTTTGATAATTTGAACGGGGTCTGCAAACTTCTTCTGTTCACATCACTGTACTTATTAATAAGGCTGTAGAAATGAGTGCTTTCGCAGTAGCGTACGGCTTACTTACTTCAATATTATAAATAATAAATGTAATTGCTTACTATTTTATTATAGTTTTTTTCGGGTTGTTAATGTAGAGTGACCTAAAAATTCGCTGTGGTATTGTGTTATTAGTATGTACTGACTCAGTCATTTTCCTACGTCGAGGTGAAAATATGTTCCTGTATTTGGAAAAAGAGCGTTCTGCGTCTAATGATGTGATGTTCGCGAATTTAAAAAGGACTTTCACATCATATTCGCACTCTTGGTTTTCAGTTAAACTCTTGTCTATACGCACCATAGTTTGAAAATCGGGATTCTTATTTACAACCGCACACAATTTATCGGTTGCTAGTCTTCCTATACTATCTATTAGATTTCCTAACGAGTCTTTGAGATAATATACTGTATTTAGCGCTTCATGTAATGACAGCTTGGTGTTTTCTAATTTGGAAATATTATCTAAAAGAATTGAATAATTTTCACTATTTTAGTAAAGATTTAGTTATCTGAAACCAGCCGCTGATTTACTGAAATTGTTTAAGCATCTTGCGGATTTAAATTTAAGAGACAAGGTTTAATAATGTGTAAAATTTTCTCATAATATAAAATAGCTTTAAGCCACGTTTACTGTCCTGTCAATAACGGCTGTGGTGGCTGAGAAATAACCGGACAAGCATGTTTAAACTCACGAATGCGTTTTGGAAATTTAATAAAAGCTTTTAGTAGAAACTATAAATTGGTCTACTTTTGAATAACTGTTTCTAATAAATTCAGCTACATGATATTCATGGAGCAAACACGTTACAATTGAGGATAATATTGTTTTAGTAACTTTTCAGCTTTAACTATATTTGAACCCCCATCTGTAACTAACATTACAAGTTGGGTTGCCGATATATTGAACTTCCCAAAGGTATGTTTTATAGTTTTTACCATCCTTTCCGCGTTTGTCTTCTGCAATATTCTACTACGTAAAAAAGAGCCAGGGACATCTTACCGCTTTTTAAAGTGCGCACTGACACATTTAAAATACTATTCTTTCTTGCATCCGTTGTTTCATCTACTGTCAGTCATATTTTCTGATCTTTTAACTCTGTTTTTATTAGATCCGTAATCGTGTTTTTCACCCGAGGAAAATTATACTGTAATTGACCTCTTGTTGTCAATCTCCATTCCGGAATATTTCCCCCAAATGTCTACAATATTTTGTGGAATGTTGCACACACTTAGCATAAAAATAAAGTCATATAGAAATTTATAATATGGTACATCACGTTGCGTATTTAGCGTATGTCGAGAGGCGGTTTTGTTTCGAATATTAAATTTCATTTGAAATTGACGTCAAAAATAGATTATCGCAATAATGTTTACAATAAACTTTGACATATTGTCTATAACTTACATATTTATCGCGATTCACTGAAAAAAGAAAACTGTCCAATTTTTTCCAACTTGTATTGTTCTATAATTGACAAGAGAATCCAATTTATATTTTATTTTTGTGTCACTCAAATTTTATTTTGAAAATGATATCTTATAAATTAGTAGTTTAAAAAGCTTAAAGTTTGCATTAAATTAAAACTAAATAACTGCTACAGCGTTGATTAAATTTATTGTCCATTAACACTCGTCGAACATAACAAAGAACGCCGTCGATTCACCATCATCAATCTAATCCGTTATTATTAATACACATGCCGTACGCATATGAATCTCGACTTCGGGTATATCTGACCGCTTTCGAAATATATCAACGCCGCCAATGAGTGCGCACTCGTTTCGCAGGCTTACTTATTAAACTAAAAATCTCTGTATTCGTTTTAATATTTGTTTGTTAAATAACAGTAAACAGTTTGAATGATTCACTCCAAGGCTGATCCAATTTTATATGTATTTATATATTCGTTCGTGATTGGAAATAAACTTCGTTCCGAGAAGAAATGATAATATTCATTCTTGAATATTAAGAAGCACTGTTCATTCCGGAATAGAATGTAAAAACAGAGAATGATGATTTTTCATTTGAGAGCGGTATTTTGCGTGGTCTGCAATAGTCCCATTCATGTTTGTTTGTTTTTTTCGTTCGCGAATTAGATTTTTCCCTATACATTGTGTTAAAATAACATTTTTATTCTGAAATAATATCCGAAAATATATTCCTATTGGTTACGCAACAATTTTTGTCTTTTCCAAACAAAATTTAGTTTTTTTAAACCAAATTTTACACTGGAATTAATTCGCAATTATAAACAATCATTATTTTAAATCAAATATAATACTTTAAATGATTTAAATCGAATACATATTTCGAATGGTTTAAATAAATTGTCGTACAATCAATACAGACGGGCTTTTACAGTAATTAGTGCTTATACTGACACATTGCCATCGATACGTTGTATGTGTGTACATACGTTAGATGTGCCTACACTTTATTCTATAAAAATAGATGACTGCACCAAATTAACGTTTGATTTCTGTGTGCGTCTTTTAGAGACGTTAAAAAATATTTCATGCACTGTATCATTTATAAATGAGTGTGATTTTATATTCTAATTATATCCATGATCTGATATTGCTATTCAATCATTCGACGACGTGGACTGTACGTGATACGTACTCGGAGCGCAGTGTAAAAATACACGGTAACGACACGCAAATAAAGAACAATACTATACGAGATGATTGATTGAAATCGTTCGCTTGGACTTATTAGAAACACTCTATTATTTTTCTTAAAGTTTTAGAGTAATTGTAAGGGCCCATATTCTTTTTTGATTTTTAACCCATGGGGCGCGATAACATTAAATAGGGGGCGCAAGCGTATAAATAAAAATTATGATGTCAGTAATTAGATATAAACATATAATTAAGTTTTCACGATGGGAAATTTAATGAAAATTATATTATTTTCTGGTATTTCATCGTTAATTAAATACACAGAAATTAATTAAAAATTTCTGCGCTGGAGAAGGACTCGAACCTCTATCTGCCGTTTTCTAGACGACTGTTTTACCAATTAAGCCACCAGGCAGTGTAGCTTCCAGTCCTTTAACACGCCATACTCGTAAATCGGATTATGGAGTCTTTCTCCAGCGCAGAAATTTTGAATTAATTCCTGTGTATTTAATTAACGATGGAATAGCAAAAAATAATATAATTTTCATTAAGAAAAATTAATTTTTTTAAAAATTTAAATTACTGAAAGAAAAGAAATAAAGAACATTCTGACTTAAATTGCAAACAAGTTTGATAATTATCAGGCTTTTGGGTCTGTCTTTCTGGTCAAAACTTTTCGAAAGAAAGTTTAATAATTGAAATTGATACCCGAGTTTGTTTTCTATCGGGTTTTTCAATAAAGACATAAAAATTTTGTATTTAAATAAAACACGGAATAATTGGGATATTGGGCTGATATTTATTCCAGGTGCAGTACACATGCTACATTTAACTATGGAATTCGATCTCGTTAATATGATCATCGCGAGCACGTTTGCAGCGATTGATTCTTTGGACCCAATTTTCCACCACCTTTTAACACATATCGGCTTAAACGTTGGTAATTTCGCATTCGATATCGTCCCTGAATTCCTCTAACGTTGTTGGGTTGTTGCCATAAACCAACGACTTAACGTAACTCCATAAAAAGAAATTATATGAGCAAGGCGGCCACTCGACCAGACCATTTCTCGAGGTTATACGATTACCGAACTTCCCTCTCAATAGATTAATTGTTTGACCATATGTGGCATGTGGCACCACCTTGTGGGAACCACATATCACTGATGTCAAGTCCATCCAGTTCTGGCCAAAAATAGTCTTCCAGCATGATACTATAGCGAACTCCATTGACCGTAACATGGCGATCATTTTCATCGATGAAAAAATATAGTCCAATCACATCTCCGGCATGAAATCCACACCACACGGTTACTTTTTGTAACTGTAATGGAGTCTCTCAGAGCACATACGGGTTTTTTGTTTTTTAAAAGTGCGTATTTTGCTTATTGACAAAGCAATTAAGCCAAAAATGAGTTTCATCGGTGAAAATGATTTTTCGATGAAATTCAGGATTTTCTTTAAACTTTAGCAGAGCCCAATCGGAGAAGTTCCGACGCTTCAAATGATCAATAGGCGTCAGTTCTTGAGTTAGTTTGATCTTGTAAGTGTGTAAGCCATAATCTTTACGTAAAATTCGCCACGATATGGTTTCAGAGATTCCCATTTCCTGTGAACGGCGTGGAATCGACTGATTTGGCTCGTTTTCAGTTGAAGCAGTTACGGTTGCGATATTTTTGGTGCTTTGCTCGTTGCGTTATCTCACTGGCACAGGAACATCCAATAGTGAACATTTTGACTCGAATTTATCCAATATAGCACGCACAGCCTGTCTGGTGAGACGATTACTACGACCGAAAATTGGAGTAAACGCTCTTAAAGTTGCGATAACCGACCCAGAATTGCGGTAGTAATTTTTAATAATTTCCAAACGTTTCTCGTTCGTGCACTTCACCATGACAAAAATATTAATATTGACTGACGTTTTGATACTGATAGATCATGAAAAACGCTCAAGGGTTCGTTCGTGTTTATGTTTTTATATTCAGTGTAGAAAATTCATCATCCATCCCTGCCCAAAACTCAAATAGTGATTTATTAATAATTTTCTTTTGATTTCACCGCTCGTCGTGAAGTCTATGAAGTTTTCTTCTTCGGCAGTTGTGAGTTTTTCGTTGTCGTCAGTAAAAAATCCTTTTTACAATTCTTTTCAATGGTTATAAAAACAACTGTAATATGTTGCTCTTCGGTCTTGTAATTTTTAACAAATTCATTCACATTCGAAAGCATTTCTAAGTTTTCTTCCTTAATATTTCTGCTTCACAATTTCAATTTTCTAAAAAAGCATTGACTTTTTCATTCATATCCAAATCATGTGCGTTTGCCCTTTGGAGTTGAAGATTCAAGGTATTTAATTTCTATAATATATTGAGCTGCTTGGCTCCAAAGAAGGCGAAGACAGTTCCATTTGCAGGTAAGCTTATGGCAGATTTTTGGGATGCGCGTAGGATAATGTATATTATCTTATATTTGTTTCATCAAGACAATGCATCAATTCATACATCTATCATTGCAATTGCTAAAATCAATAAGTTAAAGTTGGAATTGCTTCTTCATGTACCTTATTCGCCACATTTAGCTCCTTCAGATTATTTTCTGTTTCCAAACTTGAAAATATTGCTCGGTGGTAAAAGATTTACCAACAATGAAGACTTGGAATCTGCGGTTGATGGCTATTTTGAGAAGTTCAACGATTCTCTCTTTGAACAGAGTATCGAAGCTATTGAACATCGTTTAAAAAAGTGTATCGAGTTGAAAGGGAGACTATGTAGAGAAATAGAGACATTTTTTTCCAATTTTTTTGTTGCCTTTCTTAGGTCGGGTATTTCTGGCACTACTCTCGTAAGAGGCAAGTAAAACTTTTTCATTCACAAGCAAAGCTTTTTTAAAAAATGTTCTTGGTTATACTATGTTATGTTAAAAGTGGTCGATGGGTTCGGTTTTAATAAAACTATGGGAAAATAAAATATATTATAGAAAAATAAAATAATACTTTGCGAAAATATTTTCTATTTTGTACATTTTGTCATTTAAATATTGCATATCAAAAACCTTATTTTCTTCTATAAATATATAAACATTATTTTAATTTACACAATTACTTCTTGTGTTGATTCAATTGTTGCCGCTGATTCCGTCGATGGCGGCTGTTGTGTTGCTTCTGCTGGTTGTATTGGTTGCTTGTCTAATTGTTTCACTGATTCTTCTGTCTTTTCAATTTTCTCCGTTCCCTCATTGGACTTTTCTACCGGTTCTGTTTCCATATTTTCTACCAATTCTTTCTCGGAAACGTTCTCTTGTTTAACCGGAGGAACGTCTATTTCCATTGGGGTGGATTTTTCATCCGTAACAATAACATTCGTGTTATCATCCAAGTCTGTTGAAGCTACGTTTGCACTATTTTCGTTGTTATTATTTATTGGATTTATATCGTCATGATGAGCGTGTTTATTTTTTTGCTTTACTGCATCTAGCAGTTCGTTTCTACATTCTTGCATTAATGTAATTCTATCTTCCATAGACATCAAACCCATTAGTTTTTCAACCCAAGGTTCATCAAGTTCCTGGCGTAATATTTTATTAAAATCACTTATTTTTTGTAGTGTGTTAGCTGCCCTAATTCTCACGTTATAAACTCTATCTTGAGCTAAAATGTGGATTTTATCCAAAAAATATGCCAATATTAAAAATAGTAATCCTTCTAAATAAGTTTCGTCCAAATTCCTATTCTCCACTTCACTGGCGGTTATCGAACCAATTTCGAATTCTCCGCATTTTGTGAAAGCCTCGATAGTCTCTTCGGCGTACATTTTTATATCATCATTGAAGTAATTTTCGTCTTCTATGTAGTTCAAAACAATTTCGACCCATTGTTCTTGCAATTGTACGGATAAAACCTCATTCAAATTTTTTATTCTGTTCACGATTTTCGAAGAAACGACATCTTGTTTGTCTTTTAATACTTCCAAGTAAGAAAAGGAATCTTTTTTTTGTTCCAATGTCGGAAAAATCATTTCGTCCATGCCGAATAGGCACATTATTCTCAGAAGGTAGTAGGTCTTTTCCGAAAATTCCAAACAAGTGTGTACTATATTTTCTTTAGCCCAAACGATGCCAAAATGCTTTACCAAAACGGGAAGGATCAAAGGGGCGACTTTCCTTACACCATATACAGTGTCGTTCAGAAGATTTATATACAATGGCTTTAAGAACTCGTTGAAATATTCTTTTTTCGAATGTCTGGCTATGTGACTAAGGGTAACTATTAAATTCCTCCTGGTTCGCCATATCGTCGTATTCACTAAATCCTTCATCAATTTTTGAACGGTATCCGTCAAATCTTCTATACCAATCACACAAATAATATTATTTAAATTTGCTATAATATTTTCTTTTACTCTCGAGGAATCATTCTCAATTGAACTAGTGATTAATGGAAGAAGAAAATCTTTGGTATTTATTTCACCAAGCAACGAACTCAAAGATATAATTACGGAATACAAACCATCCTGTACATCTTCGACAACATCTTTATCTAACTCGTGTATCAATGGTAATATTTCCTTTTTAATAATCGGATCCAGATCTTCTATCTTTTCACCAGCTTCTTCCACGTAAGATTTCTGAAGAATTTCGCAGAACTGAACGACATTTCTGGCTGATATTTCCCTGATATTCGCTTCTGAATCTCTGACGAGAATCTTATATAATTGTACGATGTTTTTTCGGGTGATAGCGGGTCCGACAGCTGTTTGAACTGTGTTAATTTCATTTGCGAATTGATAACGTACTCTCCACGAAGAATCAACTGAAAGAGTAAATTAAAACTCTGGATTATAAGGTCGAAAGAAAATATTACCACACAGTGCATGCAGAGTATCTAAAATATGCTCTTCTATTTCTTTTGGGGTCAGTCTGGAGGCAAGAGCTACAGCCACGTTTACTGCCAGTAATCTCACAGAATCCTTGAAAAAATAAAAGAAAACAATTAAATACATAATCATGGTTTGGTTTAGTAATGGTATACATTAAATACATTAGGAGGCACGTTTTTTAAAGAGAATAGAATATTTAGTATCTATCCTTGTAAATTTATCCTTAATAGATATCTTTGGGGGAAGTATGACTTGACTAGCATCACCATCTTTCGGAAAAGTTTAGTATTATATTGTAATTCTGCCATCTGTTTTGTGGTGATAATAGCAATCCAACATTTATTTCTCTAAGGACTTAAGAAGTCTGAAATTTTGTCAGATACACAGCAAACTTTGGGTGACAATGCTCCTTTGAAAATCACAATTATTATCGAAGGTGGTGACAGGAGTTTTGCAAATGATTCCTGAACTTATCGATAAAATTAATGATATCGTTTTAACGACTGACGAATTAACATCAAGGAGATAACACATCGACTGAATACGCACATCTCCCCACACATAGCTTCAGCTTTCAGACTTACACTGTTGAAAGCACATGGCTTTCGACGGTGTAAGTCTGGTACAGACTTCGTTTGTGTGTGGATTTTGTCGTGGTTTCAGGTGCGACGCTTCGATTAATTATCTGCTGATGATGACAAGATAGTTGTCGAGATATATAGAATATGGAAATTATTGTGGAAAGGGGTTACATTAGCCTTAATTTTTAATGGTAACTTTTACAGTGTAAATGTGACTTTTTCATCCACTTCTAGTTTAAAAATAGACTATAATAAAGAGTGTTTTAAATTTCGCGGTTTTTTTAAAGAATAAATAAAACACATAATTTACATTCACGTCCAAAAACTTTTTATTGATAATTGAAGTATCAGTTATATGCGAAAAATTATATTTGCCAAATGGTCTCTTCTTGCAGCTTCACAGACGTCCATTCTTTTGTTAAAATTTTCAATGACATTTTGACATAATTGAGGCTCTATCTCACCAATGACACGAATAATTTCATCTTTCAAAGCAGGAATTGGTTGTGGATTGTTTTTATAAACCTGACTTTTCACATAACCCCAAAGAAAATAGTCTAACAGTGTCAAATCACATGATCTTGGTGGTCAATTAACATCACCGTTTCTTGAGATTGCACGTCCAGGAAATTTTTCTCTCAATAAATCAATTGATTCGTGTGCAAAGTGAGGTGTAGCGGTGTAGTAGATATTGGAACCACATATCCTCTAGATCAATTTTCATTAATTCAGGCCACATAAATTCGGTTATCATCCGACGATATCGATCACGATTGACAATTACAGCTTCCCAGGAGCATTTCCAAAGAAGTAAGGTCCAATTACACCACCTGACCATAATGCACACCAAAGAGTAACTCGTTTAGGATGCATAGGTTTCTCATGAATAATTCGTGGATTTTCCTCACCCTAGATACGGCGATTTTGTTTATTAACATAGCCACCAAGTTCAAAATGTGCCTCATCGGAAAACATTATGTTTTGAGAAAAATCAGCTGGTTGTTCATTGATGAAATCGACAAATGAACGACGTTTTAGATGACCTAACGGCTTCAGTTCCTGTGTTGTTTGAAATACGCCATGTTGTTGATCCACTAAGTCCAAGTTGTTGTGAACGTCGTCTAATGGACATTTCAAGATCTTCAGCAACACTTTCACGAACCAAACCAATATTTTCTTGTGAACGACCACTACGACTGTATTTTTCACGTTTTTGATTTCGGTCTCTCGAAATTTTTTAATAATTCGACCAATAGTGCTTTCAGATGGACGATTATGTAAACCATAAAATTCACGTAATTTTCTAAAAATTCTTTTCACAGAACGCTGATTTTCATAAAATAATTCAACAATTTGAACGCGTTGTTGTACCGTGTACGAAGCCATTGTTATAAATGTCACACATCACACTTTTTAAATGCCCACATACGCAGACAAATTCAGTGCGACATCTATATTTTATTTATTCTTAAAAAAAACCCCGCAATTTGAAACACGCTTTAGTTTTAAATTTACGATAATATTAGTTTACCGTTCTGTGTTTCATTTTTCGAGTATTTTTTGTTGAATTTAATTTTCAGTGCATATCTGAACCAGATATTCGAATGTTCGTACGATAGCTTGATTTTTAAAATGAATATTAACTTTAGACTATGGCACTTTATTATATTTTACGCATATCTATACTTTCAAAGTGTACATTTTAGCATTGATCGGGTTCTATATAACTTAATTTACAAACGACTGCTCCACGTGACAAAAGTTTGAGAAACCTATTTGTAATTCATTTGTTTTATTTCATGTTTGGTTTCCCGTTGAATCTCTTTAGTAAATTGTAATAAGAAATACCTTTTTAACAGCAAAACAAAATAACATTGCTTTTTACGCTTTTTCGTAATCATTATTTTAATATTACACATATTGCGCGCGCCCACTTAACGAGCCGCACCTGCGAATAAGATAAACTGACCGGCTGTAATAATCACCACAATTATTTCACGCATTCATTTGAAAGGCGCCAGATATATTAGCAATTTGTTTAGGTAAAAACTAGCTTTGTTTGAAAGACAACGTTGAAACGCACGATTTTTACAAAGAGAATGTATGTGTATTTAAAAATATCCTTCTTAAAACATTTTGACTAAGTGTTTATTATATGTTAATTATTGCACATAACCTAAAAATATTGTAGCAGTTATATTTTTAGACAAGTTTAACTCCGTTGTTTTTCAGTATAGATATGTATACGAGGTTTGTTCAAAAGAAAAGGCGAATTTAGAATTTTTTTGAAAATAATTTATTTATTCATCAATATCCATTTTGTCCCTTTCAAAGTAATCACCCTCAGATATAATGCGCTTATGCCAGCGCTTCTTCCAAACCTCGAAACACTTCTGAAATGCGCTTTTCGGTATGGCCATCAGCTCGTTCTTCGATTCTGACTTTATCTCAATAATTGTGGCAAAACGCTGGGCCAAAAAATTACGAACAAGCATTGATGTGTGAGCTGGTGCATTATCGTGATGCAGAATCCATGATTTTTTTTCCACAATTCCGATCGTTTGAGCCGTATTTCTTCACGCAAACGTTGCATAACTTCCTTGCAGTATTCCTTATTAACCGTACGACCTGTTGGCAAGAACTCATGATGCACCACGCCATTGTAATCGAAGAAAATAGTGAGCAAAACCTTCACATTTGATCGAACTTGGCGTGCATTTTCTCGGCCTTCTGTAAAGCGCTTGTACCACTTATAAACAATTTTTTGAGACAAAGTAGACTCGCCGTATGCCACAGTCAACATTTCAAGTGCCTGGAGCACTTTATTCCATTTTTAAAGCAAAATTTAATACATATTCTTTGATCCATTTTTTTCAAAAGTCAAAAATCGAAGAACACACAAACGTGACTAAGCTTTTCAATTGTCAACAACAAACTACTAATCCAAATTGACTGACAATGCAAACATATGACTAACACATGTGTACCAACATAACAAAAAAAAATTCGATAATCGAATGTACACAGCGCGCGAAAATTTAAAATTCACCTTTCCTTTTGAACAAACCACGTATGTTACATACATACATCGCTATATTTCAATGCAAATATATGTACTAGGAAAGGTAAAATATTAAATAGACTGAATATATGTCTACGTATGCACATAGGCGTAGGAAATGGCATTTGTTCCGTTATGTTTATGCATTAACACAAACAGTTGCCGGATCGGATGATATAAAATCGTACAGAAGGCTTCTAATTTATATTAAGAACATGTCATTGCCTGCAGCACACAGCAATTTATAGCTAATATATTAACTGATAGCCCAGCCGTAAGTACAGAGTATTTGTTATTAGAAACTCGCCTTAGTGCTTTTATCTTGAACGAAACCATCAGCTGTAACAGATGGTAGATAACTTTAATCTGCAATGGATTGTTTATTTTCTTGGAGAATCTATATGTATTTTATATGGAACATAACCACGCATATGCTCATTTTAATAGTAGGCATAAAGATTTTATATGAATTTTCTAGTCTTTTGCTTTTGAAAGTGTTATAAATTCATTCGAAAGCTCAAATACCGGAAGCAAGAGTTCTTTGAATATGTGTTCATGTGCAGTAAGGTAATTACTAAGAAAACTAAATACTCACACCTCAAAATCATTCTGTAAGGCAGGTACTTAAAAGGCTTTCTTTATTTGTACAAGTTTGTGTTTACTTACAATTTATGTGTAAATCTTATATAATACGAGGGTAGTTTGACAAGTAGTGAGAATGGAAAAGAAAAACGAATTTTTTAAATACAAAATAATTTTTATTTTTCAATATATTCTCCTAAAAGAGCAATACATTTATTCCAACGGTGCTCCAATGCCTTTATGCCATCTTTAAAATGCGATTCCGGAAGGCTTGCAAAATACTCATTTACGAAGATGATAAGCTCGTCGTCAGACGAAAATTTCTTTCCACCTAGTGCCGTTTTCAATTTTGGAAAAAGGTGGAAGTCGGAAGGAACTAGATCCGGCGAATAAGGCGCATGCGGTACTAATTGGAAATGCAACTCGTGGATTTTGGACATCGCAACTGTGCTGGTATGCGAGGGAGCGTTGTCTTGGTGAAACAGAATCTTTTTCTTTGCCATTCCTGGCCGTTTAGCACGAATCTCAACATTTAATTTTTGTAGAAGTTCTGCATAATATTGTCAGTCTATTGTGTCACCTTTCTGAAGGTAATCAATGAGCAAAATGCCCTTTGAATCCCAAAAAATTGATGCCATCACCTTGTTTGCCGATAAAGTGGTTTTCGCTTTCTTTGGAGGTGTACAACCACGATCTAACCATTGTTTCGACTGTTATTTAGTTTCGGGTGTACTGTAGTGTATCCAAGTTTCATCGCAAGTAACAAATCGCTTACAAAAATCAACCGGATTCCGCTTATAAAGGTCCAACATTCATTGGAAATGCACAAACGAGTGAACTTTTAATCAGTCGTAAGCAATCGCGGCACTCATCTTGCCGAAAGCTTGGAAAGGCCCAATTCTTTCGTTAAAATGTGGTGTAAGCGTTCTGTTGAAATGTTTACCATGTCTGCTATCTCTCTCACTTTGAGTCGTTGATCTTGCGTAATAATATTATGGATTTTTATAATCATTTCCTTAGGTCACGATTTAGGGTGCTCCAGAGCGCGCTGGAGTAGATTCATCTAATGTTTCCCGTAACTCATCTTTTATTTCGGTAGCTTTCATACCCTTAATTACGAAGTATTTAATCACCGCGCGATACTCTGCTTTGTCCATTTTAACAAAACGACGTGTTGCTTCTTTTCCAATCAGCTGTTAAAAATAAACTAATCAACCGATTTATCTAAATATCGGAATGTAAACCTATAAATAGGCAACCTAAATTACAGTACATTTGTTTTACCAATTAGAGCGCCACCTATGTATCATTCTCACTACTTGTCAAACTATCCTCGTACATTTAAAAAACCCTCCGCTAAAAAGTTTTTGTATTCATTGGAGACAATTGCAATATTTATTATTTCAGTATTTAATAATTCAACGAGTTTTTGAGAATTTGTACAGGAGTGCTTGTTCTCAGTGTCTGCTTTTTAAGCAACTAATTCTCTGTCTACTTGGTAAATTTGGAAAAGAGAGCGCCGCACAATTATAATTTTTTGAACGTTGAAAAGACCATTCGGATGTTAATAATTCTCTGTTCACTACGCGTTTCTAGGAATTAACCTCTCTTCAGGTAAACTTGTGATATTAACGAACGTGGTACATTTTTGATAAAGAGAAATGATAGAAAAAGCAGTATCTCTATCTTTCGTGCCAACGAACGAAAGAACAAGGGCATGTCATCATTAATAACACCCTGTTTACTACGTGTTTCGAGGAATTCACCTTTCTTCAGGTAAGCTTGTGAAACCACATAATTTTACCTGATGCGTTTTTGCTGGAATTCTTTGTAATATTAATTTGGAAAATATTTTATGTGCGGCCGAAGTAATTCCTGTATAATTCGAGCATTTATGCCAATCCATTTTTTATGAAATGTTAGTACTCGTTTCGTTTTTCAGTCTTTGGGCATAGTTTCCTCATTCCATCTCTTCGAAATTATGGAATACAAATATTTTAATGATAGTTCGTTATGATATTTGATCAATGTCGCTCACAATTCCATCCTTTCCCAGTCCATTTTCGCTATTCATACGCATTAGAATTTCTTTCGTTTCCTCCTTTGTAAGCTCTTGTACTTCAATTACATTTTAATTTTGTTTCAGCTGGTGTTTCTTCTTTCAATTGATCACCATTTCGTCAGAGTATTTTGATCATATTTTCTTATCCTCTTGTTCCTCAGTAAATTTACCTTCTTTATTTTTTATGTCATTTAATATATTGCAATATATTTTATTTTGCATTCTTTTTTTGCTATATCTTTTATCTTTTCCACCGTCCATTTTCTATTACTAAGTCTTATCGTCTTATGTTGGTAACTCTTTTGCATTCTTGTCTTATTCTTTTGTTTTTCTCTGACTAATTTACCGCTCAACTGATAGCTGAGTGGTAAGTCGCTGGCTTATTACGTCGGAGGTTTCGAGTTCGGGTTCGCTAGTCTGCTGTTCGAGAAGGTTTTCGTGCTTTCTCTTTCCCGTTTAACCGAATGCTGGCAGACAAAGATCTTAAGTCGCATCACGAGTACGAGCGTAATAATAATTCATGATCTGCCATAGCTTCCTGTAATTGGCATTAAGCTGATGGGGGATATGAAGGCGTGAACTATTATTATTCTTTTGTCTTTATTCCAATTTTATCGAAAAGGTGTAAAGATATACGTGCTTACATTTTCTGTATTACTATTTCATTATATTTCTTATTAAACCAGTTTTTATTTTTTTATCTTTTCTTCTTGCTAACATATTTTCCAGCATTCCATATTATGCACGTGTTTATGTTTTCAAAATCTGTTTTTATATTATGCTGATTACCTTTTGAACTGAACGAGTCTCAATGCTTTCAATATGTTATTTGTTTTAATTCTTGTTATTCAGTTCATTCACATTCCAGTTACTTTCTTTTATTTTTTTGTTTGTCATTCCCGTTGTTTTAGTTTTGCATGTAATCATATAATTATCCGAATCTTCACAGGCACTTCTGTAGGTTCGAACATCCATTGTTGATGATCGTTCCTCGTGACAAGTATATGGCCAATTTGTATTTGCGTTTGCCAGTTACTTTGTTTTATTTCTTTTTTTGTTGTTCCTTCTGTTTCAATTTTGCAGCGACCATGTAATTATCCAAATTTTCACAGGCACCTCTGTAAGTTCTAACATCTATTGTTGATAATCGTTCCTCGTAACAAGTATATGGCTAATCTGTATTTGCGTTTTAGCACCTTGGGTTGTCCATGTGACTTTATGCAATATGGTTTGTGTTTATGTTTATGGTCATCTTATTCAATAAGAAAATCAAACTCCGTAGCAAACAAATTTTTAGCTGCAATTTGCTTGTATTCTTTAAATTATTCTGAAGAAAACTTTAATTTAGGACGTGAAATAATTCATGTCGTAGTTACTTTTGCTGAAACATAACTTCTTATCACCAAGCATTTTGTTCATTAAAATCTAAATTATCGATTCCAGAGAAAATAATCTTTTTCGAGTGAGTCAATTGTTACCAATAAATCCTTAACTAAAAAATAGGGTACAATTAACACTTTTGCCGCTTTTACATATTTTTAAATACGACCTTCAGATTAAGAGTTTCGTTGATCTGAACAAGGATAAAATAGTATTTCTTACAATATTTTCGCACAATAACTATTATATTATATTAAAACCTTCATAGAAGTTATAAACTATCAACTATTCTACGAACCTGATCGTCCTTGGAAAGCCTCTTGAAACTAGGAATAAATTCTTCTTTTAAATGCTCCATTTCCACAACCTTTATAAAATCCGAAAAATATTTCGCCGCTTCCCTTTTCACCATCGGAGAATCATTCTGCATTAGTGACAGAAATAAATCCTTCACGTCTCTCTTCCCTTCTTCTGGTAGTTTTGGATAACATACCTGTACGAGTAAAGTAAATGTTGGTTAAATTTAAATGCTGTAGGACTATGGTATTCGTTTAAATAAAAATATGCAAATACTAGATGTAAGGCACGCAATAAATGTACCAAAAGCAAATTCCAAAATTATAACCACCTATTGACGCAAGCTATGCGAATTTAAACGAACGTTGACAGACAAAGATCTTAAGTCGCGCTACGAGCGTGCGTAATAATAATCTATGGTCTGCCCAAGCTTCCTATAATTGGCTTTAAGCTGATGGGGGATATGAAAGCATGGATTATTATTATTAGAAGTAAGCCATTGTACATTATAAGAGAATTAAATTATTACTACTTGCATTTAATTTATATTGTGTGAAACGAATATCTCAGACTAAGTGATCAAATGATAGCAAAACATATTTTAGAATAGTTTTGAAACTTACAGCGACCAAGCCTGCAGCAGAACATTTCGACGTAAACCATTCTCCATCAGACATAGTATGTATAACCTTTATGAAGTGATCCTCTAACTGCATTCCATTCATTTGCGATGCTAAATGCTGTAAAGACTCCACAGCTTTCTCCCTAGGTTTCAAATCATCTGCTGCAGCTAATTTTTCCAGCATTGGGAACAGCAGGAAAGCGTATTCCGCACCACCGATGAACGGTAAAAGTTTGCCCAATTGTTCGGCCAACACCACCAGCAATTCGTCATTTTGAAAATACACGACGTCCACATAATCTTCTAGAACTGGTATCAATTCGTGTCTCGTTCTGTCAACATCCAAGGCAACCGCCAATGTTGGTAACTTTTTGACAGCTCGTATCTGTACCTGCACAACACACGTAAATACATTAATACGCGTAAGAAATTCTAGGTATGTAATATCTTATCTTTGAGCAAATATAAGTGACATTTTTAGCAAAAACAAAAGAAACTTATTTTTTTTTAAACAGCATTAGTGACAGAAGTAAAATATGATAAAAATAACCTGGATGTCATCATGGTAGGCCTCCGTTCTGAATAAATCGATCGGATCTATGCATTCATTCGTCATACTGGCCGAAACTTATGGACAAATAAAAAACAGATGCAGACTGAATCATTCGTGTACGTTTTTCTGTCTTATCTTATCATTTTCGTTGATAAAATACTATCCATTAATACATATATATGTATGTGTGTGTGTGTATGTGTGTGTGTATGTGGTATCTCTTTCAATGATATCAACGCCTTAATTAAAGTACAATTGGCGTAACTACGTTTATCATGTATGTATTTTATAAGGTCAAGGCATTTCCATAAATTTATTATGAATATTGGAGATTTAGTTTTTGAGGATAATTTAAAAGATATTTCATAAACTTCATCAATGCTATTCAGGTTTTAATACTTTATGTAAAATATACAAAGGGAACTAGGAAAATTTTGCAATACAGCTTTGTTTATTTAATTTTTTCAAGGTAATTTCCTCTACACTCAATACACCTCTCCATCCTCCGAAACCAATCGTTAGACCAATTCTGCCAAATTTCACTAGGGAGAGAAGCTGCTTGTTACTGCATGTTGAGACATGTTCATACGTGCACAGTAGCCGCCGCGCCATGTCGATGGGCTCAGTTATTCATTAGCAGTGAGAGTGTAAAGTAAATGTAAAGTAAATGTAAAGTAAATGTAAAGTAAATGTAAAGTAAAATGAGATAAGGGCAGTTTTGCGTTATAATTTCGTGCGTGGTTTAAACATAGACCAGTGCTTAGAAGAAATGACTCTTGCACTAGGTGATGTTTATCCACATCGCACAATGATATTCAGCTGGTATAGAGAATTCCAAAGGGGAAATTTAACTGTGGAGGATGCTGAGAGGCCGGCAAGGCCACGAACGTCAGTTACGGAGGAAAACGCTACTACTGTGAGGAAAATGCTTGGCGAGGGTAGGCCAGTGACATACCAACAGATAGGGGGTACTTCAGGGCTAAATGCATCAGCAATACATTCGATTCTGCACAATCATTTGCACGTAAAGAAACTTTGTTCTCTCTGGGTGCCGCATCGACTGACTGAAGAGCAGATGACACGACGTGTGAGTTGGTGCCGGGAGATGCTAAAAAATTTAATAAGGGACAATCTCGGTATGTGAACAACATCGTGACAAGTGATGAGACTTGGCTGTACTATTATGATGTGCCGATCAAAGCTCAAAACAAAGTTTGGGTCTTTGATGATGAGGACACACCCGTAGTTCCCAGAAAATCCCGATCTGTAAAGAAGAAAATGATAGCTGTGTTTTTCAAATCGAGTGGAATTGTGGTACGCGTCGTTTTCGACACACAGAAGACAGTCACAGCTAAGTGGTATACTGAACAGTGCCTGCCTAAAGTCATTGGATCTATGAAAAACCTGCGGCCAAAGTCAAGAATGGACACCTGGTTCCTCCATAACGATAATGCTCCAGCTCACCGCGCCAAAGCCTGCACCGAATATTTGACCACGACAGGATTAAAACTTCTCTAGCACCCTCCCTGCAGTCCAAATCTTGCTACCTGCGGACACTCGCACCCAAGCCCGCAGAAGGTCCTCATCACTGGAAAACCGCCTCCCTTTTAGCTTCATTTTCACATGCGGGAACAGTGCAAAGTCGCAGGGAGCAAGATCTGGATTGTAGGGAGGGTTGTTCGAGAAGTTTCAATCCTGTCGTGGTCAAATATTCGGTGCAGGCTTTGGCGCGGTGAGCTGGAACATTATCGTGATGGAGGAACCAGGTGTCCATTCTTGACTTTGGCCGCAGGTTCTTCATAGATCCAATGACTTTAGGTAGGCACTGTTCAGTACACCGCTTAGCTGTGACTGTCTTCTGTATGTCCAAAACGACGCGTACCACAATTCCACTCGATTTGAAAAATACGGCTATCATTTTCTTCTTTACGGATCGGGATTTTCTGACAACTACGGGTGTGTCCTCATCATCAAATACCCAAACTTTGTTTTGAGCTTTGGTCGACACATCGTAATAATACAGCCAAGTCTCGTCACCTGTTACGATGTTGTTCACATACCGAGATTGTCCCTTATTAAACTTTTTTAGCATCTCCCGGCACCAGGTCACACGTCGTGTCATCTGTTCTTCAGTTAGTCGATGCGGCGCCCAGAGAGAACAAAGTTTCTTCACGTGCAAATTATCATGCAGAATCGAACGAATTGCTAGTGCATTTAGCCCTGAAGTACCTTCTATCTGTTCGTAGGTCATTCGCCTGTCCTCGCCAAACATTTTCTTCATAGTAGTAACGTTTTCCTCCGTAACTCACGTTCGTGGCCTTCCCGGCCTCTCAGCATCCTCCACAGTTAAATTTCCCCTTTGACATTCTCTATACAACCTGAATATCGTTGCGTGATGTAGACAAACATCACCTAGTGCACGAGTCATTTCTTCGCAGTACTGGTCTATGTTTAAACCACGCACGAAATTATAACGCAAAACTGCTCTTATCTCATTTCGTGACCACGATGCCATCGCACTCCTTACACTCTCTCTGCTAATGAATAATAGCCCAGCGATATGGCGCGGCGACTACTATGCACGTATGAACATGTCTCAACATACAACAACAAGCAGCTTCCTACGATTCATTGTTGCGTCATATTGCAAAACTTTCCTAGTACCCTTTGTACTGACTGGGCCTAACAGTGTTCATTTTACTTTAAATGTATACTACCAAAACATTCGTAGTTTAGGGTCTAAATCTAATATTTTTTATACCAATGTGATCTATGGTATATATTTCTTATTACCGAATCCTGGTTGGAGGAATCTTTTTCTGATTCTTACAATGTTGTGCGTTCTGAAAGTTTTCCATGGTCGTTCGATCTACGGGTGGTGGTGTATTAATGGCTTTATCTAATGTGATCTCGTATCAATCTATGAAAACCTCGTTTCTTACTACCATTGCCCCATTGATTGATGCGGTTTTATGTGACTGTATGTGTCATTCTTTCAATTTACGCTTAATAAATGTTTACGTTCCGCCTGATACGTCACTGTATATATTTGAATCCTTTTCTGAGGTACCCGGAAATTTATGCTTTAAATAAGTCGGTTATTCTCACTGGTGACTTCAACGTACATACGTTCCTCTCATTCACAAACAATTAATTTTTCTTCTAAAGCTGCTGTCTTAAATACTTTATGCAATACTTTCGACTTATCGCAATACAACTGACAATAGAATTTCCTGAGGGCTCAAGCCTAGGCCCGCTATTATTTTAAATTTATATAAATGACTTATTACTGACCTTGCCTTGTCCTGCCTTGTGCTATGCCGACGACGTAAAGGTTTTTACAGCTGTTTCTTCCATTGAATATGTCAATCGGCTTTAAGCGAGTCTAGACCTTATTTCAGCTTGGTCTAAGCCTATTTAGTCGCCTGTTGAGCAATATATATATATATATATATATATATATATATATATATTAGTCGCATATTAAGATTTACTTTCATATCCTCTGCCTCATTAATTAATAATTTACATTCCATTTGGACCACAGGTCCGTAGTACAAAATAAAACCGCGCCCTGTTGGGAAATCACCGAAGCGAGCGACACATATATATATATATATATATATATATATATATATATATATAGAAGTACCCGACCCAACAAAGAAAACACAAAAATTTTTGAAAGAAATATATTTATTTTTCAACATAATTTCCTTTCAGCTCTATACATAAGCTTTATAGATTGTGTACTTTCTAATACAGTGATATTTTTCTCTCTCTCTATATTTCATCTCTAGCTCAGGCCGGGTACTTATGGGACCACCCTCGTACAATAAAAGTAATACAATTTAGAAAGAAATTCTAGAAATAGAAAACGACAAAGGAATAACACATAAAATTAAATATTAAAAACAAACATGGATTAACATAAACAACTGTGCTATTACATATGAATCCACGCGTAGGTTTGTTAAAATGAATTACTGTAGCGCCAGTGCCCTGTGGTTCCGTGCTGTAAGAGAAGAAGCCCTAATTGGTAAACGTTGTGTCTCTAGCACTATATGTCACATAGCGAGCTTTTTCCGCTTCCGTCCAATAATTTGACAGCCAGAGGTCAAACAAGTGCGTTCCAGTTAATGAACACTTTTGAACATTGCCTGAAATAAATTATAAAGGACTTAATTACAAATATTACATGTTGACGGGTTTGTAGACACAGTCTACAGGTGCCCTACGATGGCGAAGAGGTCATATAGAAAGCGGGGGGGACATTTGTAGACGACAATACTTTATGATTTTCATATTAGAGATTGTAAGCTTATGTTCATATATATTATAAACGGGGAATCACGAGGGAAAGCAGTTAAAAGCCTCAGAAATGAAGAAATACATGAAAAAATTAAAATTTTATTATTCATGTTCATAGCAGGCATATTACTTAAATATTATAGAATATTATCATAAAAAAGGTAAATTAGAATAGAGTACATACTTTTTTCTTCAATTCCATTACACAACAATCACTAAAACACAAACAATTTGCATACACGCAGAGGCTGATTAAGGTTGCTGAGTCAACAAAGATAAAACGATTGCCTTCTACCTATATAGGTGGTCACTTCAAATAGCGAAATGTAAATGATGGTTCCATTCCACGTGGTTAATTTGTATACCTACATTAAGTAGGGGCAGTTGTGGGCGATCAGGCATAATTACACGCAAGAATATTAACAAAAATATTTTGAAATTATGACTTACGAGGAACCCACAGTGCAATGGTGCTACTAATCGCTCTGGACTACGGTTTAAAAGATATAATTTTATTTTACTTTGTATGTATGCTAATTTACGAAACGAAAGTATCAATGCCGAAATAGCTCAGTTGGGAGAGCGTTAGACTGAAGATCTAAAGGTCCCCGGTTCAATCCCGGGTTTCGGCATAACTTTTTTTTTATTACATCTATTTGATAATAATAATAATACTCATATTTTCTTAAATTATAGAAAACGACCATCTTAATTTACTTTCATTAGAAAAGATCATCTTCAAAAACTCCACGGGTTCATTTATAAGTAGCAGTCTTCACAGCTTTCTTCCTTTCTACGGTTTCACAGAATTAATTAGTGGTTTTCTGTGTATTATAAGTTATGTACCTAGTCTATTGCGTATGTTTTTTAAGTTACACATTTTTCAGTTGTATCTTTGAACATTTTTCAGTTTTGTCGATTTTCAAAAAGATTTTGCTTATTTTTTTTTATAATAAATATCTTTGCTGTCGACTTAGTACACGTGCTCTCACAAAACGCCTTAATATTACTACACTTCGATCATTTTAATAATAATAGTAATCTTTATTTGTCCAACTGATAACCAATTACCATTCAGAAAGAAATTTAAAAAATACAGTGCAAAAAAATACAAACAAACGTAAGTAATTACAAAGTAGGGTTGCAGAAACGAGTGCTTTCGTAGTAGCGTACGGCTCAGTTACTATCAATATTAAAAATAATAAATGTAATTAGTTACTATTTCAGTTCTTTTTTTGTGTTGTTGATGTAGTGACGTAAAAATTCGCTGTAGTATTGTCATTAGTATGCCTTCCAGTGCTGACTCAGTCATACTCCTACGGCGAGGTGAAAATATGTCAGTGAAACTCTTGTCTATACGCACTATAGTTTGAAAATCGTGATTCTTATTTATAACCGCATACAATTTATCGGTTCTTAATCTTCCTATACTATCTGTTAGATTTCCTAACGAGGCTTTAAGGTAATATACTATATTTAACGCCTCATGTAATGACAGTTTGGTGTTATAGTATCTAAAAGAATTGAATAATTTTCGGAAATTTGCTCTATTTGAGTATGGATTTCGGTATCTGAAACCAGCCGCTGATTTACTGAAATTGCTTGAGCATCTTGCGGATGTAAATTTAAGATACAAGGTTTAATAATGTGTAAAAATTTCTCATAATATAAAACAGCTTTAAGCCACCTTCCCCGTCTCGTCAATACCGGCTGTGGTTGCTGAGGAATGTCCGGACAAGCCTGTTTAAACTCACGAATGCGTTTTCGAGATTTAATAAAAACTTTTTTGGTAGAAACTAAAAATTGGTCTACTTTTGGATAACTGTTTCTAATAAATTCAGCTACATGATATGCATCGAGCAAACAGGTTACAATTGAGGATAATATTGTTTTAGTAACTTTTCAGCTTTAACAATATTCGAACCCCCATCTGTAACTAACATTACAAGTTGGGTTGCCGATATATTGAACTTCCCAAAGGTATGTTTTATAGTTTCTACTATCCTTTCCGCGTTTGTCTTCTGTAATATCATACTACTTAATAGAAGAGCCAAGGGAATCTCCCCGCTTTTTAAAGTGCGCACACATTTAAAATACTATTCTTTTTTCCATCCGTTGTTTTTTCTACCGTCAGCCATAGTTTGTGGTCTTTTAACTCTGCTTTTATTTGATCCGTAATCGTGTTTTTCACCCGAGGAAAGTTATACTGTAATTGACCTCTTGTTGGCAATCTCCATTTCGGAACGTATTTCCCCCAAAAGTTTCGAAATTCTTTATTGTCTACAATATTTTGTAATGTTGTACACACTTAACTACATATATTTGCATAATAAAACCGAATGTAGCAAAAACGATATTTTAGAATCGCCTTCAGTTAAGCTGACGTATGAATATTTTCTTCCCTCACTGTATATAAACTAGTATCAATTACTTTGAATAATTTTTGCATATAAAAATGTTTATTGTATTTTAAATGATTTGTTTTCTAAATATAAAACAAATTCATTTATTAACAAATAATAAAATAGTGTTACAACATATGTAGTTACGATTCAATACTGAAAGTGAGTCTGATTTTTATTAAGAATGCGATTTCGACATTATGCTTTTATCCATGTGCTCGTGATGTCTTGTAAAATAATGGATATAATCGTCACTGCTAAAAATACAATTTTGATGGTCAAAAAAAGTTGTAGGCGGAAAATTAAGTTTCATATATGTATGCAGCAAAGATTAATTAAAAATTATTTATTTAAATATCTTACCATAAATAGTAAAAAAAAACTTAAAACAAATTTAAAAATTGTTTTTCTTCTAGTTTGATCACTGAAGGTTGATATATGTATAACCCCGTGCCACATTAATTTTCGTATTCTGTATACGTGTTTCGACAACTAAGGTGTCATCATCAGCAGATAATTAAACAGTGTCGCACCTGGAAAACTACGGTAAAAATACCCGTACGAGACAAAACGTACACAGTGGACGTTTTGGCTTTCAGCGGTACGGATCGCGTGCGGAATTGTTTTCGTACGGGTATTCGAGATCTATCGTATCGGTTAGAATCACTAGAGAGTCTGTTGCACACGACGAATACACGCCGAAAGATAATATACAGCATTGACTGTTTGACTAGTTGGTACTCTTTGTGCACTATGCCTTTTGAATCATAAAAATAAATCAACGTTGTCTTCACTTTTGACTTCTCCAAACGGCTTTTTTCGGTTTTTTCGGATGCTTCCATTCACAGCTTTGGCGCTTGGTCTCTGGATCATATTGAAAACACCACGTCTCGTCGCCAGTTACAATAGAATACCTGAAGCTTTCGCCCTTTTTTGTGTCTTTAATCAAGTCTGTACAATGTTGAATTCAGTTAGCTTGTGCGGTACTAACGTTGCACAAATCTTTCTCAGTCCCAAATGCTATGTCAAAATGCGATGAATTGAGTCTTTGGAAATGTTTAATTCCATTTCCACGTATCGCAATGAGGATTTCGGCTCATTTATGATAAATTCACGCACAAGTTCGATGTTAACTTTCTGTAACCACAGATTTTTTGCACCAGGATGTTCGTCGCCATTTATGTCCGTACGACCGTCTTTAAATCGTTTATACGCACTCGTATGTGATAAACACGCATCACTATGCACTAGTTTCATCAAATTAAACGTTTCAGTAAACGATTTACCGAGATTAAAACAGAGCTTTTGCTCTTTGTTCAAAATTCATTTTTCGATCAATGCCAAATGCACACTGTTACTTTATGCGCATTTCTCTGCTTGTAATAATGCAAATGTCATGACATTTTGACATAACATTGGTGAAAGATCTATTTTATCGACGCGTATTTTTTTTTAATAGATGGCGCCACTGTTAATTATTATTTTAGAAAAGTTCGGTTTTCTCTGCGACAGACTGTGTGCATAAATTTGCTTTAATGTATAGCAATATTAACGAATATTATTTAAATTAATACCATGAAGAGTAATAAATAACATTAAAATTACAAGTTGATGTGATGATTACACGGAGAAGAATAGTGTTCCGGTCCGCTCCAGTTATTTTTTAGCACTGCTAATTTCACTACCATTAAATTTACCTTCTAGAGTTCGAGACACTAGATACACGATATTTTTTTATTAATGCTCTTCAGAATCCACAAAGCATAACATCTATTAGTAGAACATAAAAACTGGCACATCGATTTAAAAACTAGCGAAAGTTGTTATTTTGATTATAGCAATATTTGCGTAACCATATAAAAGCTAACAAGGATGTCAAGGACGTTTTTAGGAAGCAATTATGTCTAGTGAGACGCCGCACCTCACCTGTTTCAAATAATTGCCAGATGAGATCATATGGATCGAACGGCGCGATGCTATTATGTCTATCTATGTACGTTAACTGAATGTTTAATTTTGTAGATTTTGTGGTATAAATAACGTGGCTGAGGAATTTTTAGATTGCGTTAGGTAATGGAAATCGGAGGCTGCCAATAATTTCGGTCACTTTATAAAAGCGTGCCATTTGGAATAGAAAATATGTTGTTTTATGTAACTTGTTGAATTTATGGGCTCACATGAAGACGATATATTTTAATAATTTTGCGCGAAAATATTTGTGTTTGAGTTTATTCTAAATTTTTTTAAACTGCGACCCTATTATCTTCGTAGGCTATGTTCATCATGTTACAAACGCACACATAATTGCCAACTTTTTTATTTCGAAGAGATTGTTATTTTACCCAATTAGTTTGGTGTAATTAACCTTATACGGGCCTTCAAAAAAGCAGCGATATCACACAGTTCCACATCGCCAATTTCGCCAACGTCTGATCCTGTCTTTTTTGATTTTGTTGCAAACATATCACTGCTACCGCACACTATTTGCAACAAAATCAGAAAAGACAGGATCAGACGTTGGTAAAATTGGTGATGTTGAACTGTGTGATGTATAAAATTAAAAAAGATGGAAGCAAAGAATCACCCACGTGCTACAATAGAAGGAAAACGAAGATGTGTGGAAGCATAGCATAGACAATCTAATCCAGAAATCCGAAGTAATTTTGGTACTTTCTACAGATGTCGAATACAGTTTTCAAATAGAATTCTTCAAGAGGAAAGGTGGCATAATAGACGCCGCGATAATCATGGGACTTGGTCTAGCTATGTATGTATATATGTATATATGTATATACGCACGATACTATACAGATAACAGATTATCCTGATAAAGCTGGCTATTTTGGAAATTAACGACAGAAAAAATTGAAAGGCAATACGTCTACGCAAATTAAAGAGGAGATGGACGCTGCTTCGGGAACTCTGCACCATCATTCACCGTAGTGATGTTAGAGGTAGCATCTTACTAACATCTCGAAAAAGGGTTTTTTCATATATTGGCTGAAGATTCGGGAATGAAAACCTTGCTTATTCAAGACCAAAAACGCATTCAAATGAATATTTCTAAAGCCCCGTTGGAGCAATTTAACACTGAGAGTAAATACTTGCTAATTTAATAAATATTTGAAAAAAAATGCTTATGTTACACAGGCCGGTCAGAAATTTACGAATAATCGTCAGGTTGTTCTGAGTCGACGATCTTTTTATATATATATATATATATATATACATATATATATATATATATATATGTGTGTGTGTGTTAAATTTAATGTTTTCGCGGACGTATGATGAAGATGTATTTTCTCGGGTTCTAAGTCGCGTGTGAGTTGTGTCTTGAGAAGGACTGTTCTCTCGACGTTTCAACGAGATCATACTCGTCATCTTCTGGTCTAACGTCTGTCTGCCTTGGCGGGTATATATATATATATATATATATATATATATATATATATGTACATTGTTACGTTGTATTATGCAAGAGATGTGAATATATTAACAGATAAATAAAAGTAATAATATTCACTATTGAATGTTCCCGTGTCAATGAGATAATGCATCGGTCGAAGTACCGAAAATATCGCAGCCGTAAGTGCTTCAGTTCAAAATGAGCCAAATCAATCGACTCCAGGCCGTTCACAGGAATTGGGAATCTCTGAAACCACATTGTGGCGAATTTTACGTAAAGATTATGGCATACAAGATCAAATTAACTCAATAACTGAAGCCACATGATCACTTGAAGCGTCGGAACTTCCCCGATTGGGCTCTGCTAAAATTGAAAAAATCTTGAATTTCATCGGAAAATCATCTTCAGCGATGAAACTCATTTTTGGCTTAATGCCTTTATCAATAAGCAAAATATTCGTTATTGAACTGCAACAAACCCACAAGTGCTTCAAGGGACTTCATTATAACCACAGAAAATGACCGCGTGATGTGAATTTCATGCCAGAGGTGTGATTGGACCATATTTTTTCGTCGATGAAAATGATCGCCATGTTACTGTTAATGGAGTTCACTGTCGCGCCATGTTGGAAGACTATTTTTGGCCAGAATTGGATGGACTTGACATCAGTAATATGTAGATCCAACAAGATGGTACCATATATCGCACAGCTGGTCAAACAATTGATCTATTGAAGGGGAAGTTCGGTAAATGTTTAATCATGAAAAATGACCCGGTCAAGTGTTCACCTCGCTCATGCAATTTAACGCCGTTAGATTTCTTTTTATGGGGTTACGTTAAGTCGTTGGTTGTGTTATTCATAATTTTTAATGTAAGGAAATAAAAAATTCCCGCCGATTTTTTTTACAGTCAAGAAACGCTAAATCAGGGGATTTGAATATTTAAATTCAATTCATTTAATATTTAAATTCTGTCGCATTAAAAGTTTTTTTGGTTGTTAGTTTTTTTAAGAATATTCGTAATAAAATTTTCGGTAAAGGCAGCCGAAATAGCTCAGTTGGGAGAGCGTTAGACTGAAGATCTAAAGGTCCCTGGTTCAATCCCGGGTTTCGGCATTTTTTTATACTTAGGAATATCAATAGCACTAAATACGAACACCCGAAAATTTTCTTAGAAAAGTCGAAACTATTTCTGTAATATGGACTTCCGCGGACGTGGTCCATGCTATCTGCTTCAGGGCTTCCGGACTGGAACCGCGTCACTTGTATATCTGCCGACGTTTCGTACCCATTTGTATGGGACATCTTCAGGACTGAACTACTGTACTGAAACTGTCAGTTTCAGTGCAGTAGTTGTGCCCTGAAGATATATATTTTGTTTAAGAACAAAATATGCCTTACTCATTGGTATTTGTTATATCATTTTGATTGAATATCAATTAGGTTACTACGTTTGTCGACAGTCGTATCGACTGATGAGTGTTGGAATTACACGAAACGCGTCTGTATCAGTACTCCGTCGACGATGGTTGATTAAATTCATTTATTGGCGGTTTACCAATTGTCGTGTGCGCAATATCTTTGCTTGTACTTACGTTGACAGCAGTTTTATCTGACGGGCATTTAAGAAAATTAAGTAAATACATTTTTCCTTGGCCAGTTTTTTGGTTGATCCGTGAGATGGCATTACGATGCTATTCACTATTATTTGTTAACGCAAAATATACTTAAAATTTGTTTAAGAGCGAAATATGCCTTCCCATTGGTACAGTTAATAAACAGAAAGGCTATTTTTAAACTCATTTACATAACTTTAATTCTATTGTTATTTGGTCATGCATAGATGATGGTGAATGTATTCCGCAACATTTACGGTGAATAGCTTTGTAATGCCATCTCACGGATCAAACAGAAAACTGACCGACCGAAAGATGTATGTGTTTAGTCTTCTTAAATGCTTCTCAGATAGCAGTCTTTTGTATTCGGATTACACAAAAATCACAATTAATGAAAAAATAATACCCCATTAGAAATATAATACAGAATTTCTACATTATTGTATTTTATCTTGAATAAAAACAAATGAACTCGATCGCTACCTTCTTCGTCGAATCAAATATAAACCTTTCGGGCACCATAAAAAGAACACAAATGAAAATCTATGTATATCGTGTCAGAACCGTTCACGATAGCGGTGACGTCACTTTAATTCTTCATGCCAGAACTACTGCGTTGTGATCATCGAAGAGCACGCACGCACGCCGCGACGTCGACGCCGGCCGTCACTCTTCAACTTTCGCGGGAACGCCGGTGAAATGATGCTATTCTACCTGGCACCGATGCGAACAAACTAGAACTATTGCGGCTACGAGCATGTAGTTTGAATTATTACGCCATCATACTCTTCATTCTTAACTTCATTTTGAACGGTATGACGTGTCGGTATAGATATTTTAGCCGTTGATTCTGACCTACTGGAACTAAAAGAGGCACATGTGCAATTGGGTTGCATGTGTGACGATATTTTAGCAATTAGAGGTGACGAAATCTGCGATGGGGATTAGTTTTTGGTTAGTTGTGTTTATTTTCTTAATAGTTGGTTGTACCGGAATCGGTATTATTATTTTTAGCACTTTTTCATATGCAATATAAAAACAAGAGTGATTTGTAAAATTAATGGCATAAGTAAATGTTTATTCGAAATTATCTCTCTCTCTCTCTCTCTCTCTTCATCAATTTTATTAGCACAGTACGACTTAGCTAATCCTAAATAAGTAGGAAAAAGAAATGTTACCGAGTAGTTCAGAAGTTTAAAAAAATACAGAACAAAATTTTATTTCAACAATTTTATTTATACGCAGCAGCCATTTGATCTCTAATACGTTGTAGAAGTAACAACTCATGATTTGGTATGTTATTGTCTGTACTCCATTGGATGCATTGCTTTTTATGCGGTACACTTTTCTCACGTGATACGTTTTCCGCCTTGTCTTTTTCCTTATTGTTTGTTTGGTCTACTGTTAATGATGAAACGAAATTATCTCTTCATCCTGGTCTAAAATCTCATCAAAGCCTTTCACAAGCCATTGTGAAATTTTATTGTTGGTTATATCGGTTTGAAAAACTTCACTGCAAATACCAATTTCGCGTATTTCCTCATTATCACTCATTTAATGGGATCCAGTATCTTGAGCATCCCAAGCATCTGATAATCTAGGTCATAAACAAGCTAACAGAATATAATCTTTATTTTCATAATTCATTTTTTATCCACATTGGACCACAGTTTTTTCCGTGCTATCGAATAAGTCGCCATGATACAGCACTCCAAGCGTTTTTAAGAAATGGTATCGCTGGCAGCAAAACTGTTGGAAAAAACGGTAATCTTGAACGTCTTCAGATATGGTAGAATTGTACTTTTTCTTTACATAGATAAAATGCAATAGATATTAGAAGAGTGTAGATTAGCTTGTGGTATTTTCTGGGGTTAAGTAAAGCTTTTGATAATACTGATCATAGCATATATCTGACGAAACTTGAACTATACTGTACTTGTATGTGGGGTGGTAAATGAGTTGCTGTCATGTTTATCAAACAGACAAGTAGTTATGGGGCGGCTTTTTCGTAAGTAGGATCGGGACATACTTTTTAACATTTACGTAAATGATGTCGACAGTATCATTCAAAACGAGCAGAATTTGCTAATAAAATACGCCGGTGATGATAATATCTTCATATGAAGAAACAATTTACTTTATTTAACGAGCGAATATCAAAACTACCTCAGTGCTATGAATAATTAGTTCGATGCAAATAAATTATTTTCAAACAATTCAAAAACGATTTTTATGATATTTAGAACAACTAATTATTCTCTTCTACCATTAAATTTAGTGCTTTACATTAACCACCGAAGATTGATATATAACCCCTTTCAACATTAATTTTCGTATTCTGTATACGTATTTCGACAACTAACTAGTCATCATCAGCAGATAATTAAACAGTATGTCCTCTCAGTGTGCGTTTTGGCTTTCAACGGTATGAATCGTATGCGGAATTTGTTTCGTACGGGTATTTTACCGTAGTTTTCCAGGTGCGACACTATTTAATTATCTGCTGATGATGACAACTTAGTTGTCGAAGTATCTATACAGAATACGAATATGAATGTGGAAAGGGGTTGTATATCAACTTTCAATGATTAAGTTAATCAACCACAGGCTCCATCAAAATTACCTAGTGTTGTGCAATAGGATATTTAACACTGCTAATTCTACAAAATTTCTCGTGGTATATATTGATGAATATTTGAATTGATCATATTGAATTTTTGGCCAAGCAATTTAATATTCTTCATTATGGCATTAGAAACTTAATACCTTGTATATATTGCCCCACTCCGACGAACATTTATTATGCTTTTATTTATGCTAGAATGAAGTATGACACTGTTCTGTGGGGGCGAAGCAGCGATATAAACAAGATATTAATAACACAAAATCAAATTATTAGATTGATTTTTGGTCTTAGTTTTAATCAAAGTTGTCGACATATTTTTAAGAAAAATAATATTCTAACTGTACATTGTGTTTATATATTACATCACCAAAGAATGTCCTGAGTGATAAATACTCTTCTCAAAATTGTTTACGAAGTATCCGATGAATATCTCTTTTACACGTTCATTGAAAAGAAATTTAATAATTATACGTTTAGTAAATAGACGGACACATTCAAATGGAGTGTACCTCTCTTCTGGTAACCTTATTTTGTTAACGAATGATTCTCTGTGGGTTTGTCATCATCATTCGTTATTAATACAAGTGTTACAACATTTGAATGATTCTTTTAACGTTCATCTAATGGCAATTTGCCATTAGATGAACGCAAGTTAAAGTGTTCGTTTACTTATACAATGGTAACTTAGTTACCTATTTTAGCGATGTGACACGCTCTTGATCTTTCGTTCGTTTAAGTGAAAAAGAGAGGTAATGTTTTTTCTATCATTTTTCTTTATCAAAAATGTATGACCAGCCCACAGAGAGTTACTCGTTTATTTGAAGAGAGGTGAATTCCTTTAAACGCGTAGTAGATATAATGTTATTAACATTTGAATGATTCTTTTAACGTTTAATTAATAGCAATTCGCCAAATTAAAGTATCCGCCTTTTTACGCAATGGTAAATTTATTACCTATTTTAACGTGATGACATGCCCTTGTCCTTTCTTCGTTCCTTTGAATCGAAGAGGGAGGTACTGCTTTTTCTATCATTTTTCATTGTCGAAAATATATGTCAAGACCACAGAGAATCGTTCGCTAATAACACAAGTTTACCTGAAGAAAGGTGAATTCCTCGAAACACGTAGTAAATAGGGTGTTATTAACATTTGAATGATTCTTTTAACGTCCAAGTATTCTTAATTCGGAAAAAAAATAATAATAGAAAGGATCTCAAATATTAAATTTGATTATAAAAAAATATTTTTTTTATAACAAAAAAAAAAAAGAAAGTGCCGAAACCCGGGATTGAACCGGGGACCTTTAGATCTTCAGTCTAACGCTCTCCCAACTGAGCTATTTCGGCTGTGTTTACGAAATACTTACATCACAAGTGCGATGTGAAAAAATAAGTCAGGGTAGAATTTAAAGATTAACTAATTGTGTATTAGTGCGAAATAGGACATGCATCCCACAATTTAAAGTACTAATAATTATAGCCCAATAAATTTATTAAATATTTAAATAAAATATTTGAATACCTCATTTTCATTTGGTTAAGTAACTTCTTGATGAAGTGCAACATTTTTAATGAATTCTAACACGGCTTCACCAAGGATAGACCTATTGAAACTGCGATTTTACTTTATACAGATAAAATACTATCGATACAGCACACCAATCGTCTTTAAGGGATGGTATCGTTGGTAACAAATCGAAATTGTTGAAAAATAATGAACATCTTCAGATATGGTAAAACTGCATTTTTTTCTTTATACAGATAAAACACTTTCGATTCTAGAAGAGCGTAAATTAGCTTGTGGTATAATAATGTTCTCCACAACATGTTACTATTCAAACTTGAACTTTACGGTGTACGTGGAGCGCCTCATGGGTTGTTATCGTCATTTTATCAAACAGACAACAAGTAGTAAACATTACTTGTAATGGTGGGGCGGCTTTTTTGCGTTTTCATTTTTTTCGATAGGGGAATACCTCAGGGAAGCGTACTTGGACCATTACTTTTTAATATGTAAACGACATCCACGATGTCGTTTTGAACGAGCAACATTAGTTAATAAACTATGATGATACTAAACTCCTCATTTGAGAAAACAATTTACTTTATTTAACGATTGAATGTCAAAACTACCTTAGTGCTATGAGTAATTGGTTTGTTGTAAATGAATTATTTTTGAACGATTCAAAAAGGATTTATATGATATTTAGAATATTTAATTGTTTTTTTGTACCATCAAATTTGGCATCGGTGACGCTTTGGTCTTTTGGAAGGTGCAAAAAGGATACTTTTTGCATTTCCAAAAATGGAAGTCATTATCCTCATCACCATCTGTGGGGGAGGAGAATCACTGTGTCGCCACTGTTCAGATTGCCGTTTCGTTTCAGTCATATAATTATGAACCCATGCCCGATCTTTGATGATAATTTGATACCTAAAATCTACCTCGTTTTTCCGAAAATGCTTTAGATACGAGAAATTTGCACTCACATTAATTCGCGACTTCTTTATATCCAACTCTTCATTCAAAATATATGTCGCGAGTTTTCTAGAGATGTTCAGCCTTCGCTATCTAGGACGTTTTCAAATGATAGCCTTTTAACACCACTTTTTCAACACTTTTTCTGGTAAAGCGGCAGATTTTGGACGTCCATTACATGATGCATATACGACTACATTTGAATTCACGAACTCACTTATCAACAGTGGAAAATAAAGATGCCGATTTCTACTATCCTTCATCTCATTATTAATACTTATTGCCAATAAGCTTTTCAAAAAGAAATACTTAATCAAGATACGAATTTCAAATCTAAACATATCTCCTCACAAATTCCTGGACGCTTTTAATTAAGCAATGAAACTAAATGTAGCGACCTGAAGTTTGACAATCAACGCTGCTAGGGGCCAACTTACTGGCACATTACAGAAAGAGTATGAAACTGCGCCATCTATTCATCATTGCACGAACTTTTCAGTCCACATTAGTATTTTTATTGTCTAATCTGCTAATGTACATTTTGGTTCTCAACGGTACGGATTGCGTACGGAGTTTGTTTTCTTACGGGTATTTTTCGCCGTGGTTTACCAGGTGCGACACTTTGCAATTATCTGCTGATGATGACAACTTAGTTGTCGAAATGCGTATACAGAATTACGAAAGTTAATGTGGAAAGGGGTTATATATCAACCTTAGTGATTAAGTTAATCAACCACAGGCTTCATCAAATTCAACTACTGAATTTTATATTTAAAATGAATATAAACCTCCTTTTAGACGCTGAAGCACACAGTCTGTCGCAGAGGAAACAGAACTTTTTTCTGTAATTCTTAGCGCCGCCATCTTTTAAAAAAATATGCGTCTGTAAGGTAGATCTTTCGCCAAAATTATGACAAAATATCATGTCATTTCCATCATTAGAAGCAGGGAAATTGCGTATAAAGTAAAAGTGTGTGTTTGGCATTGGTTGTAAAATGAATTTTGAACAAAATGCAAATATCATGTTCTGTTTTGAACTCGGTAAATCGTTTACTGAAACGTTCAATTTGATAAAACAAGTGTATGGTGATGCGTGTTTATTACGTACGAGCGTGTATGAGTGGTATAAACGATTTAAAGACGGTCATACGGAGATGAATGACGATGAATATCCTGGTGCAAAAAATCTGTTGTCACGGACAGTAACGTCCAACTTGTGCATGAATTTATCAGAAATGAGCCGAATTCCTCATTGCGAAAAGTGGGAATAGAATTAAATATTTCCAAAGATTCAATTCATCGCATTTGGGACTGAGAAAGATTTGTGCAAGGTTTCAAAAAAGGACAAAAACTTCAGGTATTATATCTTGATGTTATGAAGCTTCTTTTGGTACGTATTCGTCGTGTGTGCCCTCAATATCGCGAAAATGGTAGCTTATAATGCACCATATCATCGCTCGCCACTTATCATTGATTTTCTAACTACAGGTGGCATTTTAACCATCGACCATTCACTGGATTTAGCCCCCTGTGATTTCTACCTATTCTCCAAGCTCTACATTTGCCGATGAAACGACAGCGTCATGTCGACGTCGAAGACATTAAAAGGCGTCGACAGCGATCTTTAAGGACATCTCTAAAGATGAACTTGAAAATTAATTCGACATGTTAATTGCCGTGCAAAACGTTGTATTGAAGTTAAAGGTGATTACTTTGAATAAAATAAGTGAATTTTACCAAAACAGTAAGCTTTTATTTTTATTTTAAAAGAGTTCGCTTTTCTCTGCTACAGACTGTGTATTTCCCCATTTAAATCAGTCGTCCATGTTTTAAACATTTTTAACGGCCACAAATGTATTTGCATAAAATTATAAAGGCTTTAAGACGTTTAGTTATATAGGATTCAATGTTAATGTTTACAATTCAAGAGTACAAAGTTTCACAATAGGAAATTTTGATGACTGCAACATACTATTTACATAAATATATATTACAATGCCGAGAAGTGATGCAAATGAAACCCGGACGATTTTATCAGCCCCTATATACCCTCCCGATATATCTTTAAAAATTACTATGCAAATCGAAGTATGTGCAACACGTAATTAAGGGGTGAATATTGTATTTGGAATGGAACATGTGTCATTTCTGTCCAATACACATAGAGTCCACGCGATTATTGAACAGAAGTCATGCGCGGGCGAGACGTTAAGTAGTACAAGTGAGAGAGACGTGCATGTAAGGAGAATAATTCTCGTTTAACTTCGCTTGTGTCTCCGGAATTTTACGCAAGATTGTCGAGTCCACGAAGTATTGATTTCTGCATTTGTCATTATTTGCAGTAAAGTAAATATCATGGATATGACGAAATATATATAACTAATTGATAATAATATGCAACTGTTTACATAGACGTATATGCATATAGATCAAATTAGTGGAACAGCACAATTGTGTGCGTATAGAAATGAAAACTGTTTTTATTTTGTTGGTAATCTTATTGTACTTTTTCCGATTTGGATATTAACTTAAAGATATAATAGTTTTCTTAAGCTTAAATTTATTTAATAACCTTTTTCTTTTAGGCCGAATAAGTTCAAGTTTTAAGTACAACAATATATAGAAGCAATTTGTGCCACTATACCAGGGTAGCCGTTTATATTTCGGGAATAGCAAACAAAAAAAATGTTTGTTATCGAAAATAGTTTTTATTGCTTTTCAAAATATTCTCTTTGACAATCAATGCTCTTTTGCATTCGTTTAAATCAATCCGAAAAGCATTGAGTTTTGAATGCCTCAACTGCCTCTTCCGCCGTAGAAAACCGTTGACCACGAAGTTTATTCTTCACGTGTGGGAACAAAAAGAAATCACAGGGTGCTAGATCAGTGCTGTTCGGCAGATGGCTTATCAATTCAATGTTTTGCCCGGTCAAATATTCAATTGTTTCAACCGACCTGTGAGACCTCGCATTGTCATGGTGGAGAATGATTAGCGTTTTCGGTTTGTTTTCCTTATTTCTTCAAAAACTTTTGGCAAACAAATAGTTGTGTACCATTCAGAATTGACAGTTCTACAACTATCTAAAGGCACGGTTGCACTGTGACCGGTTTTTCCGAAAAAAGAGGCGACCATTTGTTTTTATGTGCTTCGAGCGCGAACATCTTTTGTTGGTTTTGGCTCTTCTTCGAATACCCGCACAGTCGACTGCTGTTTACTATCGGGCTCATACGTATAGATCAAAAATTCATCACCTGTGACGACTTTATAAATGTTCTTTGAAGCATCACCATTGTATTGTCTGTGCATTTCTTGGCACCAATCGACGCGAGTCCTTTTTTGAGCGGTTGTCAAATTATGTGGTTCCCAACGTGAACATAGCTTCTTAACGGCTAAACGTTCATGTAGGATCTTATGCACGCTGGCGTTACTAATACCTAGGGATGCCTCGATCTCACGGTATGTCACATGACGGTCTTACATTATCAATTCAGACACTGTATTACACAACATTTGTGGGACGACCTTCACGAAATTCATCTTCCAAAGAACGCCGTCCAAGTTTGAATTCACTCTACCAACGATATACTGTAGTTTTCGATGGTGCTTCATCACCGTATAAAGAATTCAGCTCGTTGATGGATTCTTGTTGAGATTAATCCACGCCGAAAGTTATGAAAAATAATTGCACGAAAATGTTCGCGAGTTAATTCCATTTTTCTCTGACAATTTTCAAGTTACTGTCAATAATAGATATAGCGACCGGGTAATAAAACTGTCAGTAAATATATTGTCAAAAATGACAAACTCCACGATGCAATCATTAGATCGGAGGCAACACTAACAGTGGTGCCAGTTCCCGAAGTATAAACAGCTAACCCTTGTATTTATATAATTACCCATTTCTGTTTCAATGACAAAAATTCATGAACTACATTTTGTATTATTTCCGAATCTAGCTTATTCTCCAGATTTGGCTCCTCGTAAGTTTACCTTTTTTCCAAACCTGAAAATTTGATTCGACGATAAGAGATTTCAGTCCAATGAGGAGGTAATTACTGAATCTAACGTAACGCATATTTCTAACAGTTTGATAAAGTTTACTTTTTTGAAGTAATGAAGAACTTGAATATCGGTGGAGTAAATATAATGAATTACAAAGAGCATACGTTGAAACATAAAATATTTTTTTGCCAAGAAGTTTGTGCTTTCTCGTACTATAAATTGTTTTCGATGGAAGCATTTTTAACTTTGAAATATACTGTAAATTCAACTGAAAAACATTCTATCAAAAATAAGGTAATTTTGATGGAGCCTGTGGTTGGTTAATTTAATCACTGATTAAAAAAAATCGGCCAGAAAAATCCGGTTTAACAGAACATGTGTTAGAAAGTAATCATAGCGTAACCGCTGATTGTTTACATTTGCTAAAGAATGTGTGTAATTACCGCGAATTAGGTACGTATGAAAGCATGTACATTTTGAAAAATTAAAGTCCATGTGTTAAACACTGACCTGGGCCCCAACGATAACTCATCTCTCTTTGATCTCTTAAACGACAGACAAGGGAGAGTGCAACAAACACATGTAGGTAGTTTCTTTTTCTTTCCTTTTTCCTTTTATCTTAGTTTAAGACTAGAATACAATTTTTATAAATTATGCGAAACGAATATAAAGTTTGCGTATTGGCTTTCAACGGTATAGATTATGTTAGTATGGGTTCCTAATCCATACTAACTTATTTTCGAGAACTAATTATTGATTCGTCCTTGTATGTTGTTTTACTGGTTAATATACATGCTATTATTATAAAAAAAGCAACTCCAATATCGTATATTCTTCAGGAGGAATTAGGGACCGTACCAATATTTGGAATGCATAATACTGGTCAAAGAAATATGTAGCAATCAATATAACTTTAAGGCGTACATACATACATAAAGCGTCTATAATTATATGAGAAGCAACAGTATTCAGTAACAGACAAAATGTAGGTTAAACATAATTTATTGAATTTACCTCTTAAATGTTCGATAAGTTCTAACAAAGAATCTTAGCGTCTGTATTAAACGAAGATTGAAGATAGGTAAACACTGTTTTCTCATAAAACTGTATGCAGTGGTTGTAATCAGTTTTATTGGAGTTCCAGAGTTTCAAAGTTAGACAACCAACTGCTATACCAATTTAATTACAAGTCGTCGCTTTAATAATAAAGTTTTGTTTGAAGTTTAACAATAACAAGTTTTAATAAGTGAATCTATTTATTAAAAATTGCTTATTAGAAAATATGAAAACAAGTACTTTATAAATTACTTACGCTACAAATTTTGAACGTCTTTGCTAATTAAGGATGAATTATGAGAGTAATTTAAGTAACTTGCAGCCAAAAAAATTCTTAGTAGATATATTCCGGTTACATACGAGGATAGTTTGAGAAGTAGTGAGAATGACACATAGGTGACGCTCTAATTGGTAAAACAAATGCACTGTAATTTAGGTTGCCTATTTATATGTTTACATTCCGATATTTAGATAAATCGGTTGATTAGTTTATTTTTGACAGCTGATTGAAAAAGAAGCAACACGTCCCTTTGTTAAAATGGAAAACGCAGAGTATCGTGCGGTGATTAAATACTTCGTAATTAAGGGTATGAAAGCTACCGAAATAAAAGATGAGTTACGGGAAACATTAGGTGAATCTGCTCGATCATCCGCCACAATAAGTAGATGGGTAAATGAATTTAAACGTGGTAGAACAAGCTGTGTTGATAAGCGCGCTCTGGAGCACCCAAAATCGTGATTTCTAAGGAAATGATTATAAAAATCCATAATATTATTACGCAAGATCGACGACTCAAAGTGAGAGAGAGATAGCAGACATGGTAAACATTTCAATAGAACGCGTACACCACATTTTAACGAAAGAATTGGGCCTTTCTAAGCTTTCGACAAGACGGGTGCCGCGATTCCTTACGACTGATCAAAAGTTCACTCGTTTGCGCATTTCCAATGAATGTTTGGACCTTTATAAGTTGAATCCGGTTGATTTTTGTAGGCGATTTGTTACTCGCGATGAAACTTGGACACACTACAGTACACCCGAAACTAAACAACAGTCGAAACAATGGTTAGAACGTGGTTCTGCACCTCCAAAGAAAGCGAAAACCACTTTATCGACAAACAAGGCGATGGCATAAATTTTTTGGGATTCAAAGGGCATTTTGCTCATTGATTACCTTCAAAAAGGTGCCACAATAAACGGACAATATTATGCAGAACTTCTACAAAAATTAAATGTTGAGATTCGTGCTAAACGGCCAACAATGGCAAAGAAAAAGATTCTGTTTCACCAAGACAACCCTCCCTCGCATACCAGCATAGTTGCGATGTCCAAAATCCACGAGTTGCATTTCCAATTAGTACCGCATGCGCCTTATTCGCCGGATATAGCCCCTTCCGACTTCCAGTTTTTTCCAAAATTGAAAACGGCACTAGGTGGAAAGAAATTTTCGTCTAACGACGAGCTTATCATCTTCGTAAGTGAGTATTTTGCAAACCTTCCGGAATCGCATTTTAGAGATGGCATAAGGGTATTGGAACACCGTTGGAATAAATGTATTGCTCTTTTAGGAGAATATATTGAAAAATAAAAGTTATTTTGTATTTAAAAAATTCGATTTCTTATCCATTCTCACTACTTGTCAAACTACCCTCGTACTTATTACACACAGTGTAATAAGTTTGAAATTTTATATTATACGGAAGAAAATGAAATTTAAAATTTGAAATATTTAAAATTCAATTTTTATACGAACGAAATCGATATCAAATATCAGAACTTTTCTGTCTTTAAAGAGCTCATAACAATTCTACCAATAATAAGTTCAAATACCTCGCGTTTTTCTTTGAAACCGTGTATTTTTGTTGTCCGTGTCCATTAAAAACATGTTTTTTAATTCTCAATGATACAACAAGCACAGTCCATATCACATATCTGCTTGGATATAATAAATGTTGAAAAAATTACTTTTTTGTGTCGTTTTTATGTGTACCAGTTTGTGAAGTGTACGATTTTAATGTATATTTTAATTCCATACATCTTCAATAAGATTCATATCGTGAGCATTTCCAAGCCAATCCAATAAGCGTAAGTTTATTGTATTTAAGTGTTCTTTAACAGATTTTGTTCTGATATGGAAGCATTGTCGTGCATAAAGATGTATCCTTTGCTTCCATTCAAAGAATCAATGTAAGGTGTTAAGCTCTCATTTATGACTTTTTTATATTGATGACTTTTTTATGTTGACTCTGATTTATCATACGGCAAAGTAAAGTAAAAATGACCTATGATAGAATTAAAATATTGAAATTCTGCAACAATTTTAGTAAATACGTAAAAAGTGGATTAAAAAAATTTTCCGTTTGGCTACTGTGCAATATTTGTGTAGTTTAATCACTTGATATATGTATAACTCCTTTCCACATTAATTTTCGTATTCGGTATACGTACTACGACAACTAAGTTGTCATCATCAGCGGTTAATTAAACAGTGTCGCACCTCGAAAACTTCGACAAAAACTCGCACGAAACGTACACTGTATCATACAGTGCACGTTTTGGCTTTCGACGGTACAGATCGTGTGCGGAATGTGTTTTCGTACGGGTATGTTTGCCGTAGTTACCCTATAAATTGAGTTATTGTCTGGCATGTTTAATATATATGAATAAATTGTGCATAACCTCTTGTATTTTCTTAGCAAATAAAACTTTTCAAATTTGAAATAAATATGGAGGGTCGGGGTTGTTGCTGGTAAACAATAATTGTAAAAAGAAAACTATTGTCAGTATCCTTTAGTACTACTAAAACAGTGAAATATTTATCCTAACTTTTTTCTGATGTCTTACCGTTTTGAAGATATTAAATCAAATAACGAAGGGTCGTGTTGCTAATAGAACGCTTCACCCTCGAAAACGGACGATTGGGTAGCAAAAAAAGTTACTGTTGTTGTTACACTACATCATCTATAAACCTACTAAGTTTCATTTAAATCGATGAGGGACACATGCTTGTGTTCCCTTGTAAGATATTTCTACAGAGTAATGCGGTAGCACCCCTCGAACAGCAGGTAGTTCTAATATTAAAATACCATTACGATAAAATAGGGTAGCTATAAGTCAGATATTGAAAAAACGCAGTACACAGAGATAGTAAATACTCAAATAAATTGTAATGTATTTGCCAATTCAATGGCTAACGAATATACATACATACATATGTATGTATTACTTGCCAATTGATTACAAATATTTAAAATTCGTTAAATATCGCTATCACAGAGGTGATATCAATCTACTAAATTCTAATTCAGGACTATTATGTCATATATATTTTAAGGTGTTGCTTACCTTTATTATTTACTTTCATTTCGTCAACTTGAGTATATTTAGATGTTGTCCGACGTAATATATGTATGATAAATATTATTTTGCGCGCTTGATGAAATTATAGTCGGCATAAAATTACATTATATTAGAATACATATAGTCCTATATGTAGAGATTATCTAATGTTTGAATCCACTATTCTATTTATTTTTAAAATTAATATGGATTGCCAGGAACTTGGTACCAGTACTACTTAACTATTAGCATAACTTAGAAAGATAATAATAATAATAATAAAATATTTATTGTCAATTACAACAAAATAGATACAGCTTCAAATGTGTATAATGTACCGGGTTTATACGAGGGTGGTCCCATAAGTACCCGTCCTGACTTAGAGATGGCAGTAGTTGTTTGAAAAATATCACTGTATTAGAAAGTACACAATCTATAAAGCATATGTTTCAAGTTTGTGGATGCCACGTTGTTTTATATTTGTTCGGCAGCCATCAATAGTGAACGTTTTCAGTGAACTCGTAAAAATGGAGAAAATTGGTCATCATTTCGTGCTACAATACTTTTATTTGAAAGGCCTCAGCCCAACCGATATAAAAGCTGCACTGGATTCTACTTTGGGTTAGTCTGCTCCTTCGTTTGCAACAGTGAAATATTGGGTAGCAAAGTTTAAACGAGGCTGTATGAGCCGCCAAGACGGGCATCGCAATGGTCGATCAAATGAGGTGACGACCCCAGAAATGGTGAAGAAAATCCACAAAGCGGTACTGGATGATCGTCGATTGAAAGTGCGCGAGCTAGCCGACATAGTAGGTATTTCAAAAAGTGCGGTACATCGCATATTATCTGAAAATTTGGACATGAGAAAGCTGTGTGAAAGATGGGTGCCGCGTTTGCTCACACTCGAGCAAAAATAGTGTTGTTTTTAATTTTCAATTGAGTGTTTAGCGAAGTTTCACAGCAGCAAAGCAGAATTTTTGCGCCGTTTCATAACCATGGATGAAACATGGGTCCATCATCACTTCGCACTCGAGACAAAAGAACAATCAAAATAATGGACTCAAAAGAGAGAACCGGCTCCAAAGAAGGCGAAGACCGTTTCATCTGCAGGCAAGGTCATGGCATCGGTTTTTTGGGATGCGCGTGGAATAATTTTCATTGACTATCTTGAAAAAGGGAAAACTATCAACGGCCAGTATTATGCGAACTTATTACTACGTTTAAGCGAAGAAATCAAGCAAAAACGGCCGCATTTGGCTAACAAGAAAGTGTTGTTTCATCAAGACAATGCACCAGCTCACAAATTCGTTATTGCAATGGACAAAATTAATGAATTACAGTTTGAATTGCCACCTCATGCACCAGATTTAACCCCCTCGGATTATTTTCTGTTCCCAAACTTGAAAAAATGGCTCAGTGGTCAAAGATTTTCCAATTGTGAAGAAGTGATGTCGGCAGTTAATGGCTATATTGAGGAGCAAAACAGTTCTTATTATAAAAAGGGCATCGAACTTATTGAACATCGTTGGGAAAAGTGTATAGAGCTGAAAGGAGATTATTTTGAAAAATAAATATATTTCTTTCCAAAATTTTTGTGTTTTCTTTGTTGGGTCGGATACTTCTGGGATCATCCTCGTAGTTTACCTTGAATTTCGCAAGTAAATTTGATATGAATATCAATAATTTATGATTTACAAATATATTTCTTTCCTATTGAAAAGAGCATTTTATGAAATAAGTAATTTTAAGCTGGGGTTCACTAGGAATAGATTATATCAAGCGACAAGTAACTATTGTTCAATCATAATTTCATAAATTCTTTTCACTTAGAACAAATAATAAAATTGAATATTGTTGACAAACTACTACATTATCAACTGCTTACGTTTGATGTTTATGGTATAACATTTTTAAGCTATGTGTTATGGGGTTTCGCGGGCTATTTGAATCGCTTCTTAGTCTGAGACAAGGTATAGTCTGTTATAAAAACTATTTCTAACGTTAGCCAATGGTCTCTCGCCAATTAACGCACATTCAGTAACTACGGTGCCTTTCAAAGAATTAATATTTGGGTGGCGTTTTTTGTATTATAAATTTTACTGAAATTTAATGACATCATTTCATTCTCTCTGGAATAAGAACTTCTTAATAACAAGAAACTTTTCGTTTTCCCAAATGGACACAAAATTTGATAGTATTATTATTTTATCCGTCCCCATTATGATCAAATGAGGTTTTAGAATCTTGAGGTGTTAATAATAAATGTTAAATGATATTTAAATGAATCGTTTTATTTTCAATGTTTTCTTTTTTTTACAGGTACGTTTGTGCATGCTTTCCAACATATAAGGATGTAAGTTATATTTGTATTATAATTTTGTAGATAGTTTTCATTTTAGGAAACTCATTACAGTTTTTCTACTAAACTAGAGAATATGTGATAATATATATTTAGGCAACAGTATTATAATTGTTGTCCCGATTTTTTTCGTCTAACTGTACGTTAGTGTAGATTAGTTGTATTCGTTACACACTGAAAATTATAGGACTTTTATTTTATAGGAATTTTAAAAGAAATTGAAAATGAAAGCTTTTCTAATCGACGAAGGTACTTGATGGAACTTCTTTTTACACTAAGCAATAAATAACCAAATGTTTATTAACAATTATATATAAATTTAAATATAATATATGTTCGAGAGATGCGAAATTGTACTGCTTTGTGGCCTAATTGGTAAGGCGACTGTCTAGAAAACGATAAATACAGGTTCGAATCCTACTCAATTCGCAGAATTTTGTAATTAATCTCTGTAGTTAGTAATAACGATGGTATAGCAGGAAATATTAATTTTCATTAACCATGTTTGACTTATAAGAATCTATTGTAATGCACTATAATTGTTTCGCCACACTATGACTTCGTCAGGTTAGAGATAATTTCAATTAATGGTAGTAAATGGTCGGATTTAAATTTGCAATATCGTAAAATTTTTACTTTATATATTAAATATTGTTTGCACTGCATAACCAACCGCACCTATAAATGAGAGAAATTGACTAAACTGGTTATACTCACCAACACAAAATTCAATCCATGTACTAATTTGGTCATTTTAGTGTTTCTTTTTTCTTGGAAATATTTTTTGTTAGATCAGACAGTAATGTAAATAATCGTAATGAAATTAAACTAAAAAAGTTTAATTCCGAGGCAGTACACCTTGGAGCACCTAGAACTCGAGCTACGTAATATTATGTTAGCTCATCTTGAGTCAAAGCTATGTATATGTTTTTTCAGTGTCTGTTGGATTTAAGACAATATTTAAATTCTTACACTAAATGAATTTTGTTGAATCGTAACACTGGAAAAAGAGAATAAAATTAAAAACCAAATTTATAAAAACCATTTAGATTTAACTTACAACAGAATGTGCACTATTTTTGGGATTTTTTGATAAAAAAAATTGTTTTTATACTGTTCATACGAGGCGTGTTTTTTAAGTAAGGGCCGTTTTGTTGTATACACTAATAGGTGATGCGCGTGCTGCAACGAGTGCTTACGTCGTATCCCAGCATTCCTTGGGAACAACTGTGCTCAGTTGCAACTGTGTAGGTAACCTGTACGGTCTGTTCTATGTCTTTAAAATATGCCAAATTATTGAATCGCCCGCCTCATGCGAGTCAATAGACTTCATGCAATGCGAATCCACCATAAATGCGGTAGCCCACAGCCAAACCCTGCGAAAGCGACGCAGAGCGTTTCAAAACAAAAGACGCAGCATACCGACAGAGAGAATTTTGCTACTCCATGACAGTGCAAGGCCTCACTTCGCAGTTGAGATCCGAGCTTTATTGGATTTTCTTGGATGGAAAGTTTTGGACCACCCCCCTACAGCCCTGATCTTGCGCTGAGCAATTGCCATCTTTCCCGCTATCTCAAACATCATCTAGACGGCAACTACTACAACGATGACGAAGACGTGAAAACGGCCGGGATCTCTTGGTTATCGGAGCAGAGCAAAGTTTTAATGAAGAGGGCATTGAAAATATAGTTGTAAGGTTTGATAAGTGTTTAAACACACTTAGCAGCTCTCTTGAAAAATAGAGAAATGTATGTAGAATATGAAAATAAATTTGATTTTTGCAAATTTTCTTTGGTTTGGTTTTTATTTTCACACGGCCCTTATTTTAAAAACACGCCTCGTGCTTGTGAGTGTATTACTATACAAAATTATTCCAAGAATTTAGCAAGGAGATGTATGTAGTATTACTAAATAATTCATGTTTCTTTTAATCACATAAATGAAGGCTAGATTAATATATAAAATTTTGGGTAGATTGAATATCTGCTTACCACTTATTTCTTTCTCTAACGGTGACACAAAGTTTAATATTGATATTTACAATTGTTGTACAAAGTACTAATACATACGTACATATGTTTCTTTCCAATATTAGCGATTAATGTCTACGTTCATTATTGAAGAATAGATTTCCTTATTGGTTATACTGTAGTTATTGTTTTCTTGATTCTCGACTTAGTCCATTGTTAGTAAATCTATGTCGGATCAGTTTTAAATAATATATTTTTTTCAAACTATTTCAATTCTTTCTTGTTTAAATTGAATTAGGTATAATTGACAAACATCGTCTTATTTAAAATAGCAACACGTATTGTTACACAACAAAATATGTAACTAAGGGAATTATGTAACGTAAAGGTCATTGTATTACTAGTTGTCGCTATCGTTTGTTAATTACTAATAAACGAATCATACGCTTACTAATTTATTGCATTTATTATTGGTATTCAATTACAAAATTAGTTCGATTATTTAATTGTTTGATTTTATTTACAAATTTTTTTGAAATTTTTCACAACGCAAATGGTCAGGTGATGAATACATAGTATGACTCTTCGCTGCTTTTGTACACCAATAAATATTTAATCAAATATTTAACACGTCTTACAAAATTTTATTAAAAATTTTATTCGAATAAGAGCAAAATAATTGGCACTTCTGCACCAGTACGTTCAAAAAATGTTTTACTAAGCTGCAAGAACAAAATTCCTACGAAAAATGGAGAATGTTGGGTTGGTGGAAAAGTCATGATGTATCTTTTCCATAATTTTCATAGGTCATCTATTAGTGAAAAATATCAGTATATTACATATTGCGCGTTTTTTTTTTGATAAGGTTTACCCATCTTTCGGTAGACTTCATAATTCCTCGTCCATCTAAGGATCTATTTTTGTCGGTAAAAAACTTTACAAGGTGCTGATTCACAGCAGCATCTGAGTCAAAGATTACATCCCGCAAGGAGTTTAGAAGAAAAATTTGCATTACTTTTAAAGGAAGGAATTTGTTTTGTATTTCATTTTTCATCAGGCGTATTATGTTTTCCAATATATCCTTAGTTTCTATTAAGGAATTCCTTTTGTTCCACAGAAGTTAAAATTTACTGAAAAATAAACATCAACGAAAGGACATACCATAAATATCCTTCTGAGAAAGGTTCGTTAAAAAATATCATAATTTAGTCTTTTAGGATTTTCCAATTATGCTCCTAAAATTAACATTGGCGTTATCTTGTAAACATTTCGTAAATACCCCATGTATATTAAGGTTTTGTAATAGATAATTGGCTATGGTTTCAGCTGTTTCGTCTGCTAATGTATCAAAACAATTATCTTTGTTTGAACATAGACAAATGTTTTGCCATGTCATTTACCCGCAAATTATCTTGTCTCGTCTCCATACTTCCTAGATGGACATACTCTTATGCATGTTGACTCCATCAAGGACCTCGGTATTTTCTTTGATTCCTTATTGAGTTTTAATTTACATATTCAAAATATTTGTCATTCTGCCGTTAAAAGTACTTGCTTTATAATGAGGACGACACAGTATTTCAACGATATTAGCTTATTGAAAATACTGTTCTTTGCATTGGTTGCCGGTAAGCTGGAATATGAGTTGATTATAAGGTTTCCCTTATACGGTTCGCAGATAAATGCAGTCGAACGCATTCAACGTCGATTTCTGAAATTACTTTCTTTCAAGTCTTCTGGCGTGTATCCTGAGCGTTGATTACAATGATATGTTGGAGTAGCACAATATCCAACCACTGGAGGAACGCAGATCTAGACACAGTGCTCGTTTTCTTTACAAGCTGGTGAATAGTCGGATTAATTGTGCAGAACTCCTGGCCAAACTATGCTTTGCAGTTTCTCGCTATTTCTCCAGAAGCGCTGCCACGTTTGTTTATAGTACGCCGAGGACGAATATCCTCTGGAAGCCTCTCCTGTGTCATATGGCGTTGAACGCCAATAAATTCTACAGGGATATTTTTGACGGTTCCCTTAGTTCTTAGTTCTTAATTTTCTATTATTTTAATTCTTCTATTAGTTTAAGTTATTATTAATTGCTAGTGGTATTGTTTTTATTTTTAAAATTTTTTTTATTATTAATTACCTTTGGTATTTATTTTGACTGTATGTACTTCGTTTTATTTTTATTCAATGTTTTGTCCTTTAATCGGGTTCGCCTGTTGGGCAATAAATATATATTATAATTAAAACAAAATCCAGAATTTTGGTTTAGACTCTATAGCCGAAAAAGTTGAAATATTGATTTATTATAGGAAAAAATTGTCTACACCATTATCGCTGGCATATCTTACAACTGAAATAAGTGATATATTTTGCGAAGTTTGATTCGGTTTTGTAATTGCTTAACAATGTTTAAAAATGTCTTCGGTTTTTTAGCGCATTTCGCATTATTAGCAGTCTCCGAATAATCACGCATTGCCGTTGTCAAACTTGTACAATGCAAGAATTTTTATGATCGAGGGTATCTAATTGGGCGAAACGCTGGTGTTCCTGTCATAGCATTTGCTTTTTTATTAGCAACCGAAGAAGAATTGCGAAAAAAGTTGCAACTTTGGAAACTGCGTACTATCTTTTTGTGTTTGTCCGTATCAGTGTACTTTTAAAACTCACCTCAACATGGCAGTCACATATAAAACACTTAGCATCGTAATCATAACGTCCCTCTATAAAGCATGGGAACTTTTTATATTTTCTTTTATTGGAATTTATGACCGGACAAGAACTATACACAAAAACATTGGGTGTCTCCTAAATATATACAAAATATTCATTAAGCCTTTTATAGATTTTCAAAAAAATGTAAAATTAAATGCAAAATATGTCACCTTGTATATCGATAACGAAGCATTTAGGCAGCATATTTATGTGAAGTTTTTTTTTTCACAAAGTTAGCCCAAGAATATTCTCTTTATTTTTTTTGTTCTTAGGAAAGATCCTGTAATAATTCTGTGCTGAATACTCATCCATATTTACTTAACAACTCTGAACACTAACACTAACTTATTGTAGATATAGTTTAAATACACTGGCGAAAGTCAAAATCACTTAATTTATTGTACACCCATAAAACGAAATTGGGGAATCACCGCGTCACACTTTTACTGCCATCTATTAGGAATAGGAATGCCAATTATCACAAATCCGGTGAAAGATATTCGTCTACTTTCAGTTAATTAATGGAGAACATTATGTGCATTCAAAGGAAATCATAAAATTGTATCTGGAAATGGAGGGCACGTACTCCAATCGGTAATCCTAACGTTAGCCCATCGGTCTATGTTGCATCATTAGATTTACAGGTATAGACATGGTAGTGTACATAAGAAAGTTATCTATTGTACGCAGACATTCTTGACGTCCAGTTAGTGTAATTTATTTCAAGTTTACGATTAATAATTTAGCTTAAAGCTATTAAGGAATTATGTCTATTAACTTACGTAATAGCTTAGTAAATATTAATTAAAAATGATAGGTAATCGTTTTGTAATTAGTTTTTTAAAACAACTTAATGTTCTGTCTACCAGATATCAGAAGGTGCATTAACTACCAGACTCACATATAGAAATTAACTGACTTTACCATAATTAAAGCCATTTTAGTATGAAGAACGCTAATATCTACTTTAAATAAAATTCTCTGATATTTTCAACATAATAAATACATTGACTTTTGAAAAAAATAAACAAATACAAAACACCATAATTAATACGCGGGTAGCCGTTTATATTTCCGGAACAGCAAACAAAAAAAATTTATTATCGAAAATAGTTTTATTGCTTTTCAAAATATTCTCCTTGAAAATCAATGCACTTTTGCATTCGTTTAAACCAATCCGAAAAGCATTGTTGCTACTGTAAAGGCGGTATCTCCAAAATATGAGTTTTGAATGCCTCAACTGCCTCTTCCGGCGTAGAAAGCCGTTGACCGCGAAGTTTATTCTTCACGTGCGGGAACAAAAAGAGATCACAGGGTGCTAGATCAAGCCTGAACGGCGGATGTCTCATCAATTTAATGTTTTGCCCGGTCAAATATTCAATTATTTGAACCGATCTGTGAGAGCTCGCATTGTCATGGTGGAGAATGATCTGTCGTTTTCGGTTTGTTTTCCTTATTTCTTCAAAAACTCTTGGCAAACAAATAGTTGGGGACCATTCGATTCTCTAAAGGCACGGTTGCAACATGACCGTTTTTTTCGAAAAAACAGGCGACCATTTGTTTTGATGTGTTTCGAGCGCGAACAACTTTTGTTGGTTTTGGCTCATCTTGGAACCTCACAGTCGACTGCTGTTTACTATCGGGCTCATACGTATAGATCCAAGATTCATCACCTGTGACGACTTTATAAATGTTCGTCGAAGCATCACCATTGTATTTTTTGTGCATTTCTTGGCACAAATCGACGCGAGTCCCTTTTTGAGTGGTTGTCAAATTATGTGGTACCCAAGGTGAACATAGCTTCTTAACGGCTAAGTGTTCATGCAGGACCTTATGCACGCTGGTGTTACTAATACCTAGAGCTCTCACGGTATGTCACATGACGGTCTTGCATTATCAATTCAGACACTGCATTAATGTTTTTCGACACGACAACATTAGTGGGACGACCTTCACGAAATTCATCGTCCAAAGAACGCCGTCCAAGTTTGAATTCACTATACCAACGATATAGTGTAATTTTCGATGATGCTTCAGCACCATATAAAGAATTCAGCACGTCGATGCATTCTTGTTGAGATAATCCACGCCGAAAGGTATGAAAAATAATTGCACGAAAATGTTCGCGAGTTAATTTCATTTTTTTGCTGACATAAAATTTTCAAGTTACTGTCCACAATAGAAATAGCGACCGGATAATAAAACTGTCAAGGTAAATATATTATCAAAAATGACAAACTTCACGTTGTAATCATCAGATCGGAAGCAACACTAACATTGTTAACAGTTATCTAGGTCTTTTTTTTAAATTCTGTTTGTATTAATTCCTATGGATGAGAATATTATATACACAGTCTGTCGCAGAGAAAACCGAACTTTTTTAGATTAAAAACAAAAGCTTTGTATTTTGGTAAAATTCATTTATTTTATTCAAAGTAGCCGCCTTCGGCTTCAATACAATGTTTTGCACAATCAATTAACATGTCGAATGAAGTTTTAAGTGCATCTTTAGAGATGTCCTTCAAGATCGCTGTCGACGCCTTTTTAATGGCTTCAACGTGGGACACGCTGTCCTGTCATCGGCAAATGTAGTTTGGAGAATAGATAGAAATCATAGAGGGCCAACTCCAGTGAACACGGTGAATGGTTGATGGTTAAAATGCTATTTGTAGTTAGAAAATCAGTAATAAACGTCGAGATGGTGCATTATCATATAGTAAACGAATATGACAACCACATCGCCATCATTATAGGTTAGAAATTTTTAAATTCTTATTGATTTCTCTCCTCTCCTTTTAAAGACAATATTTAATGATTACCCAGCTACCATTTTCACAATATTGAGGGCGCACACGACGAATATGCGCCAAAAGCCGCTTCATAACACCAAGATAATATACATCATTGACTGTTTGACTAGTTGGTACAAGCTCTTTGTTCACTCTGCCTTTTGAATCATAAAAACAAATCAACATTGTCTTCACTTTTGACTTCTCCAAACGGCTTTTTTCGGTCTTTCTTCTCTTGGATGCTTTGACGCTTGGTCTCTGGATAATATTGAAACACCACAGCTCATCGCCAGTTATGATAGAATACCTGAAGTTTTCGTCCTTTTTTGAGTCTTTGATCAAGTTTGTACAATATTGAATTCAGTTAGCTTGTGTGGTACAAACCTTGCACAAATCTTTCTCAGTCCCAAATGTTGTATCAAAATGCGATGAATTGAATCTTTGGAAATACTTAATTCTATTCCCATGAATCGCAATGAGAATTTCGGCTCATTTCTGATAAATTCACCCACAAGTTCGATATTACTTTCTGTAACCACAGATTTTTTTGCACCAGGATGTTCATCGTCATTTATGTCCGTACGACCGTCTTTAAATCGTTGCTACCACTCATATACATTCGTACGTAATAAATATGCATCACCATACACTTGTTTTATCAAATTAAACGATTGACCGTATTTAAAATAGAACTTGATATTTGCTATTTGTTGCAAATTCATTTTTCGACCAATACCAAATACACACTCTTACTTTATACGCAATTTCTCTGCTTCTAATGATGCAAATGTTATGATATTTTGACATAACATTGGTGAAAGATCTACCTTATCGACGCATATTGTTTTTAATAGATGACACCACTAAGAATTGCTATTCTAAAAAAGTTTCATTTTCTCTGTGACAGACTGTGTGTATTCAACATATACTTATAAATACAATCAAAAATTTTCAGCTTAAAATCATCTGTGGATATTTTATTTAAGTAGATAAATACACCTAATAATAATCTTTTTAATTTTAAATAAATATTTAATCCACTTTTCTCATAAGCGTTATCACTTTTTACATGTAGATAGTATGTTTATTTTTTAAAGAAGAGCACGGTTTTTATTAATTTCTATAACAATTTTATCAGAAAAATGCACACAAATTCCAAAAAGTTTATTGTCATTATACTGAAGTTAGTAGTTAATATACGTATATAACGCCAAGCATTATAATTTGTGTGAGTTTCTTATCTACTTGAGTACATAATACTGAAGTATCATATATTCACAGTTTTTGAATGAAACAACTGCAAAATTTATTATGTAAGTATATATATGTACATTGTGTAGAGGTGCAATATACTACATATATGTATATATTGTAGATAGCCGGCGTCGTTCAATAGCGTTGAACAGTAAAATTGCATCACGGCGACGAGAATGTGAGGTCATATAGTTGTGACCGCGCTCTAGCCGAGTTGGCTCGATTCGATCAATTCTTGTATGCTCCGGGGGTACCGCCTTCGTACAGCGATACCGGCTTTCTGTTCTGACATTCTCGTTCAGTTATCGAACGACCCGCGCGAGATACCCACAATTACAACACAGCACAACAGATGCGAGCGACTATCGATTGCGACCATCCTATACCGATATACATACCGGTGTACTCTGAATACGCTCAGAGCAGATAGGTTATTATGAGAAGAAAGCATCCTCGCAATGAGTGATCCTAATAAGAAACAGGGGGCGACTAAAAAGAAGCCCCCCGAGAGCCCGTCGAAACGTCTTTCCGATCGAGTGACTTTTTACGAAAAGGTGTGGACCGGCACGCAAACCGGCAGCCTGGAGGGTGATTCCGTTCTGGACCTGGAGGACATCGAGAAAAAATTGGCCAAGACTTCGGAGGAAAAAGTCGAGAGATTGGTAAGACCGGACGGTTCTTACGAAGAGACCGCAATTCACACTACCGAAGAAGGTGATCTGGCAACTGGTTTGAAAACAGTAAAATTCGAAAAGGTAATTGTTAGAAAAACCGTCAAAGAGGTATCAGGTAAAAGTAGAACACCGTCCGAGGAGAAGTTAGTTGAGGATTCGGCTTATCAAACCGAATCCTACGGAAACGGCCTACCTTATTCGAAATCTTCCAGTATTACTTCTTTGACGGGGCGATTTCCGTCAGAGGAAAGCTTAAGCAGGGTGTCCTCCAGAGAACAGTCTAAAGACGAATGGGATTCCAATAGTAATAGTAGCAAAATCACCACGTCATCTTCGGAATGGTATAACGAATACAGGACGCAGAGTTTTCAGCAGAAACACATCGCCAAAGAGTACTTCAGAAGCAAATCCGAATATGACAACCACATCGCCATCATTAGAGGTTAGAAATTTTTAAATTCTTATTGATTTCTCTCCTCTCCTTTTAAAGAAAATATTTAATGATTGCTCATGTATAAATTACTTTTCCAAAATTATGAATACACCTTTTAATTGAACTATATCTTTCGATGTAATTGTAACTGTATTGATTGAATTACATATGCAAAAGTATAAAAATCAATACAACTAAAACTTTTTCAAAATAATTTCAAAAAGTAAAACGTTTAGTATCTATTATCTACAATATAGTTTCACCCATACAAACGTAGAATACTGAAAAATACTAAGATTTGAAATATAATTTTCGAAAATATCTCGTAACATGAAAGATTAAAACCTTGAAAACCTATTCTCCATATTGGAACTTGTGTAGAGCCTGTATTTACTTTTTGAACACTCGAGAATCTTATAACATGCACGGTATAACTAGTAGATCAAATTACTGAAATTTTTGTTTTAAATATGTTTTTTTATTTTTAAATCAATCATAGTATGCAATCGTTATCGTTAAAAGGAATTTATGTATTTGTTTTTTTTCTCACAAGAAAATAATAGTAAAAAGTTAAAATATACGAAATGAAATATGACATTGTGCCAATATGTCCATATTGCAGATGTATTACTTTTTATTTCCTATAGTCACCAATCCATAATTTGTATTCTCGAAATGTATAAAAAGGCAGTGTCAAGAGTTTTCTAAACATTTTAATAAAATTAAAGATATAAATTCAATAATAAAGAATGATATATTTCAAAGTTCTACTTAGTTTGTAGATGGCAGCATGTTATAGTACTTAAAGAATAGTTATGCATTATACAACTACGACCCCTTTATAGAAAATTTCGTCTCATACCTCCAGACATTATAGGAATTAAAAATTAAAAATGACGGAATTTCTGTCTCTTGAAAATACTTGAAAGACTTAGAACTAATTAAGTTATTTATAAGTTAAAATTATGTCACATCGTCGCCAAGTCGTAAAGTAATCTCACCTATTAACTGGAGTATATAATTTTTTTAAAATTAAGATACCAACTAGTCTTTATCTAGGACAAATCAAATTAAATAGCACAAGGATGAAATCAATCTGATATTGGCGAATTTACATCTTTAGCATTGATTTACATATAAAATTAATGCTTCTCATAATTAACTGGCGTGACCTTTGCTTGATGAAAATCCACAAAATTAAATATAAAAACTATTTTGTGCTTTTCTCAAATTTTTTTTAATTTTAAAATTAGTAACAATTGTTTCACCTACGCTGTGACTTCTTCAGACTAAGAGGTAAATCTGACAAGAACGGAATATATTCTAGTCAACTAAACTAATTTAAGGCTGGGGGTGATATGCAAGGAAAAATGTTTGAAGGTGATGAATTATTCAGATCTACTTGGTAATCTAATAAATCATTACATTTTTATGTTTGTTTACTTCCATAGTGTCAAGTAATGATAATTTATGCTTTTAAAGCATTTAAGTACTTGTAATCATTCCTTTATTTAGAGTTAATCATTCTACATTCGGAAAATAAAGGGATAAAGTTATCATTACTTGAAACTATGGAAATACACAAACAAAAAATAATAATAATTTGTTAAACGACCAAGTAGATTTGAATAATTCTCCACTTTCAAACATATTTCCTTGTAATTCTAAAGGCCGTTTCAAAATTCGCGGTTTTTTTAAAGAATAAATAAAATACATAATTTGCATTCACTTTCAAAAACTTTCTATTGGTAATTGAAGTATCAGTTATGACATTTATATGCGAAAAATAATGTCTCCCAAATGGTCTCCTCTTGCAGCTCCACAGATGTCCACTCTTTTGTTAAAATTTTCAATAGCATTTTGACATAATCCAGGCTCAATCTCACCAATGATTGTGGATTGTTTTTATAAACCTGACTTTTCACATAACCCCAAAGAAAATAGTCTAACGGTGTCAAATCACATGATCTCGGTGGCCAATTAACATTACCGTTTCTTGAGATTACACGTCCAGGAAATTTTTCTCTCAATAAATCAATTGATTCGTGTGCGAAGTGAGGTGTAGCGCTATCCTGTTGAAACCACATTTCCTCTAGATAAATATTCATTTATTCAGGACACAAAAATTCGGTTATCGTCCGACGATATCGTACACCATTGACAGTTACAGCTTCACCAGCAGCATTTTCAAAGGAGTAAGGTCCAATTACACCACCTGATTATAATGCATACCAAACAGTAACTCGTATAGCATGCATAGGTTTCTCATGAATAATTCGTGGATTTTCCTCACTCCAGATACGGCAATTTTGTTTATTAACATAACCACCAAGTTCAAAATGTGTCTCATCGGAAAACGTAATTTTTTTAGAAAAATCAGCTGGTTGTTCATTGATGAAATTGACAAATGAACGACGTTTTAAATGATCTAATGGCTTCAGTTCCTGTATTATTTGAACCTTAGACGAATTCAGAGCTAAATCCTTGTGTAAAATACGCCATGTTGTTGATTCACTAAGTCCAAGTTGTTGTGAACGTCGTCTAATGGACATTTCAGGACCTTCAGCAACACTTTCACGAACCAAACTAATATTTTCCTGTGAACGACCACTAGGACAGTATTTTTCACTTTTTTATCTTCCACGGAACCGGGCTCTTGAAATTTTTTTTTTATAATTCGACCAATAGTGCTTTCAGATGGACGTTTATGTAAACCATAAAATTCACGAAATTTTTTAAAAACTCTTCACAGAACGGTGATTTTCATAAAATAATTCAACGATTTGAACGCGTTGCTGGACCGTGTACGAAGCCATTTTTATAAATGTCATACATCACACTTTTTAGATGCCCACATGCTCAGACAAATTCAGTGCGCTATCTATATTTTATTTATTCTTAAAAAAAACGCGCAATTTGAAACAGCCTTTATATCACCCCCATCCTTAAATTAGTTTAGATGACTAGAATATATTCCGTTCTTGTCTGAAGAAGTCACAGAGCTGGTGAAACAATTTTTAAAATTTAAAAAAATATTTTTTTTTGAGAAAACCCCGCAATTGAATTTATATATTTAATATTGCTTTTTATATACTGTTGCTTACATACTTTGTTATTTACACGTTATATCTATGTTAGAAAGAAATTTTTTCTTCTCTCCATTCTAAACTTATTTTGCTCAGATAAGTTTTTAGAAGTATGGTTGAACCTATTTATATAGCCTACTTACAAGGAAAGTAGTTTTGATATATTAATAGGTTATTTTCGTTACTGTAGTGTCTTTAAAAACTAAATAAGAAAAATAATTATTTATTATTTGAAATTTTATATTTTCGTGGTCATTTTTCTCTTTGGTAGCCTTAAAAGATGCTCATAAACTTCGGATATAAACAAAATTTTTAAAAATATTTATATTAAATTGCTGGACAAAAAAATTCCCTATATTATTTTCATTTTATTTAAATTTTAAATTGCACTACTTCTATCATATTATAATTCAATTATTTCAACTAATGCTTAACAAATTGAAATGGTATTATCAAAGGAAAACGTGAATAAATATTTTTTTTAATCACTGAAGGTTGATATATAATCCTTTTCCACATTAATTTTCGTATTATAATATTGCGATTTTGACAACTAAGTTGTCATCATTATTAAATAATAAAAAACAGTGTCGCATCTGGATCCACGACAAAACCCGCACAGAAACGTCCGTATCTGATTTTCACAATCAAAAGCCAAACACACACTGTAGATTCGTTTCACATAATTTAAATTGTTTTCTAGTCTTAAAACTAACGTCTTATCTTAGAGTACACCCCCTGGTTATATATGCAAACCTTTTTAACGGTCGTATATTACTTTTCAATGAATCGAAAGAGAGAATAATGCATAATCAGACTACCATCAGCGTTTAACACATGGTTTCTGTTTTTTGAGATATATATGCTTTCATAGATATCTAATTCACGGCAATTATATACATTCTTAATTAAATGTTGACAATCTGCGGTTACGTTATGATTATTCTCTGCACACGCTTTGCTAAACTTGATTTCTCAGGTCGATTAAATTTGATGTGCGCCATTTGTTACTATCGAGCGTTTTATCTGACCTATGTGCTGTTAATTGCAGTCTTGACATTTAATATCGTAAATCCCCGATTTCTTATTAACCTAGATTTTGCCTTTCGCATTTCTTAAGAGGGATTTTATTGAGTTAGCGGACCGAAATGTAACTTGAAAACCGCGTTCTTTAAAAACGCTCTTTAAATTTTACGGGTGAAATGGTAAACATATGTATAATTGCTTGTCTCAATTGTTTTGAGGTGACAGACATGTAGTATCGTGGATTGTCTTATTTATGTTGGTCTTCCTAATTAAACCGTTGATTATTTCCAAATCACAACCGTTTTATCTCGCAATGTTCTTAATAAAATTCAACTTTCTTTCGTATTTCACTTTTGTTAGTGGAAAATTAAGCAAGTGATTGATAAGTAGTTAGTTTTTAAGACTAAAATACAATTTAAATTATGCGAAACAAATCTACAGTGTGTGTTTGGCTTTTGAATGTGAAAGTCCGATACGGACTTGGTTCTGTGCGGGTTTGGCTGTGGATCCAGGTGCGACACTGTGATTATCTGCTGATGATAACTTAGTTATGGAAATACGTATACGTATTAACCTTTAATGATTAATTTAATCAACTACAGTCTCCGTTAAAATTTTACCTTGCAAATATTGCTCTTTGGAACTATTAAAAAAAATTTTTTTGAGTAGTTTCTAGAGTTGCTTGGTTATTTACGTTTAAAGTTTTTTCTCTTTGTTCTATATTTAGTGACATTTTATAATTTCTATATTTACTTTATCCTCTCCTCCTACTGCTTCTATTTTCATATTTTTATAGCCTCTTCTGTTTCTTCCACATTTATTCTTTCCATTTGTTCACGCTCTTTCATTTTCTATTTCTTCTACTGTTGCATCTATTTCATATTGTCTTTTAACTGTATCATGCACAATTTAAATAATATAGCCGGACAAAACATGTAATGTAATTATAATTGAACACATCTGTCAACAATATTACAGTTATAAATTATCTGGACTTTAGTCAAGCTAAATTATTTGAAAATGCACAGTATTTTGCGAATAATCCTATTTAAGTACTCTCATAATCCACCTAGATTAGGTGGACTGCTTCTAAAGGGATACGTTATTATTAACAAATTTAAATATTTCGTTTTATATAATTCCCAATAGCTTTGATGGATTTAAAAATCGATTTGATTTTTAATATTTTTCAAGATAGCATTTGAATTTAGTCACTTTATAATTTCAGCTTAAAATTAATATCATATAAAGACACTAAAGTTCTTATGTGATATAACAAAAAATATTTATACTATTATGATATAGTACATATTTTTTATCTTTAAGATATGTACATATACATATTAATCTACGAGTGCAGTTATTTATCACACAACTGAACAATATGTTATTGTAACAAAACAATACTTTTTTTATTAATATATATATATATATATATATATATATATATATATATACATATATATATACTATTGTGGGCAAAAAATAGTAAGACTTTGTTCATAATTTTTAAATTCTTAATTTATTCTTCCAAATCTATTTCGTCCCCCTCAAAGTAATCCCCTCTGGCCCCAATACACTTGTGCCAACGTTTCTTCCAATTCTCGAAACAGTTGTTAAAGTCAATTTCAGGAATAGCCTTCAATGCGCGTAGCGATTCACGTTTAATGTCTTCAATTGACTCAAAACAGTTTCCCCGGAGCGGTCGTGTGAGTTTTGCTGAATAGCCAGAATTAACACGGAGCTAAAAAAGGCGAACACCGTGGTTGCGGCACGATATTGGTTGAAAATTTGGCGAAAAACTCACGAAGAATTAATGCATTATGCGACGGTGCATTATCGTGGTGCAAAAACCAAGAGTTGTCGGCCCATAATTCATGCCTCTTTTTGCGAATAGCATTGCGCAAACGACGCATAACACTCAAATAGTATTCTTTGTTGACAGTTTAGCCGGTCGAAAGGAATTCGGAGTGCACCACACCTCGATAATCGAAGAAAACTGTCAACATAACCTTGATTTTTGACTTGCTTTGACGTGGTTTTTTAGGCTTCGGCTCACCTTTGATACGATATTCGGCCGATTGATCGTTTGTTTCCGGGTCATAAGCGTAGGTCCAAGTCTCATCTCCAGTTATAATGCCTTTCATTTTGTCTTGATAGTCGGAAAGCATTGTTTCACAGACGTCAACGCGACACTGTTTTTCGAAAAAATTGAGTGATTTTGGAACAAATCGTGCTTTCACATTTCTTAGGCACAAATGATATTTCAAAATGGTTTTCACTGATCCTTCCGATATTCCAGCGATGCCAGTAAGGTCTCTGACTGTTAATCGTCGATTCTCAAGCACCAATTCCTTGATTCTATTGACGTGTTGATCATGAGTTGATGTTGATGGCCGTCCTGGACGTGGTTCGTCATCAACGCGTTCTCGATCCTCTTTGAATAATTTGTACCAATCAAAAACACTTGCTCGCGACAAACAATTATCACCGAAGGCCTTTTGCAACATTCTGAACGTTTCGGCACCAGAAATTTGATTCCGTACACAAAATTTAATGGAACTTCTTTGTTGAATAATTTCACACATTGTAAAAATCGCCGAATGCACTTTTTGTACTTCAGAAAGACAAGCGTATACTAAACACTAATGATTATTTTGATGTGACATTTGGCACAATCATGACAATAAAATGGCGGGCTATTGAAAATGAATCGTCTTATTGGAACACCTTTTATAATAATAATTGATATCTATTCAATACGAAAATAAACAGTTTCAAGATTAAAATAATTATAGTTAAGAGTGTGATAGAGGACACGACGGAAAAAGTTTCTGCAAGTTTAGGTCTTTGAATTTCATGTCGTGCAAGCAAGCGTTCATTTTATATTAATAGGCACTTAATTACAATTACATAATGATAGGTTACTAAAATGATTTCATGATTGTAATTCAACTTGAACACATTATTGTTAAGTAAGTACGTTTTTTATGCCTGTACTAATAATAAAAACAAATAATCATTAATAGACAGTAGTCCATATGCGGAATGTATTCACGTTGCTTATACATACGTATGGCGAAGAGAAAACGTTTGTTCGTCTACCGGCGTAACCTTGACTACAAAATACCGTGACCATACATATTCAGGCGCTAGTGGACTGCTTATAGAAATAAAAAAAAAGAATATCTTTCTCAGGCTATGCGTATTTACATACGTATATATGTATGTTCATATGCATTAACGCGAGTTTGTAGATGTGTTTAGATACATTATTTTAGTCCATATAAGGTTTTTTGTGCATTCCTGTTAAAACTCAACTGCACATGGAATTTCTGTGTCCAAAAGTATAACGAAATAATGTTAAACGTAGTGGTTACAGTGGGATTAATAATTGAAGAGTTTCTTCTTCAAATAAGCTTTGTATTCATTCGATTCACTGGGCTCAAGAAAAAAAGAACACTGCTGTCTAAATAATATTTAATTCAAGAAAAAACTAAGCAAATAAAGCTCACGCATCTACAGTTTGCTTTTTTTTCACTTCCATCCTCATTTACACCCCCAAAAGTTAGTGTTTCATCAAAATACTGCTAACATTGGCGTATAATATGTAATAATGTTCAAATTAAATATTAACGTGTCTAAATGTTGCTTTGTTACTTACTATCGTTCTGTTTCTTCTATATCTACACAGGACAAAGTAAATAACCACTATCTATCTATTAATATTACTTGGGTTGTCTTTTAAGTTTTGTATATAAAATTGGAATAAAACAGTAGATTGTTTTTCGAAGTATTCTCCACGAAGACTAATGCACTTTTGCATGCGCTCAAACTAACTTTGGAAGCAGTTGTCCACTCGTTGGTACAGTCAAAATTGCGTTTTTGAAAGCATCGACTGCTCTTTCTGACGACTGGAACCTTTGACAGCGCGTTCTTGATTTTGGGTAAGGTAAAGAAATCGTTGGGACTTAGGTGCGGATCGTAGGGATGATGGGCCAACAATCCGACGTTTTGCTGCGTTAAGAAATCAATTGTCTTGCATGCTGTGTGCGAACTTGCATTGTCCTGGTGGAGGATGAATCGTCGTTCGGGGTTCGTTTTTCAAGACTCAGCGATGTCTTGCGGCAAACAAATGGTTGTATACCAATCGGCAGTAACAGTTTTTAATCTTGTTGAAGAATTGTTGCTACATGACCTGCTTTCGAGATAAAGATCGCGACCATCCTTTTGGAGACACTTCGAGAACGATGACTTTTGTCGACTTTTCTTCATTTGTGAGGGATATTTGTTTCATAAGTAGTGCTTGCAAACTTCGGAGTCTCCCACCTTTCTCTTTTCAACGCCGGATTCATTTACAACATTTTTCCACTCTTCATTCCAATATGTCAGTACATTACATCATTAAACGACATTTTTTAGTGCGGACGGTACCTGCCCATGACGCGAAATATTGAACTGAGTGCGAAATAAGCTTCTCACAATTGTCGCGGGGTGACCATTCTTATAAAACGCTTTTACACAGAAAGCACGATGAGCACCTGATCACTACTCCATGTTTACTAAATTGCGTTAAATGACTGACAATTTAACATTATCTTCAGCGCCCTCACCTAAATATCAAATGATTGACAGAGTTTTTAAATTTTCCCGCTTCACTGACGAACCCTGTATATACACAATCTTGGTATTTCCCCGTTACCACATATTCAACCGTATGTCTTGACAGTAGCTTAAAGAATTTACCTCAGAAAGTTTCGACGAGATCTCGTTCATCTTCTTTGGTTAGATAATGAATCTATTCGATTCTCATATATTTATATACTTGAGTATCTGGTAATCTAACAATCGAAACTTGCATAAAGGGCCATTTGCATACATTTTTAATAAAAGCGAAATTTCCAAGTTAAACCTTCATTTAAAAGAATTGATTGATATACATTGTATAGTCAAGCACTTAAATTGCTTTATTTTAGCCGAAAAGTGTTTTATCTTCTCAAACTTAAATGAGAATGCATTTATCGCCAACGAATAGATAGTATGTTTATCATTATTTCAATAAATAATTGAATTGAATGGTTGCAATAATTCCACTTATACTTCTGAAAGAACATTTTTAAGCAAAAATGATCAAATTTGCCACTAATTTCTAGAAATCTTTTGAAACAATTTCCAGACTATCAAATTTATTTTATCTTTTCAAAATATTTCGCTTGCTTAATTAAAGATAATGCGAAGAATTTGCTCCCATTTTATATATATATATATATATATATATATATATACATATATAACTATATATATATATATATATATATATATATATATATATACATATATATATATATATATATATATATATATATATATATATATATATATATATATATATATATATATATATATATCTATATATATATATTGGGTCTGGGAAAAAGTTCGTGGCGTTTTTTCAGTAAAATTCAACTGGTCCCCGCATGGCGCGTGAACGAATTCATTTGAACCGAATATGCTCCATTATTATCGACAATGTTTCGCCATTTTTTTGGTAGATCCATGATCCCATCGGTGAAAAACTTCTGTGGTTTCTGGTCGAAAAACTGAATCAAGTAGTTTTCACAGGCTTCTTTTGAAACCAACTTAATTCCATTGAGAGAGTTCTGCAGAGATCGAAACAGATGATAGTCAGAGGGTGCTATATCCGGACTGTAAGGTGGGTGCATCAAAACTTCCCAACCAAACTCTCTCAATTTTTGACGGGTCATCAAAGAAGTGTGTGGTCGGGCGTTGTCATGATGGAAGACAACACCTTTCCTATTAATCAATTCGGGCCGTTTTCTTTCAATCGCCTGGCGTAATCTCTCTAGTTGTGCACAGTAGAGTTGAGAATCAATCGTCTGACCAGTTGGAAGTAGCTCGTAGTGGACGATTCCCCTCCAGTCCCACCATACACACAGCATCACTTTTTTTGGCGCCAATGTTGGCTTAGCGAACGCTTGTGACGGCTCACCATCCTTTATCCACGATCTTTTACGCTTCCGATTATCGTACGTAATCCATTTTTCATCTCCGGTTATTAAACGTTTCAGAAACGGCTCGATTTCATTCCGTTTCAGCAGCGCATCGCAGATGTTAATTCGGTCCATCATGTTTTTCACGCTCAACTCATGAGGAACCCATACGTCAAGCTTTTTTTTGTAACCAGCTTTGTGTAAATGGTTCAAAACAGTTTTGTGGTCAATGCCTAGCTCCATGCCAATATCGACACTGCTGATATGCTTATCTTGTTGGACTTTTTCAAGAATTTCATCAGATTTTTCAGTGATTGGACGACCGGAGCGTGACTCATCTTTCACATTGAAATTTCCAGAACGAAAGCGAGCGAACCATTTCCGCGCAACAGATTTCGATAAAGTACCTTCACCGTACACAGCACAAATTTTATCACAAGCCTGCGCAGCGTTCTTCCCCTTATCATAATAATATTGCAGAATATAGCGAAATTTCTCATTATTCTTCTCCATTTTCAAGTGCGAATAACTTTCCAACCACTGCACCGATTACAATGTTTCTACGCTCAAACTAACGTTCGGAAGGTCATCTAAAAAACGAGCCGTCGGTGGTGTCGCTGTGACTTGTTGTTCTTTAGTTATCGGCAACCAATGCCATCTATCGGGAAAAACGCCACGAACTTTTTCCCAGACCCAATATATATATATGAGTAATTTTCTTATCTACCTACGCCGCATTAACAAGTGAAATATATGTACACACATTAGTGTATGGAATATATTATTATATATTACGTATACGTATGTAGCCTGTATACATGCATATTTATATACTTATAATATATGTATGTACATGTATAATACATGTCCTACTTCAATTGATATTTTATGTGTGTTAAGTAATTGATGATCGATATCCTTTTTATAATAAGAACTGTCTTGGTCCTCAAAATAACCATTAACTGCCGACATCACTTCTTCATCGTTGGAAAATCTTTGACTACTGAGCCATTTTTTCAAGTTTAGGAACAGAAAATAATCCGAGGAGGCTAAATCTGGCGAATAGGTTGCATGAGGTAGCAATTCAAACTTTAATTCGTTAATTTTGGCCATTGCAATAACGGATTTATGAGCTGGTGCATTGTCTTGATGAAACAAAATTTTTTTCTTAGCCAAATGCGGCCGTTTTTGCTTGATTTCTTCGCTCAAACTTTGCAATAAGTTCGTATAATACTCGCCGTTGACAGTTTTTCCTTTTTCAAGACAGTCGAAAATTATTCCACGCGCATCCCAAAATATCGATGCAATGACCTTGCCAGCAGATGAAACGGTCTTCGTCTTCTTTGGAGCCGGTTCTTCCATTTAAGTCCATTGTTTTGATTGTTCTTTTGTCTCGGGTGTGAAGTGATGGACCCATGTTTCATCCATGGTTATGAGACGGCGCAAAAATTCTGGTTTGTTACTCCGAAACTTCGCTAAACACTCAATTGAAACATCTTCACGACACTGTTTTTGTTCGAGTGTGAGCAAACGCGACACCATCTTGCACACAGCTTCCTCATGTCAAAATTTTCAGATAATATGCGATGTACCGCACTTTTTGAAATGCCTACTATATCTGCTAGCTCGTGCACTTTCAGTTGACGATCGTCCAGTACCGCTTTGTGGATTTTCTTCACCATTTCTGGAGTCGTCACCTCATTTTGTCGACCACTGCGATGCTCGTCTTGGCAGCTCGTACGGCCTCGATTAAACTCTGCTACCCAATATTTCACTATTGTAAACGAAGGAGCAGACTCACCCAGAGTAGAATCCAGTTTAGCTTTTATATTGCTTGGGCTGAGGCCTTTCAAATAAAAGTATTGTATCACGTAACGATGACCAATTTTCCCCATTTTTACAAATTCACTGAAAACGTTCATTATTGATGGCTGCCAAACAAATACTAAACACCGTGGCTTCAAACTTGAAACATATACTTTATAGGTTGTGTACTTGCTAATACAGTGATATTTTTCAAACAACTACCCCCATATCTACGTCAGGCCGGGTATTTATGGGACCACCCTCTTAACTATAAAATTTAAGTACACACAATCAGTCACAAAAGTGTTCGTTCACCTAGTGAATATTGAATATCATCAAATGTGAACGTCCGGTTGTGATTAAACATATTTACTTTTATTTAACAACGTTAAAAAGCTTTAAAAACCTCTGAAACCTCTAATAAAAATACAAATCTATTATTATTTACAACATATTAACATATTAAAATCATATTTAAAATAAAAACAGTTTATTGACTGAATACAGAGTTTCTAGTAACCGCAAGCCAAAAGTACGTAAATAAATAAAACGGTGCATTTGCTGTAAATTATTTAGTAAGACTTCAAAGAGCAAAATACACTTAATTTATTAATCGATTTCACATGGAAAGTATTTAATGAATGACTGACATTGATAAGTACACAAATAACATTTTAAATTATCTATTGACGTGTGCTTGTAAATATCATTGTGAGCAAAATAATACTATCAAGATTCACGTACAATTGTTTCAAACTAAACCGATAGTTAAATATAAACCAATACAATAGAAATCGTGATATATATCCTACAAAAAAAAGGATATTTAGAACTGCACAGGTTATGAAGAGAGTTGCGAATTCGGTTGGGCTACGACAGATGTCCGCATCGGAGTAAATAATCAATAAGTAACAGGGTACACGTATCTAGTAATGTAATAAATATTCTGGAACACTTACTATCCTGCAAAGGGTTGACAAATTGAATGAGTTCATATATAACCTGCAGCATTTGATATTTCTCCAATAGCTTTTCGATGAGTGATGTTCGCTGACGAGAAAATGTTTTTATACAAAAACAATCGAGCTTTCCACATCTAATGGTTAACATTCGGATAGTTGAATAATCTTTGATCTAGGATGGGCAAGCTCTGTCATTTTGCGCCAAAAATTTTTCTTAATTTAATATTCAAAAGCAAAACAAGAGAATTGGTAATAAATAAAAACAAAATAAACAAGTGAAGGTTGCTAGGTCTCGTGAACCTACATGTCGCCGCGTTTGAGAATACCACCCGGCTTGAGTCTGCTTCGGGGATGAGTGAATAATGTAGGTGACATCAATTGACGCCACAATATTAAAGAATCCTCAAACACCGTCTGATATTGAAGATTACTGGAACTTGAGAGAGTCCAGAAGGCATTTTTGAAATGTCTTGCTTTTGAAACTAGTTGTGAGTATCCGCCTCGTGGAGTTGATTATGTAAGTTTGCTTCGTGATTTTGGTTTTCAATCGTTCTCATCGCGTGATTTATTCAGTGCCAAATTTAATAAAAGTTGTCTATAATACAATTGACTCAGTGTCCATTTTATCTCAGATGAACTTAGACACTGAGTCGAATATACAATATGTTCGAATGAAGGTTCTCGCGGTTGTACGTATGAGTAATATTATATTCTCGGGCTCTCCGCTATGTTGGACATCTCGAAAGAATCGACGTCTCGATGATATATCAATCATCTTCTCCAGGAGTCGTTTCGTAGCGAAGCATTTCAAAACAACTCCTAAAGAAGATAAGAAATCTAAGATCTAAGATGAGAATCTAATATTACTCATATATATATATATATATATATATACATATAATCATGATATAAATAAGAGGAAAATATAAATTGTTAGTTCACTAAAAATTATAAATATTTTAAAAAAGTATTCGAGGAACCTCGTATGTAAACGGTGAATTCCATTTAGAACGTATAAAATTAGTTATGTATCACTTTGAAAGAAAAATAAGACGAAGTACTTACTGTTAAACACAATAATACTTCTATTCAATGATTATTTCAAAGGTATATATTTACAAAGTTTTTAGTTCTATACAATTAAGCCACATATAAGATAGGTCTATGCTATGACTATTTGTAATCATAGTATAATTAAAGTATTATATAGTAATGTATCTTGATGAATAGTTACGTACACATGGTATCCATGAATCTAAAAAAATACATGATTTGAATGTATTCATAGAAATAATAATAGTATGGTATGTCATTCTCATAGTAGAAGGCAATCGTAAAATCTAACATCTAATGTATTTAAAGAATAATAATCAGATAGAGGAAGTTAAATGCGAGTTTAGAAAGTATTTAAGGAAAACATTGTTATTGAAATGAATTGAATTCAAAGTAGTAAATGAGGGAAAAGTAAAAGATAACTTAAAGTAATTAAACATGATATTAGCCATATAAGTAATTCAGTAATTTGATGGAAATTTTTTAAAACCCACATTTTTCATAGAAATAAATGTTGTATAGTAAAATTTGGAAGAGAAATATTATGTCATGCTTTAATATAGATTATTTTAAGAATTTAAATTTGATTTTGACAGTAAAAAGACCTAGATATTTTATTTTAAACGTTGAAAATATGAAATTTATGTACCTGACTAATTAAAATTCGGAGAATCTGAATACCTTATTCAAATTATTATTCTAAAATGAAAAAATAATTTAATTATTTTCAAATTGGATCTACTAAACGACAGCCAGTTTTTTTTACTTGTATCTTGGAGATTTTTTGATCATCATTTGTCTTGAGATATATGTTTCTGATAGAAAATTCCCCGTCATTTCCATGCTGAAAAATAGAGAATAATAAACAAGAGTTTTAAAAAATTTAAGGTTATAAATGACATTGACAAAGGACATAGACATATGTATATAATACTTACCATAAATAGATGGATGAAAGTAATTCGATATTTTAAACTAGTGTTATAAAGATAATGTTAAAAATAATTTCCATTGGTACTAGCATCCGTGGAAGGCTATTTCGATAGTCTTCTTTCACTTCAGGGATGTAATCCATAAATTAGAAAATCACTGCAGCAAGTGTATTGAAGTTCAGGGAGGTTACATTTAATAATAAAATGTATTTCAAACCATAAAATGGTGATTTTCTTATCGAACGATAATTCGACAGTCTTTTTAGAGAATAATAAACGAAAGAGTGTTGTAAAAAATCTAAGGTTATAAATGACATTGACAAAGGACATAAACATACATAATACTTACCATAAATAGATGGATAAAAGTAATTAAATGTTTTAAACCAGTGTTACAAAGAGAATGTTAAAAACAATTTCCATTACTAGTAGCATCCGTGGAAGGCTATTTCGATAGTCTTCTTTCACTTCAGGGATGTAATCCATAAATTATAAGATCACTGGAGCAAGTGTATTGAAGTTCAGAGAGCTTATATTGAAAATAAAATGTATTTCAAACCATAAAATCGTATTTTTCTTATGGAACAGCAAAACTTATTGAACAGCCCAGTACATATATGCATATCATTTCTTGTAAAGATAAAGCAATAAGTTTCATATTTCAGAAATAGATAGCTATTGACGTTTAGCTTGACCTTAATTATTTTTTGACAATAAAACGTGTGAGATAATTCCACTGTTTACATCATAATTTACTAAGCGCACGCTTTCTTTTCATCACCAACAAATTGGAGATCATTTTACATTCATATTTTTATATAATTGGCATCCTACACCTTGTTATCGATTGTACTTTAAATAGTATTTGTTATAAATATCCTAGCAGTATAATATCCAAGACATTCGGGAAAATATTTGAAAAGAAACGCGACATATGTGTATGTATATGTACATACAAACATACATATAAGTATGTGTAATTAATGTATTTCACAACGTAATAGAGGAGCTTAGCAAGGTTATTTCAGTTAGTACAAGCTGTTTCGTTCGATAAAACTGGTCTTTAAAAATTCAATGTATTTCGTCTGCAGCACAATTAGATGCGCGATTGGAAATGCTATTTTTAAATATGCTAATCTGAATACAGCGAAATGTATTATTCTGATTTTAATTATAGTTTAAAGTATCCTTACCATTTTCTCTAAGAGAATTTACATTTGCGCTGGATTTAGTGTTGTGAAAATATATTTTTTTTATTGACAAAAAAGTCCCCACATTGACTAATAAAACTGCAATAAATGCGGGTGTAACTCGTAACTTTCATAAGTCATAAATGTGCTTGTGGAAATGATAACGAAGTCAATTATTTTACATACACTATCGCTCATAAATATTTGGTCACTCGCAATTAACCCGCAAATTGTAACAAAAATAAAAATTGAAATACTAATATCTTTTTATTATATACATACATATATGAAAAATATATATTTTTATATCTAAAATAAATTGTTGTATAATATATTGGCCTAAATTTTAGACTCGTCTATATGCTCTCCTTTATTTTTAATCACTGCAGCACACAATCGAGGCATTCTTTCGATTAATTTTCGTAATGTCTCCAGTTTTGTTTTACCCCATGCCTCTTGCCAGTTCTTCCATATATTACACTAACCGTTGAAAAAATATCTTGTATCCTCGAAATGCAATTGTCTTTGAGCGTCCGTATCAAATACTAAGTCAATGTAACAAGTGAATCTCCACACAAGTCCTTAGCCTTTCCTGAGAAGACAGACATAAGACTAACCCTCACGATTCACTTCAAAAATAACACTGTTTGTGTATTAACAAGGGTATTTTGGGAACTTACTACCCGTAAATGTTTTATGTGCGTTAAAAAGGAATGCTTTTTTTCCGATTACGTCTTCAGTTTTTTCAAGTTGCCACAATAAAAAAATTGTAATCGTTTCGTTTGAATTATATGCAAGCACCACATGTACAGTATCGCTCATAAGTGTTTGGTCACTCGCATTTAATCCGCAAATTCTAACAAAAATCAAAATTGAAATACTAATATCTTTTTATTATCTACATATATGAAAAATATATATTTTTATATCTAAAATAAATTGTTGTATAATATATTGGCCTAAATTTTAGACTCGTCTATATGCTCCCCTTTATTTTTAATCACTGCAACACACAATCGAGGTATTCTTTCGATTAATTTTCGCAATGTCTCAGGTTTTATTTTATCCCATGGCTCTTGCAGGTTCTTCAACATATTAACAGCAGATTTTCTCACCCCTTGGTCAAGTTCTTCCCACAGCAACTCGATGAGATTTAAATCGGGACTCTGGGGAGGCCACGCCATAACTTTTATGGTTCCCTCGTCCTCCAGTTTCTGCAAATATTCCCGGCTTGGTTTGGAAGTGTGTTTCGGGTCATTATCTTGTTGGAAGATAAAATTCTGACCCGAAATTTTAATTCGAGAGGGGAATTTCGTTTTCTTCTAACATGCGCTTATACTGTTCTTTTTTTTGGTATATCTTGATGACTCGCCCACATTGACCCGATACCATGACTGAACCTCCAACGTGCTTAACAGTAGGGGCTATGCATTCTTCCCGGGCACGCTCACCCACGGACCTCCTCACGAAAACACGTCTTCGTGAACCGAAAATCTCGAATTTGGATTCATCGGTCCACAATACTTTATTCAAGTCTTCTATGGTCCGATTTTGATGATCGCGTGCCCACTTTAAACGTTTCTGCTTGTTTTGCTTGCGTAGAAGCAATTTCCGCATTGCAATTCGTCCATGAAGACCGGCTTCTTTTAATCGCCGTTTAACTGTGGAAACACTTGTGGGTTTTCGACGAACAGCATTCATTTTTGCTGTGATTTGTGGGGCTGTTTTTTCGTCTATTTCTCTTGCTTGTTACCACCATTGCAAGATCTTCTGCTGAGGTTGTTGTTCTTGGTCTGCCTTTTCGAGTTCTGCTCAACACACTTACACATTCGCGGTGTTTTTTGATGATATAACCCACAGTAGACTGATTTAATTTAAGTTCTGTGGCAATTTCGCAGTTGCTTTTGCTAGTTTTATAGTATACCATTATAAACGATCTTGTTTCTACACTCAATTCTTTCCGTTTAGGAATTTCTAACCGATTGAACTTCTTCGAAACACACGATGTTGTTATCAATATGATCACCTCACAAAAACTGACTGTAATTTTGCCAAAATACCCAAGTATAAACACTTAATAGTTTACAATAACACCCTACCTTAAAATAAAATCATAACAATCGAAAATTTCCAAGAATTGAGAGATCTAATCCCTTAAGTGCAATTATTCTACCTGGAGTTTTATTAGGGATATTGAATAATTTGCATAATTATTTTCGAATAAGCTTTTATAGATTTTAATGTTTACTATGAAACTATTTCTTACTACAGAAATAAATTTTATAATTACAACTTTTCTATGGAAACTGTAGTGAAACAAGGGTGACCAATTACTTATGAGAGATAGTGTACATCGATATGAAATCAATAGCAACTTAAAAGAAAATAAATTGTCTAACTGTTCTAAATCTTTGGTATCCTGTTGATGATATCTTACACGTGTTAATTTTACGTTAAATTAATATTTAATGATTGACTATTTATGGTTATAAAATCTATATAATCCTCGAATAACAAACGTGTGACATAGATGCAATTACTCAAGGTCTTTTAAGTCACGATGGTATTTTATAGACATAAATTGAAACTTAAATCATTTTTAAAAGCTACTAGAAAGGATTGTTTGTAATTAATATCGATATTTTATAGTTAAGATATATTTTATAACCCACGCGAGCCCGTATTATCAATTAATCATGCATTTATCCATGCATCTATTGCAATGTCCTACATTTTCTTTATTATTAACAGTAGCTTTTAACTGTTTGTTCACAATATTTAATTAAGATATTCATGATAACACCTGGTTTTCATAATTGTTAGTAGTCTGTAGTAATAGAATATCTATTTACGATATCTGGTCACAACGTTAAATAAATACCACAAGAGTTATAGGGTTTTGTCATGAACACTTTCGGACGCTCCAATATCGATTGAAATTTAATTTAGTAAATGAATTGCGAAATAAGGAATAAATAAAACACTGTCTAAATTACACACTATATTATAAACAGTATTTCAAATTTCGCGTTTTTTTTAAAGAATAAATAAAACACATAATTTGTATTCACTTTCAAAAACTTTTTATTGCTAATTGAAGTATCAGTTATGACATTTATATGCGAAAAATAATATCTGCCAAATGGCCTCCTCTTGCAGCTCCACAGACGTCCACTCGTTTGTTAAAATTTTCAATGATATTTTGACATAATTGAGGCTCTATCTCACCAATGACACGAATAATTTCATCTTTCAAAGAAGGAATTGATTGTGGATTATTGTTATTATCCTGACTTGTCACATATCCCCAAAGAAAATAGTCTAACGGTGTCAAATCACATGATCTTGGTGGCCAATTAACATCACCGTTTCTTGAGATTACACGTCCAGGAAATTTTTCTCTCAATAAATCAATTGATTCGTGTGCAAAGTGAGGTGTAGCGCCATCCTGTTGAAACCACAAGCCTCTAGATCAATATTCATTAATTCAGGCTACAAAAATTCGGTTATCATCCGACGATACCGATCACCATTGACAGTTACAGCTTCACCAGCAGCATTTTCAAAGAAGTAAGGTCCAATTACACCACCTGACCATAATGCACAACAAACAGTAACTCGTTTAGGATGCATAGGTTTCTCATGAATAATTCATGAATTTTCCTCACCCCAGATACGGCAATTTTGTTTATTAACATAGCCACCAAATTCAAAATGTGCCTCATCGGAAAACATTAATTTTGAGAAAAATCAGCTAATTGTTCATTGATGAAATTAATAAATGAACGACGTTTTAAGTGATCTAATGACTTCAGTTCCTGTGTTATTTGAACCTTACATGCCTTCAGAGCTAAATCATTGTGTAAAATACGCCATGTTGGTGATCCACTAAGTCCAAGTTGTTGTGAACGTCGTCTAATGGACATTTCAGGATCTTCAGCAACACTTTCACGAACCAAACCAATATTTTCTAGTGAATGACCACTACGACTGTATTTTTCACTTCTTTGTTCTTCCACGGAACCGGTCTCTTGCAATTTTGTAATAGTTCGACCAATAGTACTTTCAGATAGACGATTATGTACACCATAAAATTCACGTAATTTTCTAAAAACTCTTTTCACAGAACGCTGATTTTCATAAAATAATTCAACAATTTGAACGAATTGTTGTACCGTGTACGAAGGTATTTTTATAAATGTCATACATCGCACTTTTTAAATGCCCACATATTCAGACAAATTCAGTGCGCCATCTATATTTTACAATTCTTTAAATAGGAAAACAAAAACACTTTATATTTAAGACTAGTTTTGTCTGTTTGTAAAATGTACATACATTTGGGTTACAATCTCTTTTATATGGGAAAACGAAAAGTAATTATAAGAGAGAGGTAGAGCTAAATGTACATACGAGAATATTTAACTTTTATCCCCTTCAATATACTCTCCTCCCCTATCTATACATTGCAGTATACGTGTCTCCCATTGTTTAAATAAATGCTGTTGCCCATCAGTTGTCAGCCTGTTCAATAACTCTACTGTTTTTGCTTTTACATGTTCAACAGGCTGAAAATGTGTTCTCTTTAATGCACTTTTCACTTTTGAGAATAGGTAGAAGTCACATGGAGTGAGATCTGGCATAGCAATGCGCTTGTCTGCTTAAAACTGGTTCACAGATAGGGCATTGTGAGTTGGTGCATTATCCTGGTGCAGAATTCCCATCTCGTTCTTCTACAGATCCTGTCTTTTCTTCCTTACTCTTTTCCCAAATTTGATTTGGACTTCTTTGTTGTATTTCTGATTAACGGTTTGACCCCCATGGACCAGACAGTCATGATAACATCCTTGTTATCGACAAAAACAATCAGCATTGCCTTCAATTTCGACTTGCTCATTCGTGCTTCTTCCTGTCTTGGCGATCTGGCAGCCTTCCAGTGCATGATATGTTGCAAGCAAATTTCATACGTGTGATGCAAGTCTGGTTTTACCCGTCGTAATTAACATTCCACTTTCGCGAAACATCCCCGCGTCACTGATATGTCTCTCATCGAATTCTGTTGCTGGTTACCCGAAGGATTGGGCAACCTTACTAATCACCAAAGATTTTTATTATATCAGAAAAAAATTCTTTGCGCTTTAGCTCTTCACAAAATAAATGCTTAATGACCAAAACTCGATTTCTTTGAAACAGCTCCTTCCCGGACATGCTGTTTTCAAAAATTCACTGCTTCATCACCGTTCAAGTTATGGATGTCAAACTTTGACAACTTATTTATAAAACGTCATAGTTGTAACTACAGCAACCATATTAAACTTTGTTTACTAGAAATTTTCCAGGTTAACTAGATATTTCATACATACATATAATCTTTGTAGAAAATGCGATGACTAATTTTATCCGGAAATTGAAAGTTAAAACAACAAATACCTACATAACATTATGTCTATAAAAAGCAAATAGCATTATGCAAAACATTTCTATTAACAATTATACTTTACCTTGTGTATTAACTGGTCTATGTTAAACAAAGTACTAAAATTAGATTTTACGTAATTGTATATATCAAGTTAATCATGTCTGTTTGCCTACTTAAATTAGGAATTGTATTTACCATAGTCAATTTAGCGAAAAAAGTGAAATATAGTGTGTATTTTGTCCTCTATAACTACTAATTCAAATATGAATGAAAACAAATGAATTACAATCACGCACGAATAAAAGTTTCCTAGTATAACTCGTTAAAATGACTTTGTTGTTGATTGTTTTTTCTTACTTATACGTACATAGTTATTGGTTAGAAATTCAAATAATTTCCGGTTATTCTTTTATACAACACCATTAATCAGTTTATATTAATAATTTTCTGGGAACGAAATTTTCCTCAACGTAGATTTTCTTCGTCTTTAAGTAGTAACTAGATCGGCAAAGTACGGATAGGTACCATCATTTCAATTCTGGTTCACGCAATAATTTATTGTTTTGACATCTCCAATTATGATTAAGCACGATCCGTACAAATGTTGGTATAAAAAGCATACCTAAAATTTTTCGGTTTCGAAATAATTTTAAGGCATTTTCATTTAAGAAATCTTACAATTTATTTTCGATGTTAACAAGAACGATATTATAACTTAAATAAGTATTGGTTAAGGAGTGAATCGTTAATAATCCATAGATGCTATACGTACATGTGTGTTATATAGAATTAGACAGAATATTGACATTTTCGAAGGTTTCAAAAATGGTTTTGATGTCAAAATTTATCTAAATCTTTCGTCCCGAGAAAATAAGAAAGTTGAAAAACCACGCTAAACTTTGGAATGTGCAAACAGTTTTCCTCTTAAGTTTGAATAATTTTGCTATACAACGTAAAGAGTTTGCATTCTTCTAGTTCTGTTTGATGTCAAAATTTACCTAACCTTCTTAGCGCAATTCTGAGAGTATAAAAAAAGTCGAAAACTATTTGAAAATGTGACCTTTTGGAAGATTGTGCCACGTCATCCATTTCAAAAAGAAAAAGGAAAAAAATTCGTAATTCAGACAAAATAAGCAAATAAACCTGGTACGTAGACTTCCGCAGTCGTTGTCCATACTATCTTCTTCTGGGCTTCCGGGCTGGAACCGCGTCACTGGTATAACTGCCGACGTTTCGTACCCACTCGTATGGGACATCTTCAGGGCTCAACTACTACTACGTGCTGAAACTGCTGCTACGTCCTGAAACTGACAGTTTCAGTGCAACAGACAGTAGCAATAGTTGAGCCCTGAAGATGTCCCATACGAATGGGTGCAAAACGTCGGCAGTTATACCAGTGACGCCGTTCCAGCCCGGAAGCCCAGAAGAAAATAGTAAGCAAGTAAACGTTGCTACCCTTCTCGAACTTATCCGTTGCGGTGTTTGAGAATTCCGCCCGTCTTGAGCCTGCTGTTTCAGGGGTGGGAAAAATAATGACGATGTTCAGGGATTGTCGCAATACTAAAGAATCCCTCAAACGTCGTCTAATACTGAAGACGAGACGCTGTTCGGAAAAACAGTCAATAATAACAGGTACAGGCGCAAATAGCGATACAAACAAACAAAAAAAAATACATATGACAACCTTGGCCCAGATTGAGACGATAGTTCCTTCAATATTTACGGAAAGCCTTTTAAAACAATTTCATATTACGAAAGTACAATCATTATAGAAAATGACAATTTGCAAAGAATCGAGTTTTGTAACACAATTTTAAACAACACTCAAGAATATCTTAACATTTTATGGTTTATTTAATGGAGTAATGAATGCATGTTGGCAAGAGATGATGCCTTCAAGAGTCACGGTTTCTATTTTCGGGCAGATGATCTCAGAGCTATTCTCGAGCATTGTACACCAAAGAGTTTTCTGCGAATGTTTGACTAGGCATCTTAAGTCTTCAAACAGTAGGACCAATATTTCTTCCGAATGGACTAAATGCAGATGAACACGTAAATGAGTTGGAGGAAGTATTGGTATCTTCCATTAAATGTCAAAGCTAACCTGATGGTGCATCAGCTGATAAAGCAAGAATTACAATTGAACGAATTTTTCCAGATGGGTGGATCGGGCGAAATGGACCAATATTATGACCTGCACGGTCATCAGGTTTAAGGCTTCCCCAAACCAACGCGAAACATTCGCAGTCGCAGCGAAATTTTTTCACCTGCGACGCAACATTCCCACACCAACGCGTCAGTTTTTGATTCTAGCAGTGCAAAAATGTCTTCCTTCGGACGAAGAAGAAGCAGTGCATGCATTTGAGGAAAATTCAAGGTTTATATTTGTAGTATTATAAATGTTATAGATATAATATAGATATAATTTTTTTTGTAGAACGAAAAAAAGAAAATGGGCGCATAGAATTAATTTGGAGCAAGAGACTGATGCCTCAACTTCAAGATGAAAAACGATTTCATATTTATTTTAGAATGTCAAGTGACAATTTTGATGAAATTTTAAATCTTATAAAAGAAGATATTACGAAAGGGGATACAAATTACCGTGAAGCTATATCAATTTTTGAGGCTTCACATATGGGTCAAAGATTTGAAACAGGTTTAATGAACATTCCGAAAGCCAAACCTTTACCACGGCAAAGTGAACTTTGCAGTCACGTTCTGATTGGTGATGAAGCATTTGCTCTCAAGCCGTATCTTATGCGCCCTTTTCCTTATCGACAATCAAGAGCTGATGTTCGTAAAGAAAATTATAACACACGGTTGTGTAAAGCACGAAGAGTTGTAGAAAACGCATTCGGAATCCTCGTTCAAAAATGGCGAATATTCTTCAGACCAATTGCAACTAAAGTGGAAACTGCAATTCTTATTGTTAATACAACATGTATCTTACACAACTTTTTACGTATGAAACAAATCGAAGGTGAAAATTGTGATTCTTTAGACCCATCGGACCAAAGTCAACAATCTGTCCTTAGACAGATGCAAAATGATCCAAAACGGGCAACAAATTTATCATTTAACATTCGAGAAAAATTTGTTAATTGTTTTAATGATTCAATAAATTAAATTTGTTAATTTTTTTAATGATTCAATAAATTAGGTACATACTTACCAGTTTCTTTTAATTCCGCTCCAATCTGTTCCCACACCTTATCTTTTGTCCTCACATTTTTGTATTCGTCATGTGACAGGTCGTATAAGATTGGGTATTTTTTTACTAATTCAATTAGCTTTTCGGTACATGTCATCTTTTATTACGATAGGTTTCGCGTGGCGACAGCAACTAAAAACCGTGCACGCAGCGATTGCGATAAATTCGTTGCAGTTTGACGCGCTGCGGCGCGATATCTTTGCATCGATGTAGATAAGACCATTTAATTACATAGTCAGCGTTTGGTCGTGGATAATTTCCCACGAAAATTTCGCTGCGACTGCGAATGTTTCGCGTTGGTTTGGGGAAGCCTTTAGAAGTTTTTGAAGGAAAAACTGAATAGCAAGTAATAAATAGAATAAGTGCCACAATACAGTTAATTACCCCTGATATGTTGCAACGTGTCCTAAATTCAATTCTACACATACAAAGACTACAAATTTGTCTTCGAACCAATAGCTACCAGTTTCAACATTTATGGTAATTATCATTATTATTTTCATTAGACTTAAATAAAACTCATATTTTGTCATATCATCCCAACAGATTTATTGATGGTTTTATGCCATGTTGCCAAATGTGCACTTCTTTTAAGTAATTGGTATGGTTTAACTAATGAAAATACAACATTTCTGTATTCGAATTGTCGACTCAGAATTAATCGTAGAATCGTTCTATCTAACAATCACCCTGTATAGCAAGTATCCAATTAATTTAATCAAAGAAAAAAATTCCACGAGAATTTATTTTGAGAAGTACAAGATGATGGAGGATATCAAAAGTTTTTGCAAAATCTTACGAAATCGGTATATATTAAATCTACTAGTTATTACGAAAATAATGTTTTTTTTAAGTCGAAAAGTAATTTTGCTATAAAACTCAGTGAGTTTGAATTCTATTGAGAGCTACTTGTACATTAATAAATACTTGCGCGCTGACATTGTTGGAGATCCTAGAAACGATCAGAAGTCAAAATTTATCCAAGTCTTTTGCTTTAATCTTTCGAGACTAAAGAAAAAAGTTTCCTATTTATTCTAACGTAGAAAAACGATTAGAAATTTATTTACACCCGTCGCAATTACCAATCCATTTTTGCGAGGCATCTTTACGTCACTGACATGATGCAAGCTATCAGCAATACTTGCACGCGTTCGTCCCCCATCGGATTCTGTCGCTGTTTACCCGAAGGATTGTTCAACCTTACTAATCACCTAAGATTTCTATTAAATCAAGAATTATATCAAAGAATTATTTGTCGTTTAACCCTTCACAAAATAAATGCTTAATGACTGACCAAAACTCGATTACTTTGAAACATAGCAGCTCCTTCTCGGACATTCTGTTTTCAAAAATTCACTGCTTCATCACCGTTCAATTTATGGATGTCAAACTTTGACAACTTATTTATAAAACGTCATAGTTGTAACCATAGCAACTTTCGAATTTACGTATTCAAAGAGTGAAGCTTTAAATACGTAAATTGACGATCTCCGAAGTTTGAATTCTTTTACTATAGAAACTGGCATTTATATTATTTAACGTTCATAATTTTAGTTGTATGTCCTTTATTAATAATCGCATTGATTAAGTAATGTGCCAATCATATTCCATTCATTGTGTGGCAAGAGGTTCGTCATTGCAATGTATAATTGCATAATTAAATATTATTTTGTAGTTGTCATAGATTTGTCCATAGAAAGTAAGCATACTAAGTTGAATAAAACTCCCTTGACCGCTTGGCAGTAATTATTCATATTACCTTTATGTAAATTCTATATGGAAAATGTGAATGACAATAGTTCGCCCTTGGTTATGTCTATCTATTTTTGCTCAGGTAAGTGAACGATATAATTATTGCACTTTATGGCATTTGTAATGAGAAATTAATTAATTTAATAATCTAATTCATTTAATTGAAAATTATGAAAGACCCTCCCAAGATATCAGGTTGTTTTATCTTTAAGCTGTGAGTAATAATTGTTACGTTAACCTAGTTTGATTAACTTGTGCACTGATTGTGGTCAGAAGATTAATATCATTAGGGCAAATCTTTTATTCGCGTGAAGAATAAAGTATTGTTATTCGCTTTTTTAAGGAATGCTTGTGTTTCCAAATAAACGCAACTATTATCAGGTGTATCGGTCTGTTGAATAAAGATTAGTTTTCAATACTCTATATTTCGCTGCCAAAACCTTTGCAATTTCCTCAGGAGTGTGAAACTAAAAGGAGTCATACACTGGCTGATTCAAAATAATTGTATAAATAACTCTCAATTTTAATTTTAAAATACATTCACACATCACACTCCTGAGGAAGCTGCAAAGGTTTTGGCAGCGAAATATAGAGTATTGCAAACTGAAATTGTTTGAGTCTTTATTCAACAGACCCATACACATAATAATTGCGTTTAAGATATTAAGAGTACGGTCGATTATACAGTCCTTACTACACATATATGTATATATATATATATATATATATATATATATATAAATTCTTAGGGATCTATCTATGCCGAAAGCGTATATGCTTATTTACAGATAAATATTTTCGTCCCGAGAGTACGATCTAAAGTACTCGTAAGCAGTCTATATATAAGTCCGATTAGAGCAAATAGGGTTTATTTAGAATCTAGTTTAACAAGTCTGTACAGTATACGTAATCTGTAAGTGTCTATCACTAACACATACGTTTAACGAGTATCTGTTTCCGATTAATTCCGAATATTTGGTCATCCCCGCGTAATTCAGTTCAATAGATGGTTAGACCATGAGAAAAAGCAGCAAAAAAGATCGGTTTTAGTTTTGCAAGATGCTCGACTCACGATCCACCAAATCGTTCTCCTAAAAATGCCAGATATATCATTTGCCTTCTATTATTGCTCTAGTTACAAATTCCTTGTGTAGAGAAACTGTAAGCCATCGCGTATTGTGTATATTTACTGCAAAGCGAGGGGACAGACGATGTTTGATGTCTGAAGTAGTCACATAGTCGCGGTGGCCCCTTATTTGACTGAACAGCAATGCCGAGTATTACATGTCCGCATTGGTAAACTATACACGTACAATAACGTTACAAACCACTGCATTATGCAGAGACGCTATGGGCCTGTTCTGTTGAATATATTGTATATTGACATTTTAGTTATGTACATATACAATAAATGAATTAAATAAACATATGAGTGTGAAATTAGCAAAGCAAGTTAAATATAAATTATGGAAAAATATCTAAAGTCCTGAACAAAAATCATTTCATTTTTTGTTAAAAATAATTTTATTCATCATATTAATCACATCTACATTGATAAATCATTTCCAGTATAATAAGCCCCATTATAAATTCTAAGTTGGGACTTTTAAATGGCGTAAGATCGGAAACTTGTAATCACTTAGAACGTTAACGTTGGAAAGAGGAAAAAATTCGAGTGCCATCTTTTAAATGACAAACATCAACAAAATATGAATGCTAAGATTATGACCATGTGATTACAAAACTAAATCTGAATATTAAAGTCGATCGTATTGATTATGAACTACAGCGGATAGATACGAGAGGGCGCTAAGCGTATTAAAGAACAATAAAATTACACTTACTGCAATAACATATGAAGGTGAAATTTTACGATTGTAGCAGTACATCAGGAGGAGTGAGGATTGAAATAACTCAGAATTTGTATTACGACTTTTTAAATTTGAAACTGCTTTCAGTTATTGTTTGATTTCATTTATAATTAATTCCAATTTATCCATTTTGTTGAAATACGCTGTTATTTAAAATTGCATCTTGATGTTGCAATTCTATTAATAAATTTTTTGTAATTATCGTTGTGCTTATTTATATTCCAAATATAAATACTTAGATTGCTTGAAGAAAATTTAATCTACTAAGAAATATCTAAGATCCTAGTAAAGTACGAAGGTGGTCCCAGAAGTACCCGACCCATTGGCCATTGCAATAACGATTTGTGAGCTGGTGCATTGTCTTGGTAAAATAACACTTTCTTCTTAGCCAAATTCGGCCGTCTTTGCTTAATTTCTTCGCTCAAACATTGCAATAAGTTCGCATAATACTCGCTGTTGATAGTTTTTCCTTTCTCAAGACAATCAATGAAAATTATTCCACGCGCATCCCAAAAAACCGATGCCATGAATCCTTCCCTGCATGCTTGCAGATGAAACGGTCTTCGCCTTCTTTGGAGCCGGTTCTCCCTTTTAAGTCCATTGTTTTGATTGTTCTTTTGCCTCGGGTGTGAAGTGATGGACCCATTTTTCATCCATGGTTATGAAACGGCGCAAAAATTTGCTTTGCTGCTGTGAAACTTCTCTAAACACTCAATTGAAACATCTTCACGACACTGTTTTTGCTCGAGTGTGAGGAAACCCGGCACCCATCCTGCATACAGCTTCCTCATGTCCAAATTTTGAGATAATATGCGATGAACTACACTTTTTGAAATGCCTAATATGTGTGCTAGTTCGCGCAGTTTCAGTCGACGATCGTCCAGTACTGTTTTGTGGATTTTCTTCACCATTTCTTGAGTCGTCGCCTCATTTAGTCGACCACTGCGATGCTCGTCTTGGCAGCTCGTACGGCCCCGTACTCGATATGTCATTGTTGTTAAACGAAGGAGCAGACTCACCCAGAGTAGAATCCAGTTCAGCTTTTATATTGGTTGGGTCGAGGCCTTTCAAATAAAAGTATTGTATCACGTAACGAGTACCAATTTTCTCCATTTTTACAAATTCGCTGAAAACGTTCGCTATTGATGGCTGCCAAACAAATACTAAACAACGTGGCGTTTTCAAACTTGAAACATATGCTTTATAGATTGTGTACTTCCTAATACAGTAATATTTTTCAAACAACTACCGCCATCTCTAGGTCAGGCCGGTTATTTACGGGACCACCCTCGTACATAGCTAAAAAGCTGAAGGAATTTGGTTGGCGTGCCGTTAAGAAATAACATGTTTCCAGCTGTGTCGCAGATGAAGAAAGTTGAGAACTTTTGCATTAGTATACCCAAGTAGTTTATTCATACATTTTGCAGATGGTTAATTTCTGTACTACCCTGAAAAAGCTTTTGCGCTAACAATTTACTGCTTACATATCCTTTCTTAATAAAGCAAATTCCACGCTTCATTAAGGTATTGTAATTAGGTCTACAATTACAAATTAATAAAGTACCTATGTTTTTCTTTATTTTTACTTGCTTAAAAATAATTTTTGAACTCGTTACATTAAATTTATGATCATGAATAACAAAAGAGAACTTCGTGAGCCTTAGCCTAAACGCCACAGACATAAATACCAATTTATATCAATCAATGCATGATGCATGTAAACTTTTCACGAGCGCCCGCGATAGAGCATCAAGAGAGACTTTTTATTAGCGATATTTTTATTATGCGGCAGAGAGACAGTCACTGTAGATATGCACGGGAAAGATGAAGTTTATGCGTGCCTCTAGTGACACGGATGTCTCTAATAAAACAACGAAAGGAGGTCAAAATTTTATCGATAATATATTGTCTTTGTTAAACGCTATTCATGTAACATCGTTCATGACTTTCCAAAGCCTACTAGATGTGAAGCGAGGCTTGAATGTCTATAAAACGTTTACATCCATTTGAGATTCATATTCGAAAGTCGATATCTTTCCTGATATGTTGTTGTAAATGAACGCTTTTTTAAAAAACGGACGTTCGAACGTATTTACGTTAATTTTATTATTATCGCATTCTACAGCTTTGTTGGTCGTTTAGATTATAAGGCATAATGTATTTTATTGCACATTAAAAGATCCTACTGATAGTGTTAATAATTTATCCTGCATTCGTATATTGACTTGAACATGTGTTTGAAATCTTTATTTTGTCTTTAAGGTTGTTGGTTTATTTTTATAGTTTTATTGTTGAAATTTCCATGAAGCAGTTTCTACTGTATTTAGAAAAGATTTTGAATATATTTTCTTCAGGATACTTTAATAATTCTCCAAGAAGTAGTCTTTTACCTTAAGAGTCTACAAAAGCTAAACTCACATTCAGTGTGTGTTTGGCTTTTAATGGTTAAAGTTTGGTACGGACTTGTTTCTGTGCGAGTTTTACCGCGGATCCTGGATGCGATACTGTGATTAATTATCTGTTGACGATGATAACTTGGTTGTCAAAATACGTATACAGAATACGAACATTATTGTGATAAGAGGTTTTATTTTCCTTTTTCGATTAATTCTGTTGGAGTTTAAAAATTTTGCTCTTCATTATTGTTCTCGATAAAATAAGATCATATAATACTCTATATGAGTAACGTTGAATACCCTATGTCCGCGTTCAATTTTTGAGAATAAAATATGTTAGATGTGTTCCAAAAATACCACTAATTTAAACTTAAACTAGGTGAATCTAACGGAAGTGATATTTTAGTTTATTTGCCAAGCGTAGGTGGATTGAGAACTAAGGTCGATAAGTTTTGTGCTTTTATTATCAATGATTTAATTAAATTGGTTGTTCGCAGGGCGGAGGTGTTTTACTAGCAGTCAAAAATCAATTCATCCAGGATTTGGTATGTATTTTAACCAACTATCCATCAATTGATTTTATTGGTTGTAAATGTATACATGGTTTATCTCAATTCCAATAAGGCGGGAAGGAGGGGGCTTTCAATGAACGGTTATGGCAGTGGGAGCTGCGAAGGAAATTTGGCGAGAATTGGCTCCAAGCCTTTGAGGAGTGTAGCCTTCTTCTTTATTCCCCACCTCAGGACCGTGCTGAAAGGACATCGACACGACTCGGTCGAGGCAGTACAATAGGACGTGACGAGGAAATTGAACAGCTTTCTAGTCGCGTTCTATTTGGCCAACCAACAGTGGCGGAACCGGTGGAAGCGTCGATGAATCAGGATTCTACTTTGAAGGCTACTAAGTCGATGAACGTTTCTTGGCAATAAATATCTATTTATCGAATTAGCCCGACCACTTTTGGGACAAACCTTGTATTGCACTTAGTAATTCATATATTTGTCTACGTTACCCAAACACATCTGCAATAGAATTTGAGAATTCTTTGAAATTTTTTAGCAGTTTGTATCTAATATTTTTATTAATGAGTTCTGAAAATCTTAATATCTTACCATGTGTCATCTTTCATGAAGGCATGACTTTTCAAAATAACCTCAACATTACATAATTGGTGTATAACAAACAATGTCATTCTATAAACAAATGTAAAATTGTATCAATCTGCTGCGTAGACTTCCGCGGTCGTGGTCCATACTATCTTCTTTTGGGCTTCCGGGCTGGAACTGAGTCACTGGTATAACTGCCGACGTTTCGTAGCCACTCGCACCCCAATAACCTTAACCGTGATGATGGCTACCCACTACACAACGCCTGGCAATCCTTCATCTCCAAACAACCCAATCGCAACCGTAACGCTCCATTGAACATTACCTATTACCCGCATATAAACCCTTCCACCATTGACTTGCGCCAGTTTCAGTGCGACAGATAGTAGCAGTAGTTGAGCCCTGAAGATGTCCCATGCGAGTGAGTACGAAACGTCGACAGTTATACCAGTGACGCGGTGCCAGCCGGGAAGCCCAGGAGAAGACAGGAAAATTGTATCTTTTAGTTGTTGTTCTATTCCTTTGCATGTTGACTACACATTGAATAATAATCTGCTATTTCCATGTGAAACTATTGGAGATTAGGTATTATTTTTAATTCTACTTTTTCTTTTAATCACTATATAGTCTCTATAAGGGGCATACTTTTTGAAAATCTCATTGCTGCACTGAAGGTTCACTAATTTGGGAAGAGGTTATATACGTAAGGATTGTTTTAGGTTACTGGAGTAGTTTTGAGAGGAATTAACACGTGTTACCATTGGTTGAATAGTGCTTATCTACCCTTGTATTAGAATTTTATATGCAAAGGATGGATATATCTGTTATATGCAGAGATCTATGAAAAACTATTTTATTATTTATTTTCGCCTTACATTCTACACCAAAGTAATGTAACATACAAAACGAACCACACTGTAGAAGTAAATATTTACCTCAATACGTGAATAATTTAATCATGTTTACATCTTCATGTTATTTATCACTCAAGCCCTGAGTATATATTCATTATGGTCAGAATTTTTTAAACTGTACATTGTTGTATTACATTACATCGGGGTTGGGTTAATTTAATACTTGCGGTTGTGTACCAGAGTTCGTTATTTTGAAACTAATGAAGCGACTCTGTTACATCATTTACGTTCTTGAAATCAATTACCTTAAAGACCTTACTCTTATGGCTTGCGGACAATAATTGATATGGAAATTAATTGAAATCGATCTGTAGGTATTGTCTGTATTAACATAGGGTGTTTTGTTGCCTGCTTGTTTGGCGATGTGTAAAGCGAATGTTTTGAATTCGTGGGCTGATAAAAATACTCCACACTATTTGTCTGATAGTTTTTTCGAATGATCAAATCTTGTCCAATTTAGAAAAAGGCGACTGCGTTCATATTTTAGATATTTAGTCACACAAACACTTTACTAGCAAATTCCCAATTTCGATGACTTTGTATGTCGCGACCGTTATTTAAGGAAATCTGAGTATTTTGTTTTTGAATGTTGAAAAAACTACTTTTACACAATGTTGCCAGCCTTTATTCAGAGAAATTCCCTCTAGAATTGACAAATTTTTCATTTTTTCTCCAGAAATTCCATCATTGACCGTAAATACACTAAATTTTTGCATCACACACAGATTAGAAATAGCGCCAATATGAGAGAAAGAAATTCCCTAGTTAAATATAACTCGAAACTCCTGTTTAGGCAAAATTCAACACAGAAATTTCCAAATACCGGGCGTACCGGAAAGTCTTTACCGTTTTTTCGAAATAAAACCACGTAATTTACAAGAAAATGGAAAAAATTTGTTTATTCAAAGTAGATTCTACACATTTTGCCCACCTTTCAGGTAATTTATGAATGCCATCCCAAAAAAACTGTTTGTTCTTCGAGCAAAACCATACATCGAGCCGTATTTAACTTATTCGAAATTAGCGAAGTGCTGCTCTGCAAGCGCGTATCTCATTGATGCGAAAAGGTGATAGTTGGATGGGGCAAGGTTTGGAGAGTACGGCGGGTGTGATATTATGTCCCATTCAAGTGCTTTCAACGCTCCTCCGACTAGGTTTGTTGTATCAGACGGCGCGTTATTGTGCTATAAAATCACTTTACCGCGTCTTCGAGCCCATTCTGGACGTTTTTCAATCAATGCATGGTTCGAATTGATAATTTGTTGTCGGTAGCGATCACTATTGACTGTTTCACCAGGTTTCAACAGTTCGTAATACACCACGCCACTCTGGTCTCACCAAACACAGAGCATTGTCTTGCGACTAAACGATTTGGCCTTGGAGTCGATGGGCCAGTTTTACCAAGTGATAGCCATGATTTTTGGCGATTTTTCGATTTTCCATTTACCTGTCATTTAATTGATGTGGCACCCATTCTTCCATCTTTTGGATTTTGCCTATTGCTCGTAATTGGTCGTTTTTGAGTGTGGATTGGGTCTTCGTCCAATAACTCTTGCAGTTTCGCATTTTCAAATTTTTCGGTCTACCAGAACGTTCTTTGTCTTGCACATCGAAATCACCACTTTTGAAGTATCGGAACCATACCTCACATATTTTCAGCAGTTTTTCTCTTTTGGTTAAATAAGAAAAGTAATGCGGTATAAATCTATGAGTGTTATTTTCGCAAAATATAACATGTATTGCTTTGATTCTTGATGTCAGTAGAATAAAATGACATATGTGTCAAATCATAACATTGCACACTTAAGCTTAGCGACATCTGTTAGAAAAACTAGTAATGACTTCGATACACCTCGTATTTCTCCTTTTTTTAAAAAGAATTCCTTTTCTCTGTTTTATTACAAATCCCTGGTAAACTGTGCCCACTTCCATAATAAATTATATAAAGGATTAACTGTATAGTGTTATAAGTACTAATTGTAAGACCTTTACAAAAAACTTACATAAAATAACAGTATTCCAAATTAATTATACTGAGGAAAAATGAAATAAAAGTGATTTCATATACTTTAATAGTATACTAACCCAATTATCGTTGGACGTCTTTTTAATTAAATATAAATATGCTGACAATGGTCAGACGAATATAATAATAGAAAAATAAATAAATACTCATTTTAATGGTATCATACGAGGGAGCGTTTTTATATTCGCGGAATGGGGGACAAGGGGTGGAAATAAAAAAACCAAATTATTTTTCTTTTTCAATATATTCACCTGCAAGACGGATACATTTTTCACATCTTTCAATTAATTTATTTATACCCTCATAAAAAAATGATTTCTCTTTATCTGCAAAATACGCCGAAACTGCCTCCTTGACTTCATCATCGGCAGTAAATTTTTTACCCCGCAGCTCTATTTTCATTTTCGGAAACAGGTAATAATCACTTGGGGCCAGGTCTGGGCTGTAGGGTGGCTGATTCACAATTTCGAAGCCCACCTTATGCAGGGCAGCTAACGCAACGCGGCTCTTGTGGACGGGCGCGTTGTCGTGCAAAAGCAGAACACCTTTTGTCAATTTTCCCCGTCTTTTCTCTTTAATGGCTTCTTTTAGTCGCTCTAATATTGAAGTGTAATATTCTCCGGTTATAGAAACACCTTTATCTTTATAATCAATCAACAATATTCCTTCCGAGTCCCAAAATACCGTTGCCATGAGTTTCCCAGCTGATTGTGACACTTTAAATTTCTTGGGAGGTGCTGTGCCCTTTTCATGCCACTGCATGGAGTCTTGTTTGGACTCAGGTTCATAATGACGAACCCAAGTTTCGTCTCCAGTAACAATTCCACTCAATACACCATCCTTGTCTTCATTACAGAGGTCCAAAAATGCACGCGAACACTCTACGCGCTGTTGTTTTGCGGCGGCGTGAGCATTCTCGGCACCCATCTTGCGCTGACCTTAGACATGCCGAGATGATCGTGTAGGATTTTAAAAATTGTTGTATCGGATACTCCAACCATTTCTGCGAGTTGTTTCTTCTTTAGTCGAGCATCTTCGAGTACAATTTGTTCAACTTTTTGGATAAGTGCTGGCGTGGTCACCTCAATGCTCCTGCCCGGCCTCGGGTCGTCTTCAAGGGATTCCCTTCCTTGTTTAAATAAACTATGCCACTTGTACACCATGGTTTTTCCTGGACAAGAGTCGCCGTAAACCAATGACATCTCATTCATTATGGTCGCGACTGCTTTTCCTTGCCTGGTAAGGAACTTTATAGCGGCACGATATTCGATTTTTTCCATATTTCACTTTTCACTCCTGATTATGTTACTTGGTTGACGATAGCTCAAAGACTAACTGTCTAATAACAATGAAACTTCGTATTTATACTAATCATGAGTCGCTGCACAGGCCACGCCCCCAATGCGCCTACTCACCCCTCTACAACCCGCTCATTCCGCGAATATAAAAACGCTCCCTCGTATATCTGAGCAATCCTGATATATTGTAATGCATTTTCCGAACAGCAAAAATTCTGAACTTTCAAAACTACAATCAAACTAATTCGACAACAAAATGATTTAAATAATTGTTTTTACAATTATAAATGTTATACATTTATACGTGAGCATTACATCTAGATATCCTTGATTAAAAAAGACAAAATAAATATATTGTAGATTGTGCTCAAAATTTAAAAAAAAAAACTTAAAATAATAAATCGCATCTTCACGTAGCATAAGGTGCGCCTTGAAAAAGCTCTAGGATTGTTTCTTTTTGCACACAAAATTATGGTCGTTTTCACTTATTAAGCACTTATTAGCACTATATACTATAATTATGTTAATTCTACATGACTAAATTGCAGTCATTAAATAGCAGAAGATATGTGTAGCAATTTGCAATTAACACAAATTGATACCCAATTAAAGCACATATTCTTCATATGACGCCTGCCATAACATGAGACGATGTATAGAACTGGGCGTAAAAATCTAATGAGCCACATTTGATCGATGTCTGCATACATACATTAAAGAGATGTACGTATCCTTACGAAGATTCTTCGGTTAATAGATCTTTACGAATCATTAAGGTTGCGCTGCTTTTAAAATAAAACGTTTCAACTTTTATGTATGCGCACATTATTTATTGCGAATATGATTAATATACAGCTGTAATTCTAGTATACATGGCACACCTTTGGAACCCATTTATTTCTGAGAATATTTTCATAAATCTGAAGAAATTCTGTGCACAATGAGTTTGGCAAAGTTGAATCTGACATATAAAAAATATATACGAGATGTGGTTATTAAAAAACGGAGTAGTGTTATAAAATTTATTATTAGTTTTCTTTCATAATTTTAACACTCACACAGCTGAATATGAATTTTCTATTGGGCAAAACTCTGTAGTAAATCATTTTTTCAAAGCGTGTTCATGATTCCATCGCTTTGTCTTTTACAGCTTCCATTGTGTCAAATATTGTTACTTTCAGTGCTGATTTGACCTTGGCAGATAGAAGAAAAAAAGGGACATGGGTCGAGATCCGGTGAATAGGGTGAATAGGGATAGTGTTGAAATTCGCGCTGTCATTAAATACTTATTTCTTGAAAAGTTGATCAGCAATGATTGATTCATTGACTCATAATGAGATGAAGGTGGTTTGAAGAACTTGATTCCTTCATTTTCCACTATCGTCAGTAAATGGATTTAGGGTTTCAAGTGTGAACGAACAACCGCTAAAGATGCACTAAGTAATCTGACAAAATACAGAAAATTTACCATCGTGCGGGAAATTTTTCAAGTGTTAAAAGACTATCGTTCGAAGGTTTGAAAATGTTTTGAGATAGCAGAAGATTTTAAAAACGCGCAGCATATATTTTAAAGAACAAGCTGTCCGCGAGATCAGTGGGAGTATTTGGGGTGTTTTTGTAAAAACAAAGTAGATTTTATACGCCGATAGTGGCCTTTCTCTTCCAAAGAAGACAATGGCTGTTCTACTTGCAAAAAAAACGGTAATGGCTTCATCTTTTGGGATGCAAAAGGTATTCCTATTTGTTGTGTTCTCACACAGTGATATCATGCTTTTCCAAAAACTTCTTGACAGACAGTTCAGTATGGATGATATAATGAAACCATGACTGGTTTTTTCACAATTCAGGCCGTCTTTTTCTTACTCGTCACGAAGGCTAGCCACCAACATTTTCAATGTTTACGTCTATTTTTGGCGTGCAACAGCTCGTCGTAGATATCTTTATAAGCAATCGAATTTACTTAAGCCATTCGAGTCATAAAATTTTGTAAAAATTACTTGTTTATGTTGACAATTTCCGTAAAAAAATTGTTGGACTTTCAATACGGCCTTAATCGACATCTTTTGCTAACAAAGTAGGTCGATCTGTTGACTTTGCTTCCCAAATGTAATGTTTCTGCTCAAAATGTTGGACAGTTCGCCGTTTGTGTAGCTTATTCCAATTTTTAAAAAGTTCAAAATTCGAATCAGATCGGATCAAATCACGAATCTACATTGAAAGAACGATTCAAATATCGGATTTGTGTTTGGCTAATGTCTCTAAAGCCTTTTCTACTGCGGTCTTTTTAGATCTATTGTGGTCTTCATGTCTCTCTGGAGTCTTTTGGATTTTTTGCATATGCCTGTTCAAATTAACTTTGATAACAGCCCTTTTGACTATGTAATTTTCCTTATGTTTCACCACGTTTTTTAGCATTAGAAATTTAAAAATCACTTAGCTAATTAGGTCTCCTCATAGGTCATCAGATTCACTTCTTCTAGAATGTTAAGACTCGCATGTATCTGTGTAAATGACCATGGTTCATCTTTGCTTTTCTGGCTTGTTTTCCTCACGAAGGATTCTTGCCTTGCCGCTTTAGAATCTCTCATGCGCCTTTGTTTTTGAGTTTTGTTCTCTACCGTTTCTGTTCTTCTATTCCCACAAACAGCAGAGGAAATAACAATGCGCCCGATCAGAGGCCTTCTCGATCGAGTAATTATTTCACCAACACTAACACAGTGTTGGCGATAATTGTAACTATGTTTTAAAAAAGATATTTTGTGAAAATCACACAAGTGAGTTTTCATGTGCAATTTTTTGTAAGAAGCTTGATAGCAAAAAATACTTTATATTAGATGACTGCTTAAAATGTAATAGTCATACAATAGAGCAAATAAACTAATAATTACCAGGCATGTAGATAATTGGTAAGAATAATAAATATGTATTCTATGATATATCTATATAAAATTTGAATTTCTAATCGTACTTAGAAATGTGATAAAATAGAATTAATATTTAACCTAAGTGGTATATTACAGAGAATATTCCAGGAAATTGCTTTCGTGTTAAAATACCTTCGTTCTTGGAAAAAGAGACTTTGGTTTTATAGGCCAATAATTAAACAAAAAGGATTGCTCGTTCGAATACTCGTAACTCGCAAACGTTGCTTTTTCATAATAATTTTCGTCTTTAGTTTGAATAGTATTTAAATTAAAGAAGTAAATTTGAAAACATGATGAAAAAAGTTATATAATCGACACATAACACAATTAGAATATATAAAAAAAGAACGTTGAAAGAAAGGCATAGATACAGTCATTTCGCATATCAAACTTAAAAAAAAAAGAGACGTAATCAAAAATTTTTTTTATTATTGATTAACTCTAAAGTATGTTGCGTTATCACGATTGTGTTGTGTTTCTAAAAGATCGAGCCTTTTAAAAGAATCGGTGGGACGAAGGGCAAGTGCGCTGGTTAATTTGAATTGAACCAATGAGAGAACAGGAAAAGCACGCCAAAAGTTAGAAATATATTAAAAGGCACGATATAATTAAGGATGTCGTGACAACATTAAAAATGGTATCATTAGAAGTTTGATGGCAAAAGATGCTTTAAAACGATGTATTAGATGATTGCTTAAAATGTAATAATCGTACAATAGAGCAAGTAAACTAATAATTGCTAGGCATGTAGATAACTGGGAAGAATAATAAATAGGTATTCTATATGAAAAGGGATTAAAATTTGAATTTATAATCGTACTTAGAAATAATATAAAATAGAATTAATATTTAATGTAAGTGATATATTACAGAGAATATTCCAGGAAATTTCTTACGTGTTAAAATACTTTCGTTCTTGAAAGAAAACCCTAGTTCTATAGACCAATAACTAAACAAAAAAGATTTCTCGTTCTAATATTTGTAACTCGCTAACGTCGATCACTGAAGGTTAATATATAACCCCTTGCCACATTAATTTTCGTGTTCTGTATACGTATTTCGACAACTAAGTTGTCATCATCAGCAGATGATTAAACAGTGTCGCACCCGCAAAACTACGGTAAAAATACCCATACGAAAACAAATTCCGCACATGGTTTGTACTGTTAAAAGCCAAAACGCACACTGGGGGTTATATATCAACCTTTAGTAATCAAGTTAATCAACCACAGGCTCCATCAAAATTACCTTCGCTAACGTTGACTTTTGATAATACTTTTCGTGTTTAGTATGAAGCGAATTTAAGTAAAGGAAAATAATTTAAAAAACATGATAAAAAGCTATACATGCGAAGCGTAACGCAATTGCTATAAATTAAAAAGAAACTTTGAAAGAAAGGCGTAAATAGAGTCATGCTCCTATCTTAAACATAAAAACTTAAAAAGGGAAGTAATCTGCATTTTTGTGTCATTAATTAACTCTAAAGTGGGTTGTGTTATAACAATTTTAACATCTTGAAATCGTTCGATTCATAAAATATAGTTTACACGGTATATTTTTGTAAATAAACGAATTATAAAGAACTTAAAACTGGGACACTAAGTACATGTGTATATGGAAAGATTGTAGATTAAAATGCGAAACAGTCTTAACTGACCTCATCTAAGAGAAATGAATGGTTTTTGCTGTCTTCGCTTTTTAAACTGATCTCAAAAAGGTATAATTGTTCCTGTCTATGTTACACTCTTTGAATGCAAGAAGTCCATGCCCGACATACATCTGTATGTTTACGAGATAAAATTCGACGTATCATGTTTCCCACATCTTATTTATAGGTATCATTCTGAAAATTAGAAATCTCTGGTCTGCGTAAGAAAAGCTCATTCGTCGTAGAATTTATATTCAGATGTTATGCTTGAAATTAAGAACACAAGTGAACGGGAAGCGAAAGATTTAAACGTATTGAGACGATAAGATGTGCAGGTCATTTTACAAAGTGCGTACTTTTACATATTAAAGTTGATTAGAAGTTTTTGACGTAATAATGTGTATTCAGTCAATAATTACACGATTTCTTCAATTATAATAGTTCGCTTTTATATTTAATACTGCCCGAATAATTCATTTCATTGATAGATTGTAATATTATTTTTGATATAATCACTGAAGGTTGATATATAGCCCCTTTCCATATTAATTTTCGTATTTTGTATACGTATTTCGACAACTACGTTGTCATCATCAACAGATCATTAAACAGTGTCGCACCTGGAAAACTACGGCAAAATACCCGTACGAAACATTCCGCACACGATCTGTACCGTTGAAAGCCAAAACGCACACTGTGTGTCGAAATACGTATATAGAATACGAAGACTAATGTGGAAAGGGATTATATATCAACCTTCAGTAATTAAAACAATATGTATACGTGTGAAAATGATTAATAAAGATTTGAAAGCAGTGATAGTGAGTACAGTCATTTAAAAGTCAAAGTAAATAGGAAAGTAACTGCATTTAATGTATACTCATATAGTAATATAGAAGAGTTAATATGGTAAGTATTCGAAGAAGTAACATGTTAAAAAGTATATCGAAAGTAATAGACTTAACAATACTATCTGCTTCTGGGCCTCCGGGCTGGAACCGCGAGTCAGTGGTATAACTGCCGACGTTTCGTAACCACTCAGATGGGACATCTTCTACTGCTACTGTTACTGTTACTGTCTGTCGCACTGAACTGAATGAACAAAATGGATTTATTATTTGATTAACTGACAGTGAAATTGACTATACGAATTCAGAAAACAAGTAATTTGATATGTTCGCACTCTAGCTTCTTGTATATTACAAACAAACCGATATTATCTCTAAATCAAACATGTTTTTAAAGTTATGGATTAAGAACCCATACTAACACGATCTGTACCGTTGAAAGCCATAACGCACACTATATATTCGTTTCACATAATTTGTAAAAATCGTATTCTAGTCTTAAATTAAGATAAAAGAAAGAAAGAAAGAAAATGAAACTACATGCATGCGTTTATTGTACTCTCCCTTGTCTGTCGTTTAAGAGATCAAAGAGAGATGAGTTATGATTGGGGCCCAGGTCAGTGTTCAACACATGGTCTTTATTCTTCAAAATGTACGTGTTTTCATACGTATCTAATTCGCGATAATTTCACACGTTCTTTATCAAATGTAACCAATCTGCGGTTAAACTATGATTATTTTCTAACACATGTTTTGCTAAACTGGATTTTTCTGGCTGGTTATATATCAACCTTCAGTGATTAAATTAACCAACCGCAGGCTCTATCAAAATTACCTTATTTTTGATTGAATGTTTTTTAGTTGAATTTACAATAGATTTCAAAGTTAAAACTGCTTCCATCTATTTGTTTTATTAAATAATGAAGTAATTAGCAAATATTGGCAATAAACATTTCTAAAAGTAGCATCATATATGTTTTTAACTAATATTTTTTGTAATTATATCAAAAGTGAATATCGCATGGGACGCTAATGTTAATTGTAGTGCTGCAAACTTAACTGAAATTTGATACATGCTGTTAGCTGTAATCAATAATAGGCAAGATATATTATCCCAAGGACTAATTTTTGGGTGCTTTGAAATGTAAAAAAAAATCATGAAAAAGAGAATGTAGAATTCCAAATTACTTGTATATAAAAATGGGATAGATTATTACCATTAGCGTCAATGAACTACTATACAGTTTATTACATTTTTGGTTAGTACCACATTAATTCTTGTTGATGTTTTAATAAATGCTTTCATCGTTCGAATAGACTTTTCTTAACAATATGAAAAGTTTTTGTTACAATTTAATAAGGAAATTGTGTACAACTCAAGGCAATATTGAAACTAAAATATGTATTATTGGATCTGGACCAGCTGGATTTTATGTTGCACAGCATCTAGTAAAAAATATTCCGCTTGTAATAAAAATTTATATTTATGAAAAAATACGTGTGCCGAGTCAGTTTTTTATTTTCAAATTCCGATTTTATTCTATTTTCAATACGTTTGCAAGCAAATGGTGCAAAATTTCGTAACTTTTTCGAACTAGGCAATTTACAGTTTTGTGGTCAATGCCTAGCTCCATGCCATTTTTCATATTATCTTGCACAAATTTTATTGGACGTATGTAATTGTGCGCTCCAAGAGATTTTGTGCGCTTTTTTACGATGCTAAACTGAAAAATTCTAATTTTAATCGCTTTTTACATCATTCATGTAGTGCAGAAATTTTTGAAAAATATTCTGTTCTCCACGCGTGCCTCGAACCTGCGATCTCGTTCTTTCCTCTTTGTAATGCAAAAATTTTTGAAAAAGTTTCTGTTTTTCGCGCGATACTCGAACCCGTGCAAACTTCTGATTTACGTATACGATATATAGAGCGGTTAAAATTAGAATTTTTTCAGTTTAGCATTGTAAAAAGCGCATAATTATGTGCAATTAGTAACCTATCATAGGTTTTCATCTAATAACCGTTTCCATAATGCAATTTATGGCACATTAGAAGGACTCGACTTCACTGTCTCTGTAGTCTAATGATTCCCGAGGAGAATGAGATCACAGGTTCGATTCCCGCGCGGAGAATTTTTTTAATAAATTTCTGCGTTACATATACGATGTAAAGAGTGATTAAAATTAGAATTTTTTAGGTAATTTACAGTTCGCGTATTTATTTTAAGGTGATTCGTTACCCAATAAACGAAACGGTAGATTGCACACTGGCAGTATTTAACATCGAATAGAAGTTGCTCATTCTATTGTGCGGCAGATTTTTTTGTGCTGCCCACTATCCACTGGTTTTTTGCAGTCATATTTCAATACTATTCAAGAAAAGTTCGGTTTTTCTAAAGATTCAGTTCATCGCATTTTGGCACAGCATTCGGGGCAGCGAAAGATTTTTGCAAGGTTTGTACCACACAAGCAAACTGAATTCAACATTGTAGAGAATTGATTAAAGACTCAAAAAAGGACGAAAACTTCAGGTTTTCTATAGTAACTGGCGATGACACGTGGCATTTTCAATATGATAACAGAGACCAAGCGTCAAAGCTCTGAATGGTAGCATCCAAGCAAAGAAAGACCGGAGTCGTTTGGACGAGTCAAAAGTGAAGACAATGTTGATTTGTTTTTATGATTCGAAAGGCATAGTGCACAAAGAGTTTGTACCAACTAGTCGTCTTGGTGTTATGAAGCGTCTTTTGGCGCGTATTCGTCATGTGCCCCCTCAAAATCGTGAAAATGATAGCCGGCGTTTGTCACATGATCATGCACCATCTCATCGCTCGACGCCTATCACTGATTTTCTAATTAAAAATGATATTTAGCCATCAACCATTCATCGTATTCACCGGATTTAGCCTCTGTGATTTTTATCTATTCTCCAAACTATATTTATCGATGAAAGGACAGCGTTATGCCGACGTTGAAGCCATTAAAAAGGCGTTGACAGCGATCTTCAACGACATTTCTAAAGATGAACTTAAAAATTCATTCGACATGTTAATTGAGTGTGTAAAACTTTGTATTGAAGCAGAATGCGACTACTTTGAATAAAATAAATGAATTTTACCAAAATAGTAAACTCTTGTTTTTCAGTTTTCTCTGCGATAGACTGTGTAGATACCCGTCAATAACTTCATATTAAAATTTTGTCTAATTGCTGAAAATATTCAGACCATCTCATATCTTATAAACACTTAAAATATCTGTGTGGTAGCATTTACATATATCATTGTACTAAAAGGCCAAATAAGTTTCTAATACTTTAAACATAATTCCAAGAACGAAAGTAACTTATTTGAATATATTGCGAAATCAAGATGCCTACAATCACTATTTAAATGCGAAAATTTGCATAAATAATATCAATAAATGCATAATATAAACATTCAAATATTTTACCAATATTATATTTACATTATATATAGCATTTAATAATCGACACGTTACTAATCGCCAACTTCCCAGAAAAAACATGTTTGTTGCACAAGGTCTAATAAGGTGTCCTATTAAATTACAGAAAAGAAGCTTACATACTGGCATGGGGAATTTCTTCTCCGAAGAATTTAATTTATACTACTATTTGCCAGTATTTACATTTTGAATGTCACGAAATCACGTATTTACTAAGAACACTTTATTGTATTTTATTCGATGACTTGTATTACATATTACATGTGTATGTAACATATGCATATATAATTTTTAAAAACGTACATTATGTAGTAACTCTTGTATGGAATGTATGTATATTGTTGCAACCATCGTTAAATAATAAACTCATTGTATTATACAAATATCTTAGTCAGCATAAGATTATATGTATAAATACTGGATTACCAGAAGGCGGCCGCACAGGGTGAAATTAAGCAGTACTAGAAGGTACATATGTACATCTTCTCAGTAAAAGTGCTGTCGATTCGCGCGTATAATTTCTATCTTAAACATTAATCTATCCACATTTTTGTTATTAAGTGTAGTGTTAATTTTTTAATTAATATGACCGTTAAAAGAAACATTCGAATGTTAATAAGAGGGTAGTTTGACAAGTAGTGAGAATGGAAAAGAAAAACGAATTTTTTAAATACAAAATAATTTTTATTTTTCAATATATTCTCCTAAAAGAGCAATACATTTATTCCAACGGTGCTCCAATGCCTTTATGCCATCTTTAAAATGCGATTCCGGAAGGCTTGCAAAATACTCATTTACGAAGATGATAAGCTCGTCGTCAGACGAAAATTTCTTTCCACCTAGTGCCGTTTTCAATTTTGGAAAAAGGTGGAAGTCGGAAGGAACTAGATCCGGCGAATAAGGCGCATGCGGTACTAATTGGAAATGCAACTCGTGGATTTTGGACATCGCAACTGTGCTGGTATGCGAGGGAGCGTTGTCTTGGTGAAACAGAATCTTTTTCTTTGCCATTCCTGGCCGTTTAGCACGAATCTCAACATTTAATTTTTGTAGAAGTTCTGCATAATATTGTCCGTTTATTGTGGCACCTTTCTGAAGGTAATCAATGAGCAAAATGCCCTTTGAATCCCAAAAAATTGATGCCATCACCTTGTTTGCCGATAAAGTGGCTTTCGCTTTCATTGGAGGCGCAGACGTTCTAACCATTGTTTCGACTGTTGTTTAGTTTCGGGTGTACTGTACTGTATCCAAGTTTCATCGCAAGTAACAAATTGCCTACAAAAATCAACCGGTTTCCGCTTATAAAGGTCCAAACACTCATTGGAAATGCACAAACGAGTGAACTTTTGATCAGTCGTAAGCAATCGTGGCACCCATCTTGCCGAAAGCTTGGAAAGGCACAATTCTTTCGTTAAAATGTGGTGTACGCGTTTTGTTGAAATGTCTACCATGTCTGCTATCTCTCTCACTTTGAGTCGTCGATCTTGCGTAATAATATTTTGGATTTTTATAATCATTTCCTTAGAAGTCACGATTTTAGGTGCTCCAGAGCGCGCTTCATCAACGCAGCTTGTTCTACCACATTTAAATTCATTTACCCATCTACTTATTGTGGCGGATGATGGAGCAGATTCATCTAATGTTTCCCGTAACTCATCTTTTATTTCGGTAGCTTTCATACCCTTAATTACGAAGTATTTAATCACCGCACGGTACTCTGCTTTTTCCATTTTAACAAAACGACGCGTTGCTTTTTTTTCAATCAGCTGTCAAAAATAAACTAATCAACCGATTTATCTAAATATCGGAATGTAAACATATAAATAGGCAACCTAAATTACAGTGCATTTATTTTACCAATTAGAGCGCCACCTATGTGTCATTCTCACTACTTGTCAAACTATCGTCCTATCATCCTATGTACTACACGTTTCACAAAATTCACCTCTCACCAGGTAAACTTGTGTTATTATAGAACGATTCTTTGTGGGCTTATCGTAACTTTTCGATACTGAAAAATGATGAAAAACAATATCTTTCTCTGTCGTTCAAACATACGAATGTACGAATAAAAGAACAAGGGCGTGCCGTCTTTCTAAAATCTGTTACAAAGTTACGCCCTTGTTCTTTCCTTTGTAGTACGTTTGAACGAAAGAGGGAGGTATCGTTGTTTCATAATTTTTCTGTATCGTAAAAGTGCGATAAGCCTACAAAGAATCGTTCGTTAATAACAAAAGTTTACCTGATGAGAGGTGAATTCCTTGAAACGGGCAGGAAACAGGGTGTTATTAACATTTAAGTGCACTTTTTAATGTTTATCTAATGGCAACTCGGCTAGATTTTCAAATGTTCGTCTATTGGTCGTTCATCACTTGCAGCTTTTTTTTACCGATTTAAACACGCATTTATTCTTTCTTTCGTACATTCGACTGTGTTCGAAAACTTTTGTGAAATTCGATGTTAGAATATTTAGCAAATTCTTTTGTAGTTATAAACAATAAGTTTTCATATTGTTATTAGAGTTAATAAAAAAAAAAAGGTAAATAAAACCCCTTTCCACGTTAATGCTCGTATTCTGTATAGATATTTCGACAACTAAGTTGTCATCAATTATCTGCTGACGATGACAACTTAGTGTCGCACCTGGATTCACGTAAAACAAAAACCAAATACACACTCATCGAAAGGCGTATGTAGAATACGAACGGCAATGTGGAGAAGGGTTTTATTTACTTTTTTTTTGATTATTTTATTTATAATTCAATCAGTCACAGTCTCTATTAAACTTTACCTTCGCTATTAGAGCTTTTTAACGTTATTAAATGGAAGTAAATATGGTGTATCATCGCTGAATATTCACATTTGATGATAATCAACACTCACGTGGTGTACGAACGCTTTTGTAACGGAATGTGTAATGAGTTCATAATTAATAAAAAATGTAAAGTAGGTATTCTTAAATTGATACAGTTAAGTCCTTCGGCTACCCTTTCACGTATTATGGCGGAGAGAATTATATCCTGGTGAAATAAACTAGGTCAATATACTTAATCGGCGGGTCAAACCAATTACATACTGCATCGCAAACTTGCAATGAAGATGAAGATCTGTCGAAAAATTAATTGCAGTTACAGCTTTTTCGCATGAACTGGAATAACCAGTACTGTTTGCAAAAGACATTGCTAGGACAGTTTAAATTACATCTGAAGTAAATAGCTGCTTTGGTATTCGATTAAATAATATAGTACATAAAATCAGTCACGAAAATTTTCGTACGCTCTATGAATAATAAGTCATCCAATGTAAATATCCATTTATGATATTAGCACTAAACGTATCATGGCCGGTCTAATAACCGGTTGTAAACGTTTGATTATAAAATTCGCATAAAATGTTATTGCTTTTTCACATTTGATTTCATGATTTTTTCTATTAAATATATACCATTTATTTTATATTATTTATTTACGAAGCGTGTTTTTTAAGTAAGTGCCGTATGAAAATAAAAACGATAAAAAAGATTTTCAAAAACCAAATTTATTTACAGATTCTACATAGATTTCTCTATTTTTTAATAAGTTTGTGTAATCATTTATAAAACCTTACAACTAGGTTTTGAATACCCGCTTCATAAAAACTTGCATAGAAACCTGCTCCGCACTGACATCGACACTTCAGGAAAGTCGTTTGAAAGAGTACTTATGGTGAAGCGTCTGTTCTGAAGCATTTTCGCTTCAACTGAAACCACCATATCGTCTGTGATCACGGATGGGCGACCGGAGCGGAACTCATCATGGACGTTGTCGCGACTAGCTTTGAAATCTCTGAACCACTTACCCACTTTGCCTTCACGCATGGCAGTAGCTCCGTAAACTTTACAAATCTGTAAATGTCTGCAACACACATGTTTCTTGCCAACAAAAAACGTATCATTGCCCGTGCCTCGCACAGAGCGGGCGATTCGTTAATCTTGAACATTTTAAAGACGTACAGGTTACCTACACAGTGGCAACTGAGCACAGTTGTTCCCAAGGAACGCTGAGACATGATGCAAGTACTCGTTGCGGCGCGCCCACCACCTATTAGTGTATACAACACAACGAACTTTACTTAATAAAACACGCCTCGTATATTTTTATTTGTTATATCTGATAAACATGCGTAGCCTAGCGTTATTTACCATGACAAGCCATATGACCGAGAGAAGTATTTACTACCTTAGAAAGCATTGAATTCAAAAGTCTAATGTGCATTCACATTCTATGTATTATATGAATTTGTAGTACACTTCTACAAAGACTCTTGCAGAGTAAGCTCAATCAAAAATAGTTGTGGACTAAATTTTAAATAAAGTGTAATATTATGAAGACTATATCGTTTGTATCAATTTTCTGTCGTCCATGACTAAGGCTGCCTTTCATTAGTCAGCACCACTGGGTGTTATTATATCAGTTTTATAATCATCAGCATCGAGGTCTTCAAAATACTGCTCTACTTCTGAAATAACTTCCTTGTCTATCTTGAATCTTTAAGCGTCAGCCCGACGGGACTACTTATGATAAATAGGGTGATTGGAGCACAATCTGGAAATGTAATTAATCCTGTTTTTCTAGAAGAATGCAACTGGTGTGTGACGGTGCATTATCATGATGGAATAGCACTTTCTTTCGAGCCATTGCGGGATATTTTTCGGTATTAGCTTAGGTAATAATTTTCCCTTAAGCAGGCAGCGTAACATACATATCTCCTTGATAGTTTGGCTCTTTGCGAAGTAGTCGATAAGAAATACCCCCTTTAAATCTCAAAATATCGTGACCATTACCTTTCCAGTCGAAGGAAACGTTTTGATCTTCTTTGGCAAAGGACAGCAACGATGCTTGCTGAGATTGTTGGATCGATTGTGGCACCAAGTTTGACCGACCGTAACAATATGACATAAAATAATCCCACTAGTTTGATATTAATGAGCTTCGAATTGTAGTTGGAAATTCAGCGTTTTTTTACGTTTTTGATCTGCATTCAGCAATCGCGGTACTCATTTGATAGCCATCTATTAACAGAGAGCTTTGACATGCAAAATGTTGTACATATTCTGTAGAAATGCCCACACTCTTGGCAATTTTCTCCACTTTTACTCATCGATCGCTCAACACAACACGAATTTTTTCAATCTTTTTTGAAATGGCAACACGTTTTGGTGGTCCAGGACGTTCTTCATCTTCGAGACTCATGTTACCACGTTTAAAGCTAGCAACACAAAAATGAGTTGTGGCCTTCGAAGAAGCATCGTTGCTCAATGTTTGCTGCATATCCGACAAAATCTCAGTTGTCTCCATCTTCTTACAAAACAAGTACTGAATTGCACCACGAATAGGGATTTTATCTATTTTACAACCTTTATCAAACACGTCTTCTTTAAGCAACTGTATCTGTCAAACTAAACGTCAGACGATATTGAAAATGTAAACAGTCACTTGTAAATACATGGCCTACTCGAAAATAATACCAATTCTTAGCACAAACAAACAGTGACACGCGAACCTTGTCGTCCATCCATTCATCCTCGTATATATGTATGTATTGTACAAGTCACTGTACTAATGGATAGTTAACACTTATAACAATTGATATAATACTAAAACAATGACAATAAAACTATTTGTACGCAAAATTAAGCAGCACTAATTCTCATGCACATTCAGTTCAACTCCTCACGCCTAAATGTACACTACTAGGTGTAACGAATTTCAACGTCTTTTACGTTTTCATGGTAAGCCTATCGTGTCGACCGTGTCTATTTATAAATCGATTTATATGATTCTTTTGTAGCAATCACAGGAAGTGTGTCGTAACCGTTAATTTGAATCAAATAATTTATTTGCCCTTGAGGTATGCACATTCAACTCTCGGTGCAGTTACCATTGGTGACAGGAATCATATCCTTTGTGTGTATGTAAGTTGCAAGCCTACACATCCAGACAGGTTTGTAAATGTTAAGGTCAATGGCACGCAGAGGAGAGTATATTTATCTTTAAGGTGTATATATGTATATGTAAACTTCACCGTTGACTGATTATCATTACATGATATATAAAGGCGATGGGTATCTGTTTTCATACATATCTGATGGAATTGATTGCGATGCAGTACAAGTTGTTACAAAAGAATATATAAATGATTTCACAATTTAATCGTTTTAAATATTCTAGCGTGCTTGGTGTATCTTCATTGAAAAATATTTCGAATCGCGTTCGTATTACTTCTTTTATAATTGAAAGTATTCTCAGAAAAATATTTTCTACGGTTTTTTGAGTGTATATACAGTATTTTCTTTACAGGAAATAGGTCTTATACCATAGTTACTTGTTTAAGTAGCTGTCTATATGCACAGGTCGACACAGGTGAGACAGCATTCTCCATGCTTTTAGTTTAGTTAATACAGACAGAAACGTTATTATAAGTGATGCGACAAAATATTTTACGTTTTCTTAATCGTCAGTAATACGTTGTTAGACATACAAGGGTGGTCCCAGAAATACCCGATCCAACAAAGAAAACACAAAAATTTTGAAAAGAAATATATTTATTTTTCAACATACATAATCTCCTTTCAGTTCTATACACTTTTCCCAGCGATGTTCAATAAGTTCGATACCCTTTTATAATAAGAACTGTCTTGCTCCTCAAAATAGCCATTAACTGCCGACATCATTTCTTCATCGTTGGAAAATCTTTGACCACTGAGCCATTTTTTCAAGTTTGAGAACAGAAAATAATCCCAGGGGGCTAAATCTGGCGAATAGGGTGCATGAGGTAGCAATTCAAACTTTAATTCATTAATTTTGGCCTTTACAATAACGGATTTGTGAGCTGGTGCATTGTCTTGATGAAACAATACTTTCTTCTTAGCCAAATGCGGCCGTTTTTGCTTGATGTCTTTGCTCAAACGTTGTAATAAGTTCGCATAATACTCGCCGTTAATAGTTTTTCCTTTTTAAAGTTAGTCAATGAAAATTATTCCACGCGCATCCCAAAAAAACGATGCCATAACCTTGCCTGCAGATGAAACGGTCTTCGCCTTCTTTGGAGCCGGTTATCCCTTTTGAGTCCATTATTTTGATTGTTTTTTTGTCTCAGGTGTGAAGTGATAGACTCATGTTTCATCGCAAAAATTCTGCTTTGTTGCTGTGAAACTTCGCTAAACACTCAATTGAAACATCTTCACGACACTGTTTTTGCTTGAATGTGAGCAAAAGTGGCACCCAGCTTCCACACAGCTTTCTCATGTTAAAATTTTCAGATAATATGCGATGTACCGCACTTTTTGAAATGCCTACTATGTCTGCTAGCTCGCGCATTTTCAGTCGATTATCATCCAGTATCGCTTTGTAGATCTTCATAACAATTTCTGGAGTTGTCACCTCATTTGGTCGATCACTACGATACTCGTTTTGGCAGCTCGTACGGCCTCTTTTAAACTCTGCTACCCAATATTTCACTGTTGTAAACGAAGGAGTAGACTCACCCAGAGTAAAATCCAGTTCAGCTTTTATATCGGTTGGGCTGAGGCCTTTCAAATAAAAGTATTGTATCACGTAACGAAGACCAATTTTCTCCATTTTTATAAATTCACTGAAAACGTTTAATATTGATGGCTGCCAAAGAAATACTAAACAACGTGGCGTCTTCAAACTTGGAACATATGCTTTATAGATTGTGTACTTTCTAATACAGTGATACTTTTCAAACAACTACCGCCATCTCTAGGTCAGGCCGGGTACATATGGGACCACCCTCTTATCTTAGAAGGGATATTGCATTAGCTCAATTCGCACTACCATGCAAGATAAGCAAGATTATGATTCAAAATTTAAGAAACGTCTTTCTAGCTTTCTCCAGGATATACTTACCAAAATTTTTATAATCAGTTAAAGGCTTGTATTTGTCAGAGTAGATGCTTTTATAACAAGGTTAAGCATCTAACAGGTTTGATATTTTCCATATAAATAGTACAACCACTTAAAATAAAACTCCTAATGTATTTGCGTAAAACTTGTTTTACTCTTTTTCCATAGTACAGCAAAATAAATATAATAGAACTACCTATTATGCCAGGGGAGATCGGGCCCTCCAAGTGCACATGAATGGTTTCATATAATGGCTTCTAAGTAAATCAAAATCTATAAAAGTGTTATTATAAATTTAATTGGATCGGAATGATAATTTTAATTTAAAAGCTTATTAAAAGTTTAAAGCATAAAATTTAGAGGATATAATGACAGTCCGTTGTTTTATGCATCACCTCGTATAACTTAAAGTTCAAAATAATTTAAATGCTTTAATAGAAATAAAAAAGATTCAAAAGACTATAAATCCAAAATAAATAAGAAAATTAAAGAAAATTGGTATTTTCTGCCGTGCCATCGTTGGTTAAAATCACAGAAATTAATTAAAAATTTCCCATCGTAAAGAGTTTAATTATATATTTATTAACATTAAATAAGAAAATTAATTTAATTTTATTTAATTTCAAATATATTTCGATTTTATTGGTTGTAAGTACCTTTCTTTTTCATATAGTATTTCAAATTCGCTATAGTATAATACGTTTAGACATTTTACTGACGATGAGGTTTATACTCCCATAATACAATATTGAGAGAAAACACGTCAGGTTATCTTCGAGCATACGACCGTTTTTGATGCCTCATCCGTCCCTTTTATACTTTTCGTCTCGTGTTCCCACGATTCTCCGTACGCTTAAATTTTCGAATTAGTTCCACCTAATTTTTTTCGCGGTGTATCCTTGAACTAATTGAACATGTTAAAATCTTAAAGTGCTTTCGATAATACCTAAGTTTGTATTGTTAATTCTTTAAGAATTACTAATTCTTATTTGACGTTATATTTGTAATAAATTATGTTTTTATGTGCCTGCGCAAGATTATGCTTCTTCATTTTCAGTTACGAGATTACATTAAAATTGTAAAAATTGTCTCGTGTTAAGTACTTCGATATATTTATTTTGACGTGACAAAATAGTAATTTAGAACAATATTTTTGAAACATGATTTTATGATAGTTTATATTACATATAAATAAGAAATTTTGTTTCCACATCTCATTTCTCTAGGTGGTTTGTTAAGTTAAAATTGAGCAATTTTAATCTTCTAATTCGTTTTGTTCGACCAACCAGTGTGTCTTGTGGAAGCAAGTCTTTTAAAAACGATCGAAGAATCATTTCAAATAAGTTTAACATATGTTGGTCGACCATGCAAGAATATTCGAAGCGATACGTAAAGTTAATAAAGAAGGTGTTTGGGTCCCACACGCTCTGTCAGAAGAAAACAAAGTGAATCGTTCAATTACCTGTTATTTTTAACACAAAATCATTTCTTAAAAATATATATAAGAAGTGAATCCTTATGACAATCTAAAATAATAATAATAATAATAATATTTTATTTCAAAAACCAAGTATTCATAATATCAGAACATACAAAAAATAGCGGCTCAAACATATTACACATACCATACGCTAGAAATACGTCACTAAAAGAAAAGGAAATACTACAAATTTCTACATAAAAAATCATTTAAACTGTAACAGTTTATCGCAAGCAAGTACTGCTTAAGATTGTTTTTAAAATTGGGGAAGTTATTGATACTTTTAATATTATGAGGTAAGTTATTGTATAGTTTGCAGCCTATAAAATATGTAACTTTTTGGAACACAGTTGTAGAATGAGAAGTAGGCAGTAGATAATGGTCGGCTCTTGTTTCATATTTGTGCTTTACATTCCCATTCGAAAATGCCTCCTTGTGCTTAAACACGAAGCAAAGAAGGTCCAGTATATAAATATCGTAAAAATTTAGAAGCGAATCCTTTCTAAAGCGTTCCCTGCACGAGTCCCTGTAGCCCATCACAAAGATAATTCTGAGGGCCCGTTTCTGTAAATGAAACACTCTAACTACTTCTGGTGACACATCCCAGTGTATCACCCCATATCTCATAGAAGACACGAAATTGGCGTGATAGAACGCTAGTAGAGTACTCCGATTGCACGTTTTGCGGAGCAGCTTCAGGGTGAAACACACCTTAGCCAAGGTACTGCACACGCTATCGATATGAGTGGCCCACTTTAGGTTTTCGTTAACAGTCAGACTCAGGATCCTCGCAGAAGAAACGCAATCGAAGGTCTTATTATTTATTAATACATGAGGTAGATGCTTAATTTTATTATGAAAGTAAACCAATTTGGTTTTTTCCTTATTGAGGCTTAACTCATTGAAAATCATCCAGTCATTAATTTTAGTGAAAGTGTCGCTTGCCAGATCACAAAGACCCCCCACCCCATATATAGATAATCGTTCATTAATTTTTATTGCTGGAAGTTACTGACAAAAAAATAGTCTCGTTGAGTTTCAATAATTACATTAAATTCTAAGTTAAAAATATAAAAATGGGTTTCAAATTTATTCGTTTACGCACGGGAAACGTGACCTTTCTTACTAAGCCAACACACACACAGAGAGAGAGCGCGAATAAGATCTATTTTTAAATCTGACATCACACCAAAATCAATAATCTTATCAGACCGGCTAACATTTACGGTCACTTGATTTTAAATAATCAATTGGTCAGTTCTATGACGATAGCACTTATTTGGTAGGTTAATTACTTTTTTTCTCAATTAATTTTGTTTGCTATTTCGGATACGCTTTGAAGTATAACGTGCGGTAATGAATATGATATGTCGTCAGAAAATTAATTCTGGATCGTATACAAAACAGTGTTATTCACAAATAGTGTTTGGTACAGACTTATGACTATAGGCCTTTAGTTAAAAGTATATCATATTTAATCCTTATGTATACACTTCTATTCCTGGAAGTTTGACCAAAAAAAATTAGAAAGAATTAAAAAGTACGCATCAAATGAAATTAGAAAGTAATATATGTACATACTATTCCAAATATATATAAAAACATAATAGAAAAAGCAAAATAACTCAAAATTAATAATGCAGTAATTAATAACTCTATACACTAGTCTTTCGTCGTAAAATTTTCCTTTTAAATCGAATAATGCCTGAACAACACGTGGCATTCTTCTAATTAGTTATCAATATATAATTCCATTCGCTTTTGAGTATATTCCAAAGCTATTGTTTCAAAGTAGGGCCAATTTTTCTGGACCCTCATATCGAGTTTGTCTCATAACAGTTCGATGGGGTTGAAATGGGCTTTAAGGCGGCTACGCCATAATTTGCAAAACGTTTTCTCTCTGCTTTTGTGTCAAATAATCCTTGCATATTTTGGCAATATGTTTCGTGCCATTGTCATGCATAAACAAAAATTTTCTCCAATTAAGCGCAAACCAGATGGAATTGCATTTTATAAAATCGCAAAATAATTTTCCTTACGCGTTATTCCATTAATTTTAGTAAAATTTCCAGTTCCATAGAATGAAAAACAATCACGGACTAAAATGGAACCATTGCCATGCTATTTTTTTCAGTTCGAGATCTTCTGAGATCGTTGACTGAACTAGCTGAAATTTCGATTCGTCAATCCAATCCAGGATGTTTTTCCACTGTTCTCCTGTCTAGTCACTGTGTTGCCATGCCCATACCTATCTTTTTGTCGATTTCCTCGTCCCAATAATGGTTTACGCACTCCGTTTTGTTCCCTGCGATTAAATTCTGCATAAAATATTTCTGGTGCTGTTTTCTTACGATTCCTTTTGCAAATTAGTTATGTTCGTGTACGATATTCAACACCTCCTGTATACTGATAGCGACAAATAGTATTTACGACTAGATTTTAAAATATTTAATCTTTCACTAATTTTCCGAACTTCGTGCGATCCATTAATGCCACGTTGTTTTTCAACACCAATTGGTTTTCCACGCCGCATGACAGTACAAGTATTAAAAATTAAATTGTCATTAAGAAAACTTTAAGACAGCCCAATGCTAAGTAAAAACACTTGCAAACGAACAACATCGTCATAAGAACAGTACTGCTAAATACCATTCTGTATAAGCTATTACCTGTTTTTCGAGATTTTACGGTTCTATTCAGCAAAGGAATGAAATCTCCAGAAAATTACGTAATCAAACATTTCAGAGGCGCTTTAATTTATAAGACGCAAGTACAGGAAAGATTCAATAATGAATTTTATTATTAATTTTATATCGGCAGTATTATTTAAATATTAAATTTGAGTTTAATTTCTACAATATTTTCTTTGTTTGTCCATATATCTCTAATTGACCAAACTTCCGTAGGCGGTAGTGTATATTTTACATCACAAAAAAATAAATTTAACTACGCTCTTTAACTTTAACCACGATAATGTCTGTACTCTAAATACCTATTTAGACAGTTAAGTTGTTATCTTCAGTAGGAGAAAATATAATCACAGTGTTGAAACATGAGTTCATGGTAAAGTTACACAGAAAACCCGCGAAGCACTTTACTGGGTATCTACACAATCTCCAACATAACAACAACAAATAGTAATACTCCAAAATATTAAGAAATTATAAATAAATAAATAAATTTATATTTCCTACAAGACGAACCCAATTACAAGAATAAACACAAACATAAGATGTCATAAATTAAAAATCTACTCATAAGACTGTTCTGGTGGCTTAATTGGTTAAAGACCTTCCATATGTGGACAAAAACCGGCCCGCTGTAAGATTTGATCCGGCCCGCGAGACATTGTCGTATTATTTCATGTCTGATAGCTATCGCTAAAAATTATGAACACTACTTTTAAAATGTACTATTTTTAAACGCGGCCCGCGAACGTATTTGCACATTAAAGTTTGACCCACAACATATCAAAAGTTGCCCATTACCTAGTCTAGATCGTCTAACCGTCTAGAGAACGGGAGATACAGGTTCGAGTCCTGCTCAAATGCAGAAAATCTATATTCGATTTTCTGCAATTAATAATAGAGAAGATCTTGACTCAGCGTTTGTTCTTTTTAATGAAGCAGAAAATGTTGCTGTTGGCGTATATTTCTTCGAGGAACAACAGACCGAAGCTGATTCAAGAGTTGACTAAATCAATGTAACCTTTTATCAGTTGGTGTAGTTATGTATTAAGCATTCCAAGCATCCATATTTGCAAGAGATTCATTATTTTCTATTCTAAAATATATCCGAGTTCTATCGTGTTTTAAAAGTCGAAATTATGAATCTATCGATTGCAATAAAATAGTTATTTAAACAACTTGGAAGGCACACATTTATTCAGTGTATAATACTAGATAACTTGGGGCATCGAGGCAAGCTATATCTATGTGACATAGAATTTATATTAATTGAAATCTAATACGTGCCTTGATAGTTGTACTTATTTTCGACAAAACTCTCGAATTAAAACTATTTCAAGGTGCGATAATTTAATTTGGGACCATGCGGAAGAGCCGAAGCTAAAAATAATTCTGAAAACAAAAAGCTGTTAGTAATCGCGAATATAGCACAGCAGCTGTTTGGTTAAATATTCTAAAATTCTTTTTATGTTCCTTGATATACAGAAAACACACTATAAAACGAATCAACTTGCAGATCAAAGGTGAAAGGTATGTTTAATGGCACAAGAATAGTGTTTCTTTTAGATCATTTATTAAATCATCAACGTTCAACGATCTCATATGAGATTTTTACGAGATTCTTTTTCGAGATTTGTTTACACGAAACTATAAAGGGGATTTAGTTTTAATAGATAAGCTTGAAGATAAAAATAAGTATCTTCGATATTGTTCCAACATAAATAAACGTATACGGGAGCTGTTTCCAAAGTCCTTGGAATTTTGTTTCGAATGGATGCGTTTTTATATCCTGATTCTGAAACTAGTTTCGAAATTATTAATGTTTTTATTACAACGAATACAAGAAGTCAAAAATGGGTCGAATTCCGGAGTGGCTTTTCACCTCTTAAATTGTTTTTACCACCAATCAAATATGTCCTCGTACATAATTCTATTAAGGTTATTAACTACCAAAGTTTCATTCAAATCGGTGTCTTCGGTTTAGAAAACTGTTCTTTTAAGTTATGCATATATCGGGAAGCTTAATTCGCTTTTCCTGTTACGCCGGTGGGTTGAAAAGTGTAGAATGAAAATAAAGAAAAGAATTTACTTCTTCACCATAATACCCTGTTGTCTCAATACTTTTGGACAAGCGATGATCCAAAGTCTCTATGCATTGATAAAATTTATAATTCTCCAGTTTATTGAAGTAAGCTTCTACGGCAGCTTTAACATAATTATCTACTGAAAGTTTCTAAGCTGCAAAGTATTTTTAAGCTTGGAAGAAAGTGGCAATCTAATGCGTCTAAATTCATGGAATAAAGTGGGGGCGGCAACAAATCCAAGTCTAATTTTTCTATAGGCATTATACTTGTGTGGGGTTATGCATTGTTTTGGTGGAAAGTGATTCTTTTCCTTGTCCAAACCAGAATGTTTTTCACTAATTTTCTTCATAGATTTGTCAAAAAGATTCACATAATATGCGCTTGTAATGGTTTGGCCTTTTGGATGATAATCAACAAGAGGAATGCCTTTTGCATTCCAAAATATGGATGTTGTAACCTTTCCTGCAGATAGGACAACCATTGCCTTCTTTGGTAGTGAAGAATTACTGTACCGCCATTGTTTAGATTGTTCTTTCGTTTCGGATGTATAATGATGAACACAAGTCTAATCTATAGTGTTAAATTGGTTCGTAAGATCGACCTTACATTTTCGAAAATACTTTACACTCGGGATATTTGCATTCGCACCAATCTTTGACCAACATTAAACAGTCACGACACCCACCGCACAGACAGCGTCTTCTTAGTCAACTTTTCATTCAAAATCAATATTGCGCGTTCTTTTTATTGTTATTTACAGCCTCCGCTGTCTCAGATGTTTTTAAAGGATGGTAGACCGTAGCATACAACTTGTCAATTATTACCGGTATAGTGGCTGATTTCGGACGTGCACTATATGGTGCTGTTTTGTACCACCACGTTTGAACTTACGCACCTACATATTACCAGAAATGGAAAATGAAGGAGTCTTAAGTTTGAAGGCCAACTTGAAGAAGTCCTATTCTTCACGTCATTATAAATATTTAATGTTAATAAACCTATCAAGAAGACAGCACGAATTTGAACACAATCTATCTCATCAAAAAACTCCGAGATGTAATTAAGCAGTCGTCACGATGAAACTATAACGTAGTAATCAGAAATATGACAGTTGACGTTGTTAGGTGGGCAACTTGCCGACGCACCGCAAAACAATCTGAAACTGCTCCATCTAGCCGTTACTGCACGAATTTTTCAGCTCACCCTCGTACTAAAACTACGTGTAAAAAGAATGGTGAAGTGGTGAAGTGGTCGGATTTGTTAGGCAGTGAGAAATTGAGGGAAATCAAGAGACATGCGGGCATGTGTTGTCAGAATTCGCACACGATTGCCTGTATATTGCATTTTAACTTAGAACATAAGTAGGTAGTCATCCGTTATTTTTTTATTTTTATGTACAAGTATTCATAGCAATCTCAGCTAAGTATACAGTTAAATAAATAGAAAGAAAAATATGAATACAAATAATTAGCAAATGGTCACTTATTTCAGTACTATGAAACTTTGTAAAATTGCTGCTATGGTTCGAGAAAATATAAATTATCCATCAAATAAAAACAAAAATAAGAATTTCTTTTCAGAAAAAAAAGTCTTCGAAAGAAAAAATAAAATTCTATTTTAATAATACCGATATAAGAATCTACAATTCTAGATTTCTAAACGATTTTAAAGCACTTATTTCTGTCTAGAGTTTCGCCCTATGTGGAGGAATGGACGGAATTGATATTATACAAGGTTTTCCAATAAGAGTGATATGATTTATTTAAAAAAAACACACTTATTGTTAAGAAAATTCCAAAGTTTTTTATTTAATGTGAAGTACAATCGATACAATTAAGTTCTAAATAAAACGTCATTCAAATGGCCTCCACGACTTCTTCTGCAGGAACGAATTCGATGAACCCAATTTTCGAGCACTTTTTCCACTAAATCTAGTCGTATGTCATGAATGGCAAGTTCAATATTGACTTGGAGACCATTCAATATCACAATTTCTTGAAATAATCGAATCTCCAAACTTTTCTCGCAATAATTCTATTGTTGAATTTGCTGTGTGGCACGTAATTGGAACCAAACGTTGTCAAGATCAACTTCTTCCAATGTCGGCCATAAAAAGTTGGTTATCATCAATCTATACCGCTCTCCATTGACAGTAACGGTGTTACCAGCTTCATTTTGAAAGAAGCACGGACTAATGATTCCACCTTACCAAAAACCGCACCAAACTGACAATTTAGGTGAATGTAATGGTTTTTCATAAATAATTTGTGGATTTTCTTCGCACCAGAATCGACAGTTTTGTTTATTTACCACAACATCCAGATGCAAGTGAGCCTCATCGGAGAAGATGATTTTCTTAAAAAAATCGTTATCGTTTTCAAGTTGTTCCAAGGCAAAATCAGCAAATTCACGACGTTTACGGTTGTCCAATGGCTTCAGTTCTTGAGTGAGAACAATTTTATAGGGATGCAAACCCAAATCCTTTCTCAAAATCCGCCAGATTGTGGTTTGAGACAGTCGCAATTGTTAAGAACGTCTTGGAATCGACAAATTACGGTCTTCAGTAACACTTGCCTGAACGGCAGCAATATTTGCATTACTTCGAGCGGTTCTTTGTCTTATTGGCACTTGAAAATTATGTAAAGAAAATGTAACCTCAAAATTTTTAACAATTCGACGAATAGCAAGCACACTT
>JAVIWB010002733.1:0-36251 GCA_031893035.1 Dermolepida albohirtum
GAAAAATTGACAATTTTTAGGAGTCATTGGATGTTGATGAATGTTCGTATGTTAACATTTACGATGGTCCTAAAAACGATTTTAATGTCTAAACTTGTGCAACTCTTCTGTTTCAATACTGAGAGAATAAAACATTCGAAAAATCAAGTCGAAATGTTAACTTTTGGACGTGTAAACGGATTATCTTTTAGATTTTCCTATAAAAAACAGAGAGTTTGCATTCTACTAGATTCCCTTAAAAAAAATTACGAGTTTGTAATCTACTGGTTCAGAATTACGGTCCTACGTACTATGAACGCTAAATTCGAAACTTTAGTTTGACGAAAACTGCTTTTAATACTATAATTTATGCACCTCTTTTGGTTTTGGTTTAATCCTTTGAAAATAAAAAGTTTTAAAAAACATGTTAAAATGTGAACTCTCCGATGGGTAAATCGATTTATCTTTAAAGTTTAAATAATTTTACAATGAAACTAATATTTTATTCCGCTAATTCTGAACTACTTTATATACCAGGAAATTTAAATTTAAAAGTTTGTATTTTAACACAAGAAAAAAATTTACAGTAAGGGAGTTGTATAAAAGTTTTCGTCTTACACGATAAAACGGAAGATAATAAAGTGGATTACGAATGCTCTAAGGAAAGAGCTCATTGGATATTTTCGCAGATTTACTCCAATGATTTTCCGTTTCCGTGACTACATAATAAAAAAAATAAACGCTGTATGCAATGTCATGGTTGTTACTATATATAGAGGGGCGGTGAATACGGGGTACTGCTGCACGGGTCAGAGATTTCTCGGCTCCCCCGGGCGCCTATCTGGGGTTCAGTGGCGTGTGGAGTTTTTATAATATTCATAAATATGGTTGAACGCGGCAAATTTATAAATCTGAGCTGAAGTGATCACGAACCGAAACACGATACATAATAAAAGACATTTCGAATGTTATCGGTATTACTGTTGGCAGTTGGGGGGAAAAGTCGTGAAGAAAATATGAAACTGCCGTGGTAGAAAGATGTACTTGCTTTAGTTTAAAAGTTTTACTGTGATTTGAAGAAAATATATTTTTCTTTTTTAGAGATTTTTACGGGTTCATATAATATTATGTAAAAAAATAATTGCTTTCTTTTTATATAAACTCGACAAATTATTGTTTGAATAAAGTTTACAATAACCTTAATTCCAGGTTGATTTCTTTATTCTGCTTTTTGATCATTCGATTTTTAATTCGTGGTTTGCGTTTTTTGGGTATTTTGGTCAGCAATTATTTGTCTTGTTCTAAATAATTTTTCGAAATGTTCTTCTTCTCAGGTGTTTGTTTTTGGAAAGTATAATGGACGTGATTTTCCGTTATCTTCTTCCATAGGATACAAACATATATATATGTGTGTGTGTGTATATATCGTAAGTCTGTAAGTATGAGTAATATTGGATTCTCGGACTCTCCACGATGTTGGACAAAAGTTGTTGAAAGAATCGGTGTTTCGATGACATTTCAATCATTTTCTTCAGAAGTTGTTTCGTAGTGCAGAAGATAATTGAGATGTCATCGAAACGTCGAGACGTCGATTCTTTCGAGAACTTCTATTCAACATCACGGAGAGCCCGAGAATCTAATATTACTCAAATATATATATATATATATATATATATTTGGTACGTAGACTTCCGCGGTCGTGGTCCATACTATACTATCTGCTTCTAGGCTTCCGGGCTGGAACCACGTCACTGGTATAGCTACCGACGTTTCATACCCACTCCTATGACATCGTCAAGGTTCAACTACTGCTAGTGTCTGTCGCACTGAAACTGAGTTTCAGTGCGATGCTTCATAACATCAAGATAATATACAGCACTGACTGTTAGATTAGTTGGTGCAAAGTCTTTGTGCAAATCAACATTATCTTCAGTCTTGACTTCTTCAAACAGCTTTCGGTCTTTCTTCGTTTGGATGCTTTCATTCGGAGCTTTGATGCTTGGTCTGGATCATATTGAAATCACCACGTCTCATCGCCAGTTACAATAGAATACCTGAAGTTTTCGTCCTTTTTTGAGTCTATAATCAAATCTGTACAATGTTGAATTCGGAGCAATCATCAGTTAGATTGTGTGGTACAAACCTTGCACAAATCTTTCTCAGTCCCAAATGCTGTGTCAGATGAATTGAATCTTTGGAAATATTTAAGTCCATTCCCACGTATCGCAATGATGATTTCCGCACATTTTTTATAAATTCACGCACAAGTTCGATGTTACTTTCGGTAACCACAGATTTTTTTCAGTAAGATGTTCGCCGTCTTTATATCATTTATACCACTCGCTACTCGTACGTGAATACACATCACCATACACTTGTTTCATCAAACTAAACGTTTCAGTAAAGGATTTACCAAGTTTAAAACAGAATTTGGTATTTGCGCTTTGTTCAAAATTCATATTTCGACCAATGCCAAATGCACACTGTTATTTATGCGCAATTTCTCCGCTTCTAATGATGCAAATGGCATGATATTTTGACATAACATTGGTGAAAGATCTAGCTTATCGACGCATATTTTTTTTAATAGATGGCGCCGCTAAGAATTACTATTTTAAAGAAGTTCTGTTTCCTCTGCGACAGACCGTGTACATCGTACTGTAAGCGTACATTCTTCCGCCCTTTTTTCTTAAAACATTACCTAAACCATTATATTCATACGAGATTGCATATTTACTCACTTCCTAGATGCCGGGTCATTAATCCATGTCGTTATACAAGAATAGAAGTAGATGAATGTCATGGTGATTGATACACCCTTACACAAACACGTATTTATTTAACAACAATGCACCGAAGTACAAAATGAGTCGCTTAAGTGTGTAATTTAAAGAGCAATGTTCCTCGCATACTCAACGGTGTATAGTCGATAGGTCAGATCCTTGTGCACTCCGTCCGCCTGTGTCCGTATATTATATAATTTTCTCTGTGCACAAAGCTCGCCGATTTTTGTCCGTTTTGCTTCACCACTCTCGATCGACTTCACGAAACTCAATTATTCCGACCGCCTACCTTTAATTATGTACACAAAAGCACAACTTGTGAAACATTCTCCTTCTTTTCCTGTCGTCGACCTTCCGCATTGTGACCGGTGCACGTATGATATTGTATGTATGTATGTGTTATTAAAACGGGAAAATCGAAAAGGGGTACTGATGGTAAAAAAGCGAATGCTTGTTCGCAAATTAGCAGTTTCGATTTATGGTCAAATAATAATTGAAAATTAAAGCTGCATTTGCTTCGCTTATCGTGCCATAAATGAATCATATCTTTGTGTTGATTTGAATCCTTTAAAATACCTGTCATTTTATATTGTGTCGGGTCTTGGGTCAAGTCATACGAGGACAGGTTAGTAACTAATGTACATCCAATAACATAGGGGCTCTAATAAAGAATGTTATTTGCTTTTCCAACTAAGCAATTGTTAAAAATATAATTGTTGTGAACTGTTTTTAACTTGTTTTGAAATATGGGGCGGATTTTAAATCAATAATTAAGTTATTTGTAAACTAATCACTTAAGGTTGATATATGACCCCTTTCCACATTAATTTTCGTATTCTGTATACGTATTTCGACAACTAAGTTGTAATCATCAGCCGATAATTAAACAGTATCGCACCTGGAAACTACGGCAGAAACTCGCGCGAAAAAAATTCCGTACACGATCCGTACCGTCCAAAGCCAAAACTGCATATTCGTTTCACATAATTTTAAAAGAAACTGTATTCTAGTCTCAAATTATCCTAAAAGAAATGTATCTGCATGCGTTTGCAACACTCTCCCTCCCTTGTCCATCGTATAAGAGGTCAAAGAGAGATGGTTAGGTTATGGTTAAGACCCAAGTCAGTGTTCAACACATGGCTTTTATTCTTCAAAATGTACATGCATTATATACGTACCTACTTCACGATAATTAAACACATTCTTTACCAAATGCAAACAATCCGCGGTTACGCTATGATTATCTTCCAACACATGTTTTGCTAAACCGGATTTTTCTGACCGATTGAACTTGATGTTCGCAATATGTTCTTCGTGCCGTGTTTTTATCAATCGTTTTGTTTGTCTATTGTATTGTTTACTGTCCTCGGTTTTGTCTTTTGCATTTCCTAAAATTATAATTTTAGGAAATGCAAAGTTAAGTGATTGGTTAATGAAAATTACCATCTTAATTGTAAAGAATAAAACAAACGATAAAAAACTTGAACTGTAGTCTGTTTACGAGAACAAATTTATAATGTTTGCAACCATAAAATGATATACATCTGAGTCTAAACGTGTCTGGAATAATATATTTGATGAACAACGTCGTGGACGCCTAGAAGACGTACATACTCCAAAGATTGTTAAAAGGACATGGAATTCTCTTAGAATATCGTTGAATGGAATTACATAGTAGTAGCAGAGGTTCAACACATTTCTTACTGCCGTGGTCCTATATATCAATAAGGGTATCTGCAAAATGCTTGGACATGGCTTAACCACAAACTCCTTGCATCAAAATAAGATGATTTAACCAAACTTACCTATATCCAAAATCGCATCGTTACGCCGGTATTCAGCTTTAAAGTTTTTCAAAAAAAAAACAAAAAAATTCTTATTAAAACATAACACTTTGATCGATTTTAATTATTTTTGGTACAACATTTCAAGTAAGTGTAAGTCGTGTTTTGAGATGATTTGGGTCTTTATAAGTAGACCGCAAGTGTATGAAACATCGATGACGTGGCACATTTCTGCCTGTAACTTTTTGATATGAAGGTTAAGAGCTTTAATTTTTTTTTACCCGAGAAGATACATTTGTTAGTGACATTTTTTGTATCTTTGTAATTTTTGATATCTGTTACAGTTTAGTCACAAAAAATAATATCCGACTCGAACGTAATCTGCTTTCCTGGCAACACGCATAATCTGGTTGGCTTATTATTTAGTAAAAACGATTGCCTTTAGTTTTCTACAGCTGTCATAAAAGAAATGATAGTGTGCGTTTTGTGATCTTTGATTACGGTTTCTTTATTGAGTGTTTTTGACTATTGTCATTTTGATTGTGTAATTGTGGTTGTATCTTCGATTGATAATAATGGCTTTCTCTTTCGCTGAACAAACTGATATGTTGCTGGTTCTCGGGTTTTGCGAAGGAAATTGTCGGAGGAGTGTGACAGTATACCAGCAAAAATATCCTAATCGTCGTATACCAAATCGACAAACATTTGCAAACATTGAGAGGCGTCTTCGGGAAACTGGGAGATTTCAACCAATGACTGCTGATCGTGGACGCCCTCGTGTAGTTCAAAACCCTGACTTGGAAGAAGAAGTTCTAGACAGAATAGGAGCTCATCCACAAAAAAGTACTCGTGGCTTGTCTCGTGAATTAGGAGTCTCAAAAGATGTTGTTCATAAAATTTTTAAAGAGCAACTCCTGTATCCATATCATTTGCAAGTAGTACAAGAACTTTTACCAGCAGACCCCGATGCGCGTCTCACATTTTGCCGATTTATTCACAGAAAAAGGGCTAGAGATATTTATTTTCACAACAAAATTCTCTTCACCGACGAAGCATGCTTCACAAGGAGAGGTGTTACAAATTTACACAACGAACACGTGTATGCAGATCAAAATCCACATGCTTTTAAACAAGGCCGCTTTCAGCAGGAGTTCCGAATTAATGTATGGGCAGGTATAATCGGCAATAACATCATAGGTCCTGTCGTTTTACCTAATCGACTAAATGGAGTGAATTACTTAGATTTCTTACAAAATACTTTGCCAGGCTTATTGGAGGACTTACCACTAGATCTAAGACGTGACATGTGGTTTCTACATGATGGAGCACCACCTCATTTTACGTTGAATGTTAGGAATCATCTTCATGCACAGTTTCCTAATAAATGGATCGGCCGAGGAAACGACGCACCTGTAAAATGGCCTCCTCGCTCGCCAGATTTGAATATCTGTGATTCGTTTTTATGGGGAACACTCAAGAGCATCGTGTATTCTACTGCTATAAACACGGAGAATGAGCTTTGGGCTAGGATACAAAACGCCACTCAATCAATTAGAAATAATGAAGAAAGTTTGCAAAGAGTGCAATTCAATTACTTGCGCAGAATCGCTCTCTGTATTCAACAAAATGGCGGACATATCGAACATTTGTAGTAATTTAGTTTTTGTTTATTTGCCGTTAATAAATTTTTGCAAAAAAATTTTTATTCGCCACTTATTTTACTAAATAATAAGCCAACCAGATTATGCGTGTTGCCAGGAAAGCAGATTACGTTCGAGTCGGATATTATTTTTTGTGACTAAACTGTAACAGATATCAAAAATTACAAAGATACAAAAAATGTCACTAAGAAATGTATCTTCTCGGGTAAAAAAAATTAAAGCTCTTAACCTTCATATCAAAAAGTTACAGGCAGAAATGTGCCACGTCATCGATGTTTCATACACTTGCGGTCTACTTATAAAGACCCAAATCATCTCAAAACACGACTTACACTTACTTGAAATGTTGTACCAAAAATAATTAAAATCGATCAAAGTGTTATGTTTTAATAAGAATTTTTTTGTTTTTTTCGAAAAACTTTAAAGCTGAATACCGGCGTAACGATGCGATTTTGAATATAGGTAAGTTTGGTTAAATCATCTTATTTTGATGCATGGAGTTTGTGGTTAAGCCATTGTTATTTATTTATATTTTACATAATTGTCTAGAACTTACTGAACTAATATACAATATATATTAGTAAATATAGTTTTGGAATGAAAATTGTAGATGTACACGTATTTATTTTGAAATAAAAGATATTGCAATTGTTTTAGACTTTAGAAACATAATTGGACTCAAAATAAAAACACTATTATACATGTTATGTAGTCTCACAAATAATTTCTTCACTACAGTTCCTTCCGTTTATTTCTATTGATTGTAATATTACAATTACATTTAGGTGGAGAGCTTGGAATTTAATTTAAAATATAGCAATGCACACGTCATGTGCTCTCACTAATAAATACTTCATTGCGATAGTGCAAATCTTTTTTAAATTTGAAAAAATTAATTTAATAAGTCGTTTTATACATGGAATTGAAAAAAAGTAATTTAATTTACATTCTGTTGATATTAATTCAAAATAATCTGTATTCATTTTAGACATTTAATATAAAAAAAAAACCAGTTAAACTTTAACTATTATTGTTATTACAACAACTTTTTTTGATGGCAATTTTTTTGATTAGACGTAAATAAATAATACAATTGTGTATGTGTAAATCAGACTTTCGTAGCTGATAATGGGTGTCCCAAAATTAACGCAAGATTTGAATTTGTCGCCATTTGTGCAGTAAAGTGTTTGCAACCCTAAAAAAGACAGTTCGACAGCTGACAGTTTAGGGTTAGTAAAAATGGAGAGTTACACGATAGAACAACGTGTCTTCATTTTTGAACAATATTTCAAAAATAGTGAAAGCTTGGCGGCCGCATTTCGAAAATTTCATACAAAATATGGTCGGAATAGTGTTTTAATTTCGCCAACTGTGAAGAGATTAATTGAAAAACTTAGGGAGACTGGTCAAATGTCAATATCGAAGCAGTGCGTGAGAGTGTCGGTGACAATCCAGGAAACTCAATTCGGCGTCATGGACAAGAGTTGAAAATTTCAAGAAGCTCTCTACAGCGTATACTCACTAAAGATCTGTGTCTCCATGCTTACAAAATTCAATTAACACAACAACTGAAGCCTAATGACCATGCACAGCGAAGAGAGTTCGTTGAATGGATTATCGAACATCAACAAATGAATGCTGACTTTTCGAGCAAAATCATCTTAAACGATGAAGCACATATTCACCTTGATGGCTTTGTTAATCGCCAAAATTGCCGCTTTTGTGGTTCTGAGAACCCACATGTGATTGTCGAAAAACAAACGCATCCACAACGTGTCACTGTTTGGTGTGAATTTTGGGCTGGAGGCATAATTGGACCATATTTTTTTGAAAATGAGGCTGGTCAAGCAGTGACTGTTACTGGTGCTCGAAATCGCGACATGATAACACAGTTCTTTCTGCCGAAATTGGATGATATTGATGTGGCCAATATGTGGTTTTAACAAGACGGTGCCACAAGCCATACAGCTTGTGAAACAATTAAATTACTGGATGAGACATTTCCAGGTCGTGTACTCTCTCGTTTCGGTGATCAGAATTAGCCCCCTAGATCGTGTGATTTAACACCATTAGATTTCTTTTTATGGGGTTATTTGAAATCACAGGTCTATGTCAACAAGCCCACAACCACCTGTGCATTAAAGAAGGAGATTCAACGCTTCATCACCGAAATTCAGCCACGTTTATGCACAATGGTCATGGAAAATTTCGACAAACGAGTGCGTGTGTGCATGCAAAGCCGTGGAGGCCATTTGCCCGATGTGTTATTCCATAAATAACCCTATCCTATGTACTTTATGATTCAATAACAAAATAACAATCAAAAGATTAAAAACTGTGTTTTCTATTTAATTCAAATCCTGCGCTAATTTTGGGACACCCTTTATAATATCAAAAATATTTACGTGTTTTGGTCGTGATTAGTCTATCTGTTCGTGGTACAGAGTGCAGTCTTAAATTACTTGATCCTTGATCCTTGATCCTCCAAATTAATTTGGGATATTTCCGCCACCCCATATGCGTGTGTATTGTAAATATTCATCCTGCGAGTACGTTAAATAAGTAAGCCGTTTTAATCTAGACATTTTCACCTAAAATTTGCAATTTAAATCACAAAACAGTTTGCGAAAATATTAATATGAAGCCGTATAGGACTAACAGACAAGGCCGTAATATTATTCACCCTTGGAACCGCACCGGAGCGACTGAACTCTGTTATGACGTCAAACTATCAGAATAATAAGTACACCTTAAATACTTGTTAAGAAGATTGAAGTCATTGCGGTTAGAATTACTTCCCTTAAGTTGTTTTAGTGATGATGAAATATTAAGCTTGTACCTAATGTACTGCTTTGCGTATGTGCTTTTAGATTTATTTGAAAGTTAGAAGCTTCCGTGCATAATTGAGATTCAATTATTTACTATTGTGAAAATGTGCTCTTCAATTGTATTAGCATATATATGTATATTCGAGAATTTTGAGGTAAAGTTTTACCTAAAGATAAGTGAAGTGGAAATTATTTAAATTGTGGAGGAATATTTCGTCAGTTTTAGCATAATTTCTTTAGCAACAATTAAAATAGGTTCTGAAATATAATATAGAATATTTATGCAAAGATGTTGTATCACATTTTAACTTTAACACACAACAAGAAGTGGATTCGTTAAGTAAAGATTTTCGCGCCTACTTTTTATTGAAGAATCTTCTTTTAAATGAATTGTATCTCTTGAAGCTTTGACGATCGTAGAATCAATTTAATCAGAAATTTCCTCAAGAATATTTTTAGAAAACTTCTGAAGATTCTGGTCGTATGATTGCCGAAATGTCAAGAACTTAAACATGTATTTGTTAACGTTTTGTTGGTCTTACTACTATTTTAGTCAAAAGTTTTTTAAAGACGATCTTCAGGAATCTTTCAAATATGTTGGCAAAATCTTAAGATGAGTATTGAAACTCTTTTCCTTTATATTTTGTTGGTTACGCTTAATTTTATGCTTTCTACAACTTTTCTAGTACTTCCAAAAATGCTGGAAGCATCTTTTCGAACATTCCGACGATTATGTTGACAATTCCTTCAGAAGTTTTTTATGAAAAACGTTTTAAAATTTTTTAAGATAACTAGAATCTTCAATAGTAACACGACGATATTTTACTTCCCATGGAGGAGAAAAAGGTAATCTGCTTCTGCTAGTTTAATGGGAGAGCTCCAAAGACGATCTTTAGTGAACTCCCAAGAATGCTGACATCATTGGCAAAATTTCAAGAGGCGTATTTAAATTGCTTTCGTTTGTGTTTTGTTGGTCCTGCTACCAGCTAAATTGCAAGATTTCCAAAGATAATCTTTACTGATTTCTAAAAATGTTGGAAGCATCATTGACGAAACATTTCAAGGTAATCTTCACTGTTTTCTAAATATGTTGGAAGCAGTATTGACGAAACATCGATATCCGTACTTAAAGCTAATTTTTTAACATTTCGACGATCATGTTGATAATTCGTTCAAAAGTGATCTAAAATGCATTCTTTAGAAAAGCTAAAATTTTCAATAGTAAAGTGGCAATCTTTTATTTACTACTAATATAATTTACTCCACCCAAATCAATATCTTTATGTCCTACAGCCGACACTCGTCATGAGTAAGACAACTTGTGTATTGTTGGATCTACTTGCCCATAAATGACTTCATTCCTTGTGATCCAATGTTTGATATTCTTGCAAAAATTTGTTAACTTTTTCTGTTAGTTTAATCAGAAGTTTCTAAAAGATAATCTCTGGAAGACTTCTAAAGATGCTGGCAACAGCATTGGCGAAATGTTAAGAGATATATTTTAATTGTTCTTTTGACGCTTTGTTGGTCATGCTACCAGCTTAACTGCTAATTTTCTAAAGATAATCTTTATGAGACTTCTAAATATGCTGGAAACATCATAAATGAAACATCAAGAGTCCATACTTGAAGCGTATTTCTTAATATATCGACGACCGTGTTGTATAAACGACTTTGAAACAATGTTTCATGTTCTTTCAAGAATTTGTTGACAGGTTCTGGCAGTTTAATCAGAAGTTTCTTAAAGACAATCTCTGGAAGATTCCCAAAGATGCTGGCAGCAGCATTGGCGAAATGTTAAGAGACATATTTTAATTGTTCTGTTGACGCTTTGTTGGTCATGCTGTCAGCTTAATTGGCAGTTATCTACAGATAATCTTTACGAGACTTCTAAATATGCTGGAAACATCATAAATGAAACATCAAGAGTCCATGTTTGGAGCGTATTTCTTAATATATCGACGACCGTGTTGTATAAACGACTTTAAAACAATGTTTTATGTTCTTACAAAAATCTGTTGACTATTTCTGGTAGTTTAATCAGAAGTTTCTTAAAGACAATCTCTAGAAGACTCTTAAAGATGTTGGCAGCAACACTGGCGAAATGTTAAAAACTTGTTGACTGTTTCAGCTAGTTTAATCGGAAATTTCCTAAAGACAATTTTTAGGAAATTCCCAAAGATGCTTGCGTCATTGGCGAAGCGTTAAGCGGCGTATTTAAATCCTTTTTCTTTGACGTTTTATAGGTCATCGTACCAGCTTAATTGTAAATTATCTAAAAATATTTCAAGTCTTATCATGTTCATACGCGAAAGTCCTCGCCATCTACAACAACAACAATACGTAAAATACGACTTTTTAGTATTCACTCAATTAATTCTGCTTTGTCAGATTTGATATATTGTCCGTATTAATTCCCATTTAGCAAAAGATATTTGCAGTCATATAATATGCATACGATAAGTCGCGCGTTATTATTATGTGCATTCCGCAAGCACGGCACTAAATCACGTCGAATTGTCCTCTTCTCCGTGTCAGCTGCGGCGCATTCGATTATTTGTTTACTGTAAATCTCTTCCAAGACGAAAAAATCGTGTAAAATCCATATGTCAAGGTTGCTATTAAGTTCTTAGATGTATGAGCGTAAGTTTAAATATGTATATTGCGATGGTCTTCAGATATGAGTCAAATTAATTAAAGATTTACATTGTATGTGAATATGTGGTTTTGACGAAGTTGAGGTTTCTTGTTTTTTACTTGTGGTTAAGATGTGTTTGTTGCATGATATGGCCGGTGTTCGTGGAATGAATTAGCAGCCAAAATTTGTATGTGTCGAGACCGTGCAAAGACTTTGTTCTGAAATTTGTCTACTGAGTTAAATAAACTTCTATAATTGTCGTAGATTTGTTTTAAATCAGTTTCAACGGAAGCGTTTTCTTTTTTTTTTCCGGCTTTGCTTAATTGATGTCCCTTCATTTGGTTTGTGTCGTAGAATCATCACAGATTTTGTTCGTTGGAGATTCTCATAATAGCAGAAAGCCGCTTTCAACCATGTTCCCCAACGTGAAGGAATTAGCTCTGGTGGGTCAGGAATATCGGGGCACCGTCTGTGGAATTCTCGAATTCGTTTGGTAAATTTCAAAAACAGTCTGTTGGTGTTTGAAATTAATGCATCCATCTCTGGATAACATTGTCGAATACTTTGTGCTACATGCGTAAAGCATGAACTTTATGTCACCTAATGTATTATTAACTTCTCACAAATATTTTTATTATACGACGGTGATCCCAGAAGTACCCGACTCAATAAAGAAAACACAAAAATTTTGGAAAGAAATATATATATTTTTCAACATAATCTCCCTTCAGCTCTATACACTTTTCCCAGCGATGTTCAATAAGTTCGATACCTTTTTTATAATAAGAACTGTCTTGCTCCTGAAAATAGCCATTAACTGCCGACAACACTTCTTCATCGTCGGAAAATCTTTGACCACTGAACCATTTTTTCGAGTTTGGGAACAGAAAATAAACGAAGAGAGCAATTCAAACTTTAATTCATTCATTTTGGCCATTGCAATAACGGATTTGTGAGCTCGTGCATTTTCTTGAAGAAACAATACTTCCTTCTTAGCCAAATGCGGCAGTTTTTGCTTGATTTTTTCGCTTAAACGTTGCAATAAGTTCGCGTAATACTCGCCGTTTATAGGTTTTCCTTTTTCAATATAGTCAATGAAAATTTTCCAAACGCATCAAAAAAAACCGATGTCATGACCTTGCCTGCAGATGAAACGGTCCTTACCTTCTTTGGAGATGGTTCTCCCTTTTGAGTACATTGTTTTGATTGTTCTTTTGTCTTGGGTGTGAAGTGATCGACCCATGTTTCATCCATAGTTATGAAACGGCGCAAAAATTCTGCTTTGTTGATGTGAAACTTCGTTAAACACTCAATTGAAACATCTTCACGACACTGTGTTTGCTCGAGTGTGAGTAAACGCGGCACTCGTCTCGCACACAGCTTTCCCATGTCCAAGTTTCCAGATAATATGCGATGTACTACACTTTTTGAAATGCCTATTATGTTCGCTGGCTTGCGCACTTTCAGTCGACGATCATCCAGTGCCGCTTTATGGATTTTCTTCACCATTTCTACAGTCGTCACCTCATTTGGTCGACCACTGCGATGCTCGTCTTGGGAGCTTGTACGGCCTCGTTTAAACTCAGCTACCCAATACTTCACTGTTGTAAACGAAGGAGCAAACTCACCCAGAGTAGAATCCAGTTCAGCTTTTATATTGGCTGGGCTGAGGCCTTTGAAATAAAAGTATTGTGTCACGTAACGATGACCAATTTTCTCCATTTTTACAAATTCCCTGAAAACGTTCACTATTGATGGCTGCTAAACAAATACTAAACAACGTGGCGTCTCCAAACTTGAAACATATGCTTTATAGATTGTGTACTTTCTAATACAGTGATATTTCTCAAACAACTACCGCCATCTCTAGGTACTTATGGGACCACCCTCGTATTTATTGGTTATTTTTAAAAATTGCGATGAGTTTGTCAAAAATTTTGAAAGAAAAATACGAATTTTGCATATTGTCACATCTCAAAATTTTAGCAGCACCTTTTGTCTAACTTCGCTCATTTTTTTCCATTGTAGCTATAATAAAATATTTCTAAAAGATACGGGTGTCATCGTGTAGATTTTATTTAAAAAAGAATAAGCAAAAATGTTTGTTTTTAAAACATGTAAACTTCTTTTGGTATTAACTGTATATTTTGCTGAATATTTAAGAATATTAGCTTACAAAAACGACACAATATCGAACAATATTTTGATTGGTACATATTTTCGTATATATTAAAAGACTTTTTACATTCACCGCAAGTATTTCATATTGAAATAAATCCAACGTATAATTGCTTTACCAAAATTAGACAACAAAGCATAGAGAAAAACCTAGTTGTGTATGCAAATATAGCTTATGTATAATTCATGCGGCTCCATTCCAATAATAAAACAGCCCTGTACGCATATGAAAACTATTTACATAAATATGTATGCATGTATATACAGATATATCATTACATGTTGTATAACTGTAATGTTTTTGTTTTAGTTCGTTTAAATGTAAAAAAAATAACGGCAACTCATGCAAAATGATTTAACAAACCAGACAAACGTGCAGATGAAATCAATCAAGACAATAGAAAGCAACAAACAAGGCTCAGTAACAAAACATAACCTATTTTCAATATTCTACACATATACAGTGCGTACATACCCTGTACCATGTCGCAACCTACGGTAAAAGCAATACTTATTAAATTAATACAGAAATTTACACAAAATAATGTTAACGAAAAATCGAAATGAAAAAAATTAATGTGTGATTTTATAGTGACACAAATGGTGAACATATGCACATGAACGATTTATTTTTGTATTAAATAAAAAAAAATTATTACAAGTGCTAAATACAGAACGTATTAGGTGCGCAACTAAGTTCTCGCTGTTTTTTTGGTGAAAATGCAACTTCATTGTGAATAAATGTTTACAAATGAATCATTCAAAATATTGCCCGTCGCTAGCGACAACTTTTTCCCATCTTTCTGGCTGAGCTCGAATACCGTCACGGTAGAAGTGTTCGTCTTTTGAGGCTATCCACGAATCAAGCAATTTTGAGATGTCTTCATATGAGCGGAACTGCTGATTAGCCAGACCATGTGCCATCGAACGGAACAAGTAAAAATCGAACGGAACAAGTAAAAATCGAACGGAACAAGTAAAAATCGAACGGCGCAATATCTGGGGAATATGGCGGGTGGGGTAGGACCTCCCATTTGAGCGTTTCTATGTAGGTTTCTTTGGCAACGTGAGGCCGAGCGTTGTCAAGCTGTAGAATCACTTTTTCGTGCCTCTGCTCGTATTGTGGCCGCTTTTCGCGCAATGCTCGGCTCAATCGCATCAATTGAGTTCGATACCGTTCCCCAGTGATGGTTTCGTTCGGTTTCAACAGATTATAATAAATAACACCAAATACACAGCAAAACCTTCGCATCGTGAATAATCAGCCGAACCGACGACGTAGAAACATGACCGCGCAGTCCCCATGATTTTGTTCTCTTTGGGTTGCTGTAATGAATCCATTTTTCATCACCCGTAACGATGCGATGAAGAAAACCCTTTCGTTTTTTGCCGCTGGAGCAGTTGTTCACAGGCGAAAAAACGACGCTCAACGTCTCTTGGCTTCAAGTCATAAGGAGCCCAAGTTCCTTGTTTTTGAATCATTCCCAACGCATGCAATTGCTGGGAAATGGCTTGGCGGGTAACTCCTAATGCTGAAGCAAGCTCTTTTTGCGTTTGGCACGGATCCTCATCGAGCAATGTCTCTAATTCAGCGACCTCGAAGGTTTTTGGTCTTCCTTCACGCGAACGGTCGTCAACATCGAAATCACCGTCTTTGAAGCGACGGAACCAATCACGGAACGTTGTTTCACTTAGGGCAGCATCTCCGTAGACTTTTTGGAGTTCTCGATGCGCTTCAGTCGCCGTTTTCTTCGAATGAAAGAAGAAAAGCAACACTTCCCGCAAATGACGATTATTTGGCACAAAATCAGACATTTTCACACAACCAAAAGTATATGACGCAAAAATAAAATCACTAATGTGTAAAAGCGGTTTGTTTACCATATGTCTAAGCTTGGTTCATGACGTTTTGGTTATGTCACAGTCGACCAGCACTTACTACTGGAGCCATCTCTTGAAAAACAGCGAGAACTTAGTTGCGCACCTGATATTTCATAGAAGTTTAGAAACAAATACGTCCAAAGTTTTAATGCTTGCTCTTTTATTTGGAATTATCTAAGCGGGTCGCGTACCGTGACTACCCAGAATATAAGCGCCACATTGAGAACTTCTATTTTTTTTATGTCGATTAACACAATTCAAAAACATGCAAATAAACCGAAAAATATGGCTATCTATTATGTAGTTCGCGGGCTGATCCCTTTGGTCCGCCCCTGATCCATTTATAAACCAAAACAATTATTTATCTTCGCGTTGTATTGTAATCCGCTATGTATAGACTGACAATACAAACTTACAAGTCTGAACCTGTTCAAGTGTGCCTACAGTAGACGCCCGAGGACGGGAGAGTTACGTATCAGAATCAAAATGGATCGTGTCGAGCAACGAGCGGTGATTAAATACTTGCGTTTAAAAAAAGATGACCCCAACTCAAATTCACCAAGAATTGATGAATACATTAGGGGAATCTGCAGTATCATATGCTATAGTCAAAAGGTGGTGTCGTAAGTTTAAATGTGATAGATAGTCGTGTACAGACGAGCATGCAGGTGGAGCGCCTATAACCGCTACTACTTAAAAAAGATGAACCCAACTCAAAATCAGCAAGAATTGGTGAATACATTAGGGGAATCTGCGGTGTCAGATGGTATAGTCAAAAGGTGGTGTCGTAAATTTAAATGTGATAGATAGTCGTGTACAGACGAGCATGCAGGTGGAGCGCCTATAACCGCTACTACTTAAAAAAGATGAACCCAACTCAAATTCAGCAAGAATTGGTGAATACATTAGGGGAATCTGCGGTGTCAGATGGCATAGTTAAAAGGTGATGTCGCCAGTTTAAATGTGGTAGACCGTCGTATACAGACGTATGTGTATGCAGGTGGAGCGCCTATAACCGTCACTACCTAAGAAAATGTTAAAAAGATCCATGATCTCGTGCTGTAAGATCGACGTGTGACAACTAGACAACTAGTTGCAGATATTAGTCTCTCGTTCATGATATATAATATAATTACTGCCGAATTAAACATGAAGAAATTTTCCGCAAGATGGGTACCACGAATGTTAACAAATGCACACAAGGAAACTCGAAAATATATTTGCAGTCGTCTTGTAACGCGGTATAGACACGATAAAGAAAGTTTTCTTGCAAGATCTGTGACAATGGACGAATCCTGGATTCATCATTATGATGTAGAGACTAAAATACAGAGTAAGGAGTGGACACATCGAGATTTAACACCGCCGAGAGAATTCAAGATGCAACCTTCAGCAGGGAAGGTCACGCTATCCGTATTTTGGGATGCTGAAGGCGTAATTTTAGCAGATTCCTGCAGAAGGGGGCCGCAGCTATAGGTGCTTATTATACCAATTTAATTCCCAAATTACGTGACACGATAAAAGCAAAACGTCAGGGGAAATTGCGCAAAGGTGTTCTCTTGCATCAGGATATCGCAGCCAGTCACAGGTCCGCAACTGCAACAGCTGCAATGGCTCAAGCAAGCTTCGAATTAGTTGAACATCCACCATATTCGCCAAATTTAGCCAAAACTTAAAAAACACTTGCCTGATAAACGATTTCCATCAAATAATGATGTGATACGTAATATTTCTTATATGGATGCTATTCTTCGAAATTTTTCACACAGTTATTTACAATTCATGGGTACCATAATGGTCACTATATTCCGCATATTATTTTGTTTATTGCTAAGTAAAACAACTGATATATATGTAAAGCGATTCTATTGTTGCCGAGGAAAATTTGTCGCATTTCATATTGTTTCTGTAGACGATTACACTTTGACCGGAAGACATCTTTCAATACGTTATCATAAATGTTTTTTCGTGCGCTAAGGATTGTTAGTATCGCCTTACTAATTCACGTAGGTGGATGTACCAAGTTGCCTTTAACTTATTTAAGACGCCTAATTACGTGAAAGTTTTACAGGCACGTACGATGAAGGCTTTGTATTCTTAGTTGCTCTAATGTACCTACTAAAAGTAAACGCTTTCTTTGTTTTAAAAATTAAACACAGGACAGTTGCCACTTGTCTTATTAAGTCGGAGTAATTTAGTTGTTAGAATGCATTCACATATATTTATCTTAAAAATCTCAACAAGGGATTGCTCATTGCGAGCGAATTATACAGTTAATTATCAAATAATATTTAATAACAATATTGAATATGAAATATACAGGTGTCACCGAATTAAATAAGCTCGAAATTTGGATAACTGTTGATCGTCATTACGAAACAAATCAGTAAAACGCTTAATTAAAAGAAGGGAAATTAAATCCCTTGCCATATCAATGTTCGTATTTTGTATATTTCTTCCGACAAGTTGCTATCATCAGCAAGTAATTAATCACAGTGTCGCACCTGGAGCTACGATAAAGCTTGTACACAATCACAGTGCACAAAAACCAACCAAATAAACACAGATTTAAATTTCACACAGTTTATTATATTTTTCCTAGTCTTAAAACGAACACTTAAACTAAGATTATACCCCTTCTTTCACTTATGGACACTTTCCTTTAACGGCCGTTTATTTCTACGAAGTCAAAGAAGCAAAAAATATATTATCGGAACCTCATCCGTGTTTAACACATGGTTTATGTTCTTTGTAATGTATATTTCATTGCTATCTAATTCACGATAATTATTTATAATTTTGATCAAATGTAGACAACCCGCGGTTACACTATGATTATTTTCTAGCACGTGTTTCGCTAAACTTGATTTCTCAGGTCGATTAAATTTGATGTGACCATATGTGCTTTATACCGGGTTCCTATCGAACGTTTAATCTAACTAATGTATTGTTTACAATCTAGGAATTATTCCGTAAATCCCCGATTTCTTATTTAACTTGAATTTATCTTTCGCATTTCCTAAAAGAGTTTTAATAATGTTTCTGGACGGAAATGTAGCTTGAAACCCGCGCTCTTTAAAAACGCTATTTACATCGACTGTTTAACCTTGAAGAAAAACAAATACCATTTCTACAAACCAACGATTGTACACGGTCTAAGCGTTAATGACGACCGAACATTACAATTTAGCAGCTGGCACCTATAAAAATACGAAGACGATACAGATGAAATACGATTTACAAATTGTAGCGTATTCAATAGGTATAACTATCATCATTGGTCTACTAAACATTCACATTTGGTAAATTAAAGATTTCAAATTCGAGTTAATTCTAACCAATGATGCGATTTAATTTGTATGAAATTTTATTTACATTTTTTTTCGAGTTTCTTGTCGTTTTATATAATCACTTAGGCCCTTTCATCTCTGTTAACAGATATTTATGGCTACTAACAAACGAGAGATTCCTCCTCTTTATTAACGGAAGGACTTCATTTTAAATACTTTTCTTCAGCGATGTTTCTCCATAATTGGATTGGACCTTTCTAAGTTGGTTTTAATATTGGTTTATTCATTATGTACTGGCAGCTGCGATTTCTTGCCTAATAATCAGTACGTTTTTTGAATATTTGTGATCGAAATCGTTTCTTTACTCTTTACATACCCGTCCCATCGTAGTTGCCTGTTAAAATTCATTTTCAAATTTTTTACAGTGTTGTAGAACGAAATGAAAGCAGTGCTGATTATCGGGATTCGTGTTTGACATTCACTGATCTGTTTTTGACTTGTTTATCCTCTAGCTTACGTTGTAACAAGTTTCTTGCAGTTTCATTAATTTTATTTCCACTGGTCATGATGGTTATGTATCATCTGCATAAGTGACTATTGCAATGTCTTGGAATATCAAAAGTGTAGGATTAGATAGTGTATTGAGGTATCTTGAGGTACACCCGCTTATATTTCTTTCGCATCTGGATACGGTTGTTCTAATTTTATTCTACCGGATACTACGATTTTAGTGTCTCAAAAAATTGACTTGGAAACATATTTTTAAGCTTATGAATCGTGCCTCTATATATTAGGCCTTATCAAACATGTTAAAGACATCCAAGAAACTAGCTTCTCTTCATGGGATGCTTTTAATTCAGTTGTAATACTGTGAACCTGATCGATAATTGAGAGTTAGCCTTCTAAATTAATATCCAAGAAAATGGCAAACGACAATTACTTTTCCTTTTATATGATTTTTCTATTGTAGCTGCAATTTTGTAAAACTGATTGATGATTGAGAGTTAATATACTAAATCTAAACTGATGTTCTGGTATTGTTTTTTCTTTTTTTTTTTGGTATTAATATTTTTAAAAAGTTCTTTATGCAATTTATATCCAGTTGAACGAGGTTCGCCTTCAAAAATTGAAACGTGATTTAGATCAGTTAACGCCAATTATAAGGGATATTAGCAGATTAGCAGATTTAAGAACTTGGGTTGTCAGAAGTTACCACAAGCGAAAAGGAAATCTACAAAAAAAATCTTTCGAAATAGCAACCACTGAGTTATCAGCCTTCTAGTGTATTTTTCAGATTATTCACAAACACCTCGTATATCTTAAACAACTTCAAACACTTCGATATCGTGGCAAATGTCAAACGTGACCGAAACTTTCGGTCATCAACAACGATACAGGTGTTCCCGCAACTAACACGTTATTAATCGCTGCAATAAATTACTCCTTGTTTAAGCAAGGTACTTATTGCAACGCGTCGAGGCCGGAATATTCTAAGCATACGGTCCCCTTAAATTACAATACATTAGGACACATTAAATAAACGCCTATCTTTATCGAATTAAACTAAAACGATGTTAGCTTTATATAATCCTCGCCAATAACAATAAACTACCGACTTATGGACAATATATAACAGCGCTAACAATAGTTTAATAGCCCGAAAGCATCTTGAAGCTATTTTATTTATTTCGAAACGCGTGAAAACTTCCCATTTAATTTGTGGTCAAGTGATTTAACATCTGTCCGAAAAGAACAAGTTCGTTTGGTCAACAATGTAGGTAGGTAGGTGGCTTGTTTGTAAGACGAAAATTTATTCAGATATTACGTTTTTTTCTTGATGTTTATTTGTTATTTCTTAACAAGAAGAACAAATTGTGGATTTCGCAAAAGCGACCACGCAATTTTTTTGTCTAAGTACAATAATGGGAAGTTTGTTATATATATTGTTAAGACATCGGACGAATTATTCTTTGAACCTCATATTTAATGTGAGGTCATCATTCTTTTTAGTAGTGTTCATAAAAAAATATAATAAAGGAGATCAAAGCGGACCACAAAAAAGACAAACAAAGAACCAACATCAAGATCATAATCTCCTTCATCTTGGGAATTGTGTGAATGGCAAAAAATGTAAATTATATTACGAATTTTTATTGAATCTTTGTGAGTGACATACTGTAGACATATGACAGGTAAGGTTAAAGAAGATTTATGAGAATAAGTATACATAAATATGATAAAAGTAAATAATATCATACCAAACCTATTTGAATATTAAGTGCATTATGGGCTCGTAAAATATTTTCACGTAACATAACGTGAATAAAATAATAACGGATACAAAAAATTACTCTATTTTATGATTCCAACGTATATATTCATATTACCAGTTCCAAGATGAAGGGCGCCACGAAAGTTGTAAAATAAGCAAGTTCTAATTCCTAAGTAGCAAACGAACGGAGAAAAACAATTGCCCATTACCGTTCCTTCCTCCAAAACAATCGATACAAGCAATTTATATGCTTACCATTCCACTCGGTTACAAAAAATTTAAAGAACGCGGATTTCAAGTTACATTTCGGCCTAGGAACTCTTCCCTCTTAAGAAATGCGAAAGACCAAGTCGAGTTAAATCAGAAGTTCGAGATTTATGAAAAAAAAATGCCGAGATTGTAATAAACAAGACATGGATCAAACTAAAAGGGCAATAGAAACCCGGTATAAAGAATATATTTCGCACATAAAGTTTAATCGGCCTGAGAAATATAGTTTAGCGAAACACATGGTAGAAAATAATCGTAGTGTAGCCGAGGATTGTCTACATTGGGTCAATGTAAATAATTACGTTGAATTGGACAGTTATGAAAGCTCCTGGAAGATGCGACAGATAAATAAGATCCATAAGAAGTAGCACGGGTGAACTTTAGTAAGAGAGTTAGTTTGAACACTAGGAAGTATTTTAAATTGTATGAGAAATAAATTAGTACGTGTTTGGTTGTTGGCAGAGAATGTTGTGCAGTATGATTCTGTGTTTTACCGTGCATGATGACAATTTGTTGTCGAAATACGTATACAGAATATGAACGATGGTGCGATAAGAAGTTTCGTTTACCTTCTTTAATTAAGTGTTTTATGACAAAGTTTAACACATATTTTGTAACCATCCGCTGTAATAATTACTTATAATCGTCTAGGCATCGAATCGACCAAATTACTGCACACATTCGGCCTTAGTTTCTGTAATTCTTCAGATAGAACATATTTTAAATAATTTTTACTGGAAATTGTACGTTGTTTAACTCGTACCTTCAACTCCTGCCACAGGTGTTTTATCTAGTTTACAACTGGAGGGTGTGGTGGTGTTTCCAGTTGATAAGATGTATTGTACAACAACCATTCGCGAACAAGATAGAAGGTTTCGGCTTATTGTCTTGTTGAAAGTAGTACTAGTCTGAAAGATTCATTTTAGCTGCATTTGGTTTAAATGTTCAGATAAAATGTTTAAATATATATATTTATCTATTATTTGATCAATAAATTTCGAACTCCCAATGTCACCATATAGTCCCAAATGCTTCCGTCACCATGCTTCACAGTAAATTTAAGATTTTCTTGTTTTAACACAGTTCCTTGTTTTCGTCATATCAAATATCGCTTCTATTTGAACTCCACAGATTAAATTTACTTTCGTTTGAAAAAACAACGCGATGCTAAAACTTTATAGGATATTTCCACTATTAATGAAAGGTTGGTAGACATCATCTTTTTAGTTCTTTCTTGTAGTACACTACGCAACTTACGTTTTGAGACGATCTTCCTTAATTTTCTCTAATATCAACCATTCTTTGTGATCAATCAGTATACGTGGCTGGCAAGATCATCTGCTGTTTTGATTTTTGTTTCTATTAATGATATATTACACTGTATAGTATGCATTGGCTGTTATCGAAAATTGCACCAATTCGTAGAAAAACATTTATTATCATTATGTAACTAATAATTATTTTTCTATGTCCTAAGCTCGTTATCTTTTTCTTCCCACTCATCTTTACCGAATCACACGTGATGGCTTAACAAGCACAACTAAACATCCACTAACTCATTGTATACAGTATTACGGGTGTGACCTTTCAGGTTTATTTGTGGGAATTCCCTTTTTCCTGATGCATGGATACATTTTCTCCACAGAATTTTGATGTCTTCTACAAAGATATTTATGTTGGCACTAAGTTTATATTATCTTGCAACTATTAAAATACTATCTTGTATTATGTTATGAACCCACAAATTAATGCTTAATAAAAATCACTTGACCATTTTGTTTAAATTGGTTACTGTCTGAATACTTCACTATTGTGCTGATAAAGCGAAAACCAAATTATAAATTTATAAAATTTCGTTTTGAATTTAATTGGAAAATGATTTCTTTTTTAATGAAATTTGGAGTAATATTAGCAAGCAAGAGATTTCTTTGGAACTATGTACAGATGATTGATTGACGATTTTCAAAATCTCTAAAATACGCGTTCCAAATAAAGTCAAAAGATGCACAACCGTAGTGCCTTAAATAATTCCAATATTATGTCAGAGATTTAGTATTACTTAGAATAGAATAGAATGGTAAGAAGTTAAATTATACAACCACCTTTTGCTATTTAATTAAAAAAAATAGAAGAGAATGATGATGATGACATAGAATGTATTAATGATTTTACATTGCTTTGTAATAACTTGCCTTTGGTAGAGCGGCCAGGCATTGCTGCTTGACATCCCAGACGAGTTGGTCCCGAGGAAACTGGAGGCACTTTTGAACGTTCAATTCCGGTACGTGGACGCGCACCAGGAGATAGCCCTCCTCGGGACCTCTTTCCCCGTCCTCCTCCATTGGTTGCACTATCTGTTCACATCTGAAACAAAACAGAAAATGGTTAACATTTTACACAAATTTTGAATATGATCTTTCCATTTCAAGAACTTATCACGTAATTACCAATAAACAAAAACTACTGTGTACAGCATATGTGGGCAATAACCGACACGCGGGTCGGATCCGGCCCGCTGTAAGATTTGATCCGGTCCGCGAGACATTGTCGTATTATTTCATGTCTGATATCTATCGCTAAAAATTATGAACACTACTTTAAAATGCATTACTTTTAAACGCGGCCCGCGAACGTATTTGCACATTAAAGTTTGGCCCACAACATGTCAAAGGTTGCCCATACCTGATGTACAGGACGCAAGAAATTACCAAGTTCCACATTGGTAGGAACTTCAGCAAAGGTATTACATCTAATTAATATTACATTTGTCTATGTTCAGATTATTTCATGCCAGCAAGTTTTGAACTGTTCCTAGTTTCAAGTTCTTTCAACGACCTTATTTAAAGAAGCACTTACTAGCTTCAAGACACAACAATGTACTATCAAAGTAATATCAAAAGTGGTGTTAAATACATAGGAAAAGTTTGAACTTTACAAAGTACGTGTAAAATCCATGCTTTACATCTTGTGGCAGAAATTATTCGTAGATGTTATTCAGAGATAGATGCTTTAATTGCAAGTTGGGAAACAGTATATCACAAGTCCAAACGTATTCAAAAATTTCAAATTGTGTCTGCATATTCATAAACGACTACAGTTGATTCTTAAACGTTGGGCACCATGGTTATAGACGTTTTACTCTCATAAATATGTTGACGATAAGAATAAAGTGGTTTTAAAATTCGATCCGAAAGAAGCGCTCCACTATCATAAAGATTTTGAAGATAAAGTGGTTTTAAAAATCGATTCGGGAAAAGCTGCAGCTATCAAGAAAAACCAGGCAAAATTTCAAGGTAGGTTAAAACAGATTTACAAACTATTTATAACGATTGATTCGACTAGTATAGGGAATAGAAAAATCAGAAAATTCTTCGTTGTCATTAGTAAAATTAGTGTAAAAACTGAATGCTATTCACATACAGCTATACGCTGTAGTAAATGAAAAAAATGATTGTGTTTTAGAAAAGTTTGAAAGTGTTTTCGACTATTTCAATTATGCAAATATTACATCATTAGATGTACAAGGTCTGAACATTTTCCCCACGGCGCACTCGGTTTGCGGAAACATATCTTATACTTCAAATATTTAACAAATTCTATCCAACTTGTGACTTTATGGAAAACGTTTAAAACGGTACGTGTTTCATTCACTACATCAAATCACTATTTACTATTTATTTAATTGTATGTACCTACTATACGTCACAGACCTATAGCACACAGTTCGATGTCGCCTCTTTAAAAATGAATAACTTCTATTACGTTAAAAATATAAAAACGCACCTGAAATATTGAATATTCTTCATGTTCTTTGTATGTATTGATCTATCATTCTTCATTGTCTTCATGCATATATTTTACATTGCCTGTTTTAGGTCAGTTCCACGAAGCCCACATATAAATATCCTAACGAAATGTGGAATAATACCTTCACTATACCGACGTATTCACACAAAACGTATGTTTTAAGTGCTGCTTGAAAAATGACGGACGTGTCGAGGTCATAGGTCGACTATTTTTGTGTGTAGTGGAGATTGTTTCGTGACTTTAAACAATTTCTTAGGGAAATTTATTGCTATTGTGAATATTGCCAGCGTCTATGAACAAATAATGTATCCATAATTAGTTTGATTACGGAAAATACTAGAAATAGTTTCGGATATTAAAAACACGATTGTAGGGACAATTTGTACATATGCTGTTTAAAATATCATTCGTAGAAAGTAGTGAATTTGTAATCTGTGAGTTCCGAACAACTGTTTTATCTAAATACGAGAGAGCGTTTTTATATTCGCGGAATGGGGGACAAGGGGTGGAAATAAAAAAACCAAATTATTTTTCTTTTTCAATATATTCACCTGCAAGACTGATACATTTTTCACATCTTTCAATTAATTTATTTATACCCTCATAAAAAAATGATTTCTCTTTATCTGCAAAATACGCCGAAACTGCCTCCTTGACTTCATCATCGGCAGTAAATTTTTTACCCCGCAGCTCTTTTTTCATTTTCGGAAACAGGTAATAATCACTCGGGGCCAGGTCTGGGCTGTAGGGTGGGTGATTCACAATTTCGAAGCCCACCTTATGCAGGGCAGCTAACGCAACGCGGCTCTTGTGGACGGGCGCGTTGTCGTGCAAAAGCAGCACACCTTTTGTCAATTTTCCCCGTCTTTTCTCTTTAATGGCTTCTTTTAGTCGCTCTAATATTGAAGCGTAATATTCTCCGGTTATAGAAACACCTTTATCTTTATAATCAATCAACAATATTCCTTCCGAGTCCCAAAATACCGTTGCCATGGGTTTCCCAGCTGATTGTGACACTTTAAATTTCGTGGGAGGTGCTGTGCCCTTTTTATGCCACTGCATGGAGTCTTGTTTGGACTCAGGTTCATAATGATGAACCCAAGTTTCGTCTCCAGTAACAATTCCACTCAATACACCATCCTTGTCTTCATTACAGAGGTCCAAAAATGCACGCGAACACTCTACGCGCTGTTGTTTTTGCGGCGGCGTGAGCATTCTCAGCACCCATCTTGCGCTGACCTTAGACATGCCGAGATGATCGTGTAGGATTTTAAAAATTGTTGTATCGGATACTCCAACCATTTCTGCGAGTTGTTTCTTCTTTAGTCGAGCATCTTCGAGTACAATTTGTTCAACTTTTTGGATAAGTGCTGGCGTGGTCACCTCAATGCTCCTGCCTAGCCTCGGGTCGTCTTCAAGGGATTCCCTTCCTCGTTTAAATAAACTATGCCACTTGTACACCATGGTTTTTCCTGGACAAAAGTCGTCGTAAACCAATGACATCTCATTCATTATGGTCGCGACTGATTTTCCTTGCCTGGTAAGGAACTTTATAACGGCACGATATTCGATTTTTTCCATATTTCACTTTTCACTCCTGATTATGTTACTTGGTTGACGACAGCTCAAAGACTAACTGTCTAATAACAATGAAACTTCGTATTTATACTAATCATGAGTCGCTGCACAGGCCACGCCCCCAATGCGCCTACTCACCCCTCTACAAACCGCTCATTTCGCGAATATAAAAACGCTTCCTCGTAAATCCGAAACTTTTTATTTCGACGAAAATCATGGTTTTTTTGAAGGCTGATTTTTCAAATTAAGGTTGTTCTAACACATGACTTTTGAAGCTTGAATATATGATCCGATACGGTTACCCCAAAATGTGTAATAAACACTAAGGTTAAGAGGCTACAAACAAATATCACAGGGGGATGTTAGGAGGCAGCACAATCAAAAAGAAACGAGATTTAAAAGCACGTAGAGTTAGGAATGAAATCAGGAGAGGAAATTATAAAAGACAAAAAGGTGGGACAGTTTTGCCAAAATCTGTTTTTAAATATTTAGAAAATGCAGTGCATAGCGAGAAGCAATGAAAAGATAGAAATGAACATAATAGTTGGCGGTGAAAACATAGAACAGGTTAACAGTTGTAACTAGGATCAGCAATGGACAGTAAACTGAAATAAAAGGATATAAGAAGCAAGTAATATTGGGTCTGGGAAAAAGTTCGTGGCGTTTTTTCAGTAAAATTCAACTGGTCCCCGCATGGCGCGTGGACGAATTCATTTAAACCGAATATGCTCCATTATTATCGACAATGTTTCGCCATTTTTTTGGTAGATCCATGATCCCATCGGTGAAAAACTTCTGTGGTTTCTGGTCGAAAAACTGAATCAAGTAGTTTTCACAGGCTTCTTTTGAAACCAACTTAATTCCATTGAGAGAGTTCTGCAGAGATCGAAACAGATGATAGTCAGAGGGTGCTATATCCGGACTGTAAGGTGGGTGCATCAAAACTTCCCAACCAAACTCTCTCAATTTTTGACGGGTCATCAAAGAAGTGTGTGGTCGGGCGTTGTCATGATGGAAGACAACACCTTTCCTATTAATCAATTCGGGCCGTTTTCTTTCAATCGCCTGGCGTAATCTCTCTAGTTGTGCACAGTAGAGTTGAGAATCAATCGTCTGACCAGTTGGAAGTAGCTCGTAGTGGACGATTCCCCTCCAGTCCCACCATACACACAGCATCACTTTTTTTGGCGTCAATGTTGGCTTAGCGAACGCTTGTGACGGCTCACCATCCTTTATCCACGATCTTTTACGCTTCCGATTATCGTACGTAATCCATTTTTCATCTCCGGTTATTAAACGTTTCAGAAACGGCTCGATTTCATTCCGTTTCAGCAGCGCATCGCAGATGTTAATTCGGTCCATCATGTTTTTCACGCTCAACTCATGAGGAACCCATACGTCAAGCTTTTTTTTGTAACCAGCTTTGTGTAAATGGTTCAAAACAGTTTTGTGGTCAATGCCTAGCTCCATGCCAATATCGACACTGCTGATATGCTTATCTTGTTGGACTTTTTCAAGAATTTCATCAGATTTTTCAGTGATTGGACGACCGCAGCGTGACTCATCTTTCACATTGAAATTTCCAGAACGAAAGCGAGCGAACCATTTCCGCGCAACAGATTTCGATAAAGTACCTTCACCGTACACAGCACAAATTTTATCACAAGCCTGCGCAGCGTTCTTCCCCTTATCATAATAATATTGCAGAATATAGCGAAATTTCTCATTATTCTTCTCCATTTTCAAGTGCGAATAACTTTCCAACCACTGCACCGATTACAATGTTTCTACGCTCAAACTAACGTTCGGAAGGTCATCTAAAAAACGAGCCGTCGGTGGTGTCGCTGTCACTTGTTGTTCTTTAGTTATCGGCAACCAATGCCATCTATCGGGAAAAACGCCACGAACTTTTTCCCAGACCCAATATTTACCATGCAATACTGTACACAAGACATATGTACCTTCCGGTATTAATAGATGGAGAAGAAAACTGAATTTTTAGAAAAACACAAAAATGAAATATGACAAAATGATGTCGGGAGTCAGACGAATTAAAAAGAAAAGAAATGAAAAAACATGAGAAGGAGAGTTACGAGTCAAATCGGCAAAGCAAATTCTAAAAGAAAGAAAGTTGGGATGGTTGAAAAAAAAGCGACTGAAACAGATATTGGAAAGCAACATTTGTTAGAAAAGAACAAGGAAGGCCTAAACGAAGGCAGAAGGGTGATAGATGAATGGAGGAAATTTATAAAAAAAAGGGGGAAGGAGATAGCAAGGGCTCTGAATGAATCTTTCATTGCTTTAAGGTAATGGAGGAAAAGGATTATGATGACGAGCTATGATTTAGTATTTTGTTAGGTTAGAGCTTCCGTTTTACGTTGCGAAGGCTAAATTCGACAATTTTTGTTCTATGTTTCCACCGTCATCTAGATGAAGACATAGAACAGGTTAATAGTTTTAAATACTTAAGATCAGTAATCGGTAGTAATCGATGCTGATGATGACAACTGTCGAAACAAGTTGTCGAAATACGTATACAGAATACGAAAATTAATGTGGCAAGAGGTTATATATCAACCTTCAGTGATCAAATGGATAGCAAAGTAAAATAAAAAGATACAACAAGCAAATACTATGTACTATACAATACAGTACACAAGACACATGTATCTTTCGGTATTAATACATGGAGGAGAAAACTGGATCCTTACGGAAGAGCCAAGAAACGGCAAACGAAGTGGAATATGACAAAAAGGTGTCAGGAGTCAGAAGAATTGGAAAGAAAAGAAATGAAAAAATACGACATGAAGAGTTAGGAGTCAAATCAGCATTAGTATAGATGGTTAAAGAAAAGCAAGTGAAACAGATTTGAAAGGTAAAACTTGTTAGAGAAAAACAAAGAAGGCCTAAACGAAGGTGGAAGGGTGATATTGAAGAATGGAGGAAAATTATAAAAAAGGGGAAGGAGATAGCAAGAGCTCTGAATGAATCTTCGACACCTTAGCGTAATGGAGGAAAAAGATTATGATGAGTAATTATTTAATATTTTGTTAGGGTGAAGCTTCTATTTTATGTTGCAAAGACAAAATTCGACAAATTTGTTTTGGCGAAAATAGGAGTTTTTTTCAAAGGAGTATACTCGAAAAATGTGATGACGTACTAACAAATGCTCGCGTGCTGACATTTTTTTTTTGAGCGTCGAAATTGATCTAAGTTAGGTTTGTGAGATTAAAAACTTAGAAAACCATAAAAAATGAGAACTTTTGGTTTTGTAAATGGATTATCCTTAAAGTTTTAATCGATTTTGCTATATAAAGTTAGAATTTTACTTCAGAATTTATATGTTGTGTACTTCCAAGGCTATGTCCGAAATTTTTCTATTTTGGCGAATAATTGCATATTAACAAATGCCTTTCTTGCCGTAAAGGGAAATATAATCAGCTATTGTTTATGAGATTGTTGTGACAACTAGTAAAAAATCGAAGGCGAGTTATGTTTATTTTTGCTGTTATAAAACTATTGTTGGAAACATTAAAGTTTGCCAGTGTATCAATAACGCTGTAAAAGACGAACATATATCGACATTTAATATCATCGGTAATGATATCATCGGCAGTCACATACGCTGAAGAAAGAAAGGGTGCAAACGCTACTTCTTGTCAAGAAATCGTGAAAAAATAGAAACAGGCGTATGCAGAGTATGTGTATTATGCACATATGTGTCACGTATAATACAGATAAAATAGTGTTCCTATATCGTTATATTCTTTGTATTTTATCGCTGTTATTTGTTATTATTCTAACAGCTAATTTATCATATTTATTTCATCATCCATGTAAGTTTGCATTTGGATATCTTACGTAGGCAGCTTTTACATTTGTTTTTTACAAGTTTACAAGTTATGTATACAGTACATTATCGCATCTGAGAGCAATATTAATATAGTATTTAATTTGACATCGTCACTTCTTGTCGACATCTTATTTCATACGACAGTAATCACATGATCGGAAAATATTCCTGGCTTTAACTATATACTTTATTACATTTATTTAAATTATGTAAAATATTTAAATAAAATCAATTTAGAAAAAAACACCGCAGGCATTTTAATTATTTAAAACAAAAAACATGTCATTATATATTCTTCAGTCCAGGCAAAGCAACGAATACTTTTTTTATTTGAACTTTAATCTTTATTACTTTATGAATTTGCAGTATACTTAGATACACCAGTTTGATAACCAATCTTGATTGTCTCGTATAGAAAAAAGCAGTAGCATGTACTTTGTCATGTTTATATTTAGTCAAAATTATTTTGTATTTGAGACCTCCTTGACCTTTCATCTTCGAAATTCATATTCTCCAAGGGGAACTGGACAAATTTACTGTATAATATGGTGATATCAATTTCACATTACATAATAGAATGCGTCCGTGTAATTTTCAAAAATACGAATACGTTTTTTAAGAAAAACAGATACACAAGCTGGGAACGTGTAATTATAAATGTATTTGTAGTCGGTTACTAATAAATTATTTCCAGTACACATGTAATTTATTTAACAGTTACGTGTTCAATAAATTATTTTAACGATAATTGGTTAAAATATATGCATCCATATAATAAGACACTAACGAGAATGGAGAAGTTAAAAGTTAAAAGATGGAATATATATTACTATTATTCGTATGGTAGGTATAATTAACAACAATTAACCAGATGTTCACCGAAAACCGCCGCGTATATCGTAACAATCGAAATTAACTAGTATTTATTTGATGATTATTGTATTTAGTCCGTTCAATTACGTCAATAATTGATGGGGACAGAAATTGACGGAATTTCGTTTTTATGCTTTGTAATTTACGAAATATAAAAGTCAAGTAACGACTGTAAAAAAAAAGCGACGCAAGAAGACGCGAACAAAGTGCGTTTGATGTGCTGCGTTCAGCTTGCAACGTACCCTTAATATTTTGAGTTAAATTTAGAACACGCTATACGAAATCAACTTTTTTTGACTACGTTCTAAGTACTATTGAAATAATTCGGTCTTTACTTTATGAACATTCATGTTGTCAATTATGATTTAGTTTGAAAAATTGTGACGTACTTTTTCTATTGTCTATTTTCTATGTCATGTAATTCATGAATATCAAAAAAAACATAAATTAGTTAAAGTAGTTGGTAATTAAATTAAATAACCCTACGACAAGGGTTTCAATTAAATAGAATTCAAGCACGTGAAATTTAAAATAAATACGTCAATATTACAAATGCTACTGTAGATTTGAGCAAATATTAACAACTATTAGGAGGAAGTCGAAAATCAGAATCGGGAGCTCTTGGTTGATTTTTGCTGCCAGATACGAGGGTAGTTTGACAAGTAATGAGAATGGAAAAGAAAAACGAATTTTTTAAATACGAAATAATTTTTATTTTTCAATATATTCTCCTAAAAGAGCAATACGTTTATTCCAACGGTGCTCCAATGCCCTTATGCCATCTCTAAAATGCGATTATGGCAGGCTTGCAAAATACTCATTTACGAAGATGATAAGCTCGTCATTAGACGAAAATTTCTTTCCACCTAGTGCCGTTTTCAATTTTGGAAAAAGGTGGAAGTCGGAAGGGGCTAGATCCGGCGAATAAGGCGCATGCGGTAGTAATTGGAAATGCAACTCGTGGATTTTGAACATCGCAACTGTGCTTGTATGCGAGGGAGCGTGGTCTTTGTGAAACAGAATCTTTTTCTTTGCCATTCCTAGCCGTTTAGCACGAATCTCAACATTTAATTTTTGTAGAAGTTCTGCATAATATTGTCCGTTTATTGTGGCACCTTTCTGAAGGTAATCAATGAGCAAAATGCCCTTTGAATCCCAAAAAATTGATGCCATCACCTTGTTTGCCGATAAAGTGGTTTTTGCTTTCTTTGGAGGTGCAGAACCACGTTCTAATCATTGTTTCGACTGTAGTTTAGTTTCGGGTGTACTGTAGTGTATCCAAGTTTCATCGCAAGTAACAAATCGCCTACAAAAATCAACCGGATTCCGCTTATAAAGGCCCAAACACTCATTGGAAATGCGCAAACGAATGAACTTTTGATCAGTCGTAAGCAATCGCGGCACCCATCTTGCCGAAAGCTTGGAAAGGCCCAATTCTTTCGTTAAAATGTGGTGTACGCGTTCTGTTGAAATGTTTACCATGTCTGCTATCGCTCTCACTTTGAGTCGTATATTATGGATTTTTATAATCATTTTCTTCTGTTCTTCATATGCGATGAGATATAAAATAATATGGCGGAACATCCGCGGTCAGATATCAGTGATAGACTATGTTATAACCAGCCGGTCAGTACATCCAACCCAAATATTGGATGCGAAAGCGATTAATTCCGTGAAATAGGAAGTGATCACAGCTTATTACTATGCAAACTAAAACTAGAACACAATATAAAAAGACAGCAAGAAAAGCTGGAGGAGAAGATAAGGAGAATATAAGTACAAAAAGATTAAACAACAAATCCACGAAAGAACTTTATCAAAAACGTCTAAAAGTCAGTCTAAACGAAATAAGACATGATGATGACGTGGAAAAAGCATGAGAAAAACTCAAGACAAACATTATGGCAGCACCAGAAGAAGCATGTGGTGAAAGGAAAGTTGCAAAGAAAAATAGTAAAAGATCACGGTGTTCAGAAGAAATTAAGCGACTTAATAATAAAAAGGAAGTCGCTTATTTAATATACAAAACAACAAAGACAGCGGATCTGTATAATAACAAAAATATACAACGTGCGAATCCGGAATATACAACAAGAGGACTACTGTGAGAGGATCTCCAAAGAAACACAAACAGGATCTGACAGGAGCGCAGACGAAAGTTTAGAAAATAATGAGAAATAGCAAGACCGACGTAAATGAATCATGCATAACGAACAAAATAAGCTTAGAAGAATGGTTTCCAATACTTTAAGGATGTACATATGTATATAGTGAAGGGGATAACATGGACAACTTGAGTGGTCTACCAAATGAGGAGAGTGATTTTAACATTGAAGTAAAGATGGACGACATACAAATAATATGAGAAAATTGAAAGGTAGAAAAGTAGAAAAAACTTAGGTCAACTGGAAGGAGAATTCTAAGATGTATTACCGCGAAACCATTAAGAGACAGAACCCCAAATCAACAAATACGGGAGCAACGCTAAATACAAGATACCGATAAGTTCATCAAAGTAAGAAGGAAAGAATAGAATGCATATGTGGACAGGATGGACAAAGACAGTTTACCAAAAGTTGCCAGAGATACAAACCCACCAGGAAGCGACCATCAGGCCTCTGAAGTGGTGGGCATAAAGTGTCGTCCTCAACAGAATCACCCCTGCGACGACCCTAAAACACTATCAATGAAACGAACAGGCTATGCCTAAAAGAAGAGGAAGAAGATTTACAATTACAGGATATATTTGTTTCAATATTTGGTCAAACCTCCCTCAGCTTGAATGATCGCTTAAATTTGCTTCGGCAAGATGTCGATACTAGCTCTTAGGGTGTTTTACAATTTTCTGTTTTCTTTCCACTTTTTTTAGATAATTTTTTAACAATAATAATTTAGATTTTAACCCTTTGCACTCCGTTGTCGCCGTATTTGCGACATTAAAATGCTAACAATAAATCCCATGTCGCGGTTACGGCGACACGGTTGTTTTACTGACTCAGCACCCTTAACACTTAGGTAAGCAAAATCGTCTGTGTTTATTTTATAGTGTTTATGATATGTTCATTATGTTTACATTATACTTGTAACTAATATAGTGCTGGAGCTATTGGTATCCTCCAAGAGTTACTAGGCTGGAGTGCAAAGGGTTAAAACGCTTCAACTGGGATATGCATCTCGCATAAGCATGGAAGAATTTTCCTCTGCATCTAATGAAATAAGAAAGGGCACCAGAACAATGTCTAGTATATTTTTTGTATTGGTACTGGCTCGTAGTTCGATAGTTTGTGTTATTCTTTGCTTACAGTAATTTACAGAGTTTTCTGTGCGACAGCGTGATTAATTATCTACTGATGATGACAACTTAGTTGTCGAAATATATATTTATTAATAATTAATAAATAATAAAAAATAAAATTAACAATAGCCTCTGATATACACCGCATTAACTGCCATAAAAATACATTTCAATAACGTTAACTATCTATACTTTTATGAACTCCGAAGCTCACGTATGAAACACAATATTTATTAGCTTTGAAATTTTAACGTTTTATTTTTCGGCTACGTGAAAGTGAGAGTAGCAATTTCGAAAACATGTTCCCCCGAACATAATAGTATCAAATTTGAAAAGTTTTGTGCGGAAAAGTTCCTTCAGCACACGTACGCGCGCACACACAAAGGATCTAGATTAAAGCGACAAGAAGAAGGGGATTCTGGAGAATCGATGGGAATGCATAGCTCGGTTGCCATGACAGCCTCTCCGCGCCACAGTTACTTGTACATCGTACGAAAGTTCTCAGCTAAGATTTCTGCCTGTCAAGCAAGGCGAAAAGGGATGTATAGAGAGCCACTTTTATATTAAGTGCCAGAATCAGTGAGAGATGAACGCATAAAATTTTTGATACTAGAATTTAGTTTTTAATACTTCATATTACACTTTTTTATTTTGATTCTTCTTTTGTTTTCATTTTTATATATTTTTTAGATAATTGTAACTATAAATTTTATTTTTTTTGTGGATGAATTTTCAATCATCGGAGATAATAAAATAAAACACTTAGTTCATATTAACTAAGTTTCAGGGGGTTTTGTCCCTATTTTCCAAGTTATTTTATTTAGTTGTGTTTCTTTTTCTACCTACAATACATCGACTTTATATGTAAATGGTGTTTCAAATTCTGCGGTTTTTTTAAAGAATAAATAAAACACATAACTTGCATTCACTTTCAAAAACATTTTATTGGTAATTGAAGTATCAGTTATGACTAGAGCGGCGACGAAAGTGGCAATAGCATAGGCGGTACGGTAGAACGGGCAATTGGTGCGCAGTGAATGAGATCATTCACATCAAATACAATACGGTTCACGGTTAGTGTTTATAATAACTTCACACAAACATGTCGCGAAAGTCTGTGCCGTTTGCTACGTCGGTTAGAAAATACATAGCAGAATTTCCCGATTTAAAGTATGATGGATGTGCAGTATTGTGTTTGGTTTGTAATAAGCGACTTATAATACGGAAGAAAGACAATTGTAAAAAACATGCGAACAGTGCAATACATAAACTGAACAAAGA
>JAVIWB010002735.1:0-36050 GCA_031893035.1 Dermolepida albohirtum
TCAACGCCGGCCTCAAGGCCATCCGCGAATCCGGCGAGTACGACGCCATCACCGAGAAATGGTTCAACGACTGAGACGAAAGGTGAAGCGGCCGACGCATGATTAACTGGGCACTCCTCTACAGCCAATTGCCGAATCTGCTGCGCGGGGCGCTGATAACCCTGATTATCAGCGCCGTCGCCGTTCCTTTGGGCGTCGTGCTGGGGCTGGTCATCGCCATGATGCGCCTGTCGGCGCGCAAATGGCTCAACATCCCCGCCAGCATGTATGTCGCTATCATCCGCGGCACGCCCATGCTGGTGCAGATCCTGCTGTTCACCTACGGCATCTTTCCGGCCATTCAGCGCTTTCTCGAGGGCGCGGGAATCGATCTCTGGGGCGTGAACCTGAGCACCCTTCCCGCCATCTATCCCGGCATCGTCGCCATCAGTCTGAACATCGGCGCCTACCTCGGCGAAACCTTCCGCGGCGGCATCCAGTCGGTGGATCGGGGGCAGCGGGAGGCGGCGATGTCCCTGGGGATGAAGAATTACCAGATCATGCGCTACGTGGTACTGCCGCAGGCGCTCGCCAACTCCCTGCCGGCGATCTGCAACGAGTTCATCACCATCGTCAAGGACTCGTCGCTCTTGACCAACATCGCGGTCCCCGAACTGCTCTACCAGGCCACCCGGGCGGCGTCGCGCAACTACGATTACAGCACCATGTATTTCGGCGTCGCCATCATCTATTTCGTCATGACCTACATTCTCTACCGCTTCCTCAGCCTGCTGGAGAAGCGCATGCGGGCGGGTTACAAATGACTGCCGAACACAGCGACCCCATGATCCGCATCGAGGATCTCTACAAATTCTTCGGCAAGCTCGAGGTGCTGAAGGGCGTCTCGGTGAAGGTGAATCCGGGCGAGATGGTCTGCCTGATCGGCGCTTCCGGATCGGGCAAGACGACGCTCCTGCGCTGCCTCAACCTGCTGGAGACCCCGACCTCGGGGAAGATCTTCATCGGCGGCGTGGAGATCACCGCCCCCGGCGTGCCGGTGACCGAGGTTCGCAGGGAAACCGGCATGGTCTTCCAGCATTTCAACCTCTTTCCCCACATGTCGGTGCTGAAAAACATTATGCTGGCGCCGATCAAGGTGCGGCGGCTGCCCAACGCCGAGGCCGAGGCGACGGCGCTGGCCCTTCTCGAAAAGGTGGGATTGCGGGACAAGGCCCTCGCCTATCCCCGTCAGCTTTCGGGCGGCCAGCAGCAGCGGGTGGCCATCGCCCGGGCCATGGCCATGAAGCCGGAGGTGCTGCTGTTCGATGAAGCCACCTCGGCCCTGGATCCGGAGATGACCGCCGAGGTCATCAAGGTCATGCGCCAGCTCTCCGAGGAGGGCATGACCATGATGGTGGTGACCCACGAGATGGGTTTCGCCAAGGAGGCGGCGCACCGGATCATGTTCCTGGCCGGAGGCCAGGTGGTGGAGTACGACAAGCCGGACGTCATCTTCAACCATCCCCGCGATCCGCGCACCCGCCAGTTCCTGCAAAGCGTGCTGTCTATTTAAAAACCCGCCGTCAAAATCATGAACGGCCCGGGTTCATCCCCGTAGCCGGCGTTTCGCCCTCCCGGCATTGTTTCTTCTTGAACCCATCCGGATTTCATGGGAAAATACCCCTTCCCTTTAGAGCCGCCCCCCCGGGTCGGCGGGTTTTGTTTTCGCTTTTGCGAGGAGATGGCATGTCGGTTCTGGTTGTCGGTTCCATTGCCCTGGACACCCTGCACATGCCGGGCGGCAAGGAATACAAGAACGTCCCCGGCGGCAGTTGCACCTATTTCATCCACAGCGCCCACCATTTTTCCAGGGTGCGGGTGGTGGGGGTGGTGGGACAGGATTTCCCGGTCAAGTACATCAACGGCTTCAAGAAGTGCGACGCCGATCTCGACGGCCTGCAGGTTCAGGCCGGCGACACCTTCCAGTGGCACGCCACCTACATGGCCGACATGAACAAGCGGGTCACCGACGCCCTGCATTTCGGGGTTTTGGGCGCCTTCGATCCCATCCTGCCGCAAAAGTTCGTGGACAGCAAATTCGTCTTCCTCGCCTGTTCCCAGCCCGAACTGCAGATGAAAGTGCTGGATCAGCTCAAGGGCAAGCCCCTCGCCGTTTGCGACACCATCGAAGTCTACATCAAGGAAAGCCGCCCCGCGCTCGACAAACTGATCAAGCGCTGCCAGGGCATGATCGTCAACGACGCCGAGGCCAGGCTGATCTCGGGCGAGGACAATCTGGTCAAGGCCGCCGCCGGCATCGTCAAAAAATACAGGCTGTCCTTCCTGGTCCTGAAAAAAGGCGAGCACGGCGGCCTGCTGGCGGTCAAGGAGGGCATCTTCCCCTTCCCCGCCTTCCCCCTCGCCAAAATCGCCGATCCCACCGGAGCCGGCGACTGCTTCGCCGGCGGTTTCATGGGCACCCTGGCCAAGACGGGCAGGACGGACGTGAAAAACCTGAAGCTGGCCATCGCCAACGCCACCTCGGTCGCCAGCCACGCCTGCGAGGGCGTCGCCCTGGCCGGGCTGGAAAAGGCGACCGCCGCCCAAATCCGGGCCAGAAGCGCGGCTTTCATCAAAATGACCCGCCTAGGATAGGGAAAACCCTCCATGAACGGAAAGCACGGACTTGCCCTTCTCCAGTCGCTCCTCCTGGTCCTGCTGGCCGGATGCGGCCAACAGGCTCCCGCGCCCCGGCCGGCGGCCTATTGCCCGCCCCCGCCGCCGGCGTATTGCCCGCCGGCCCCCCAAGTGGAAATCCCGGTCTGGCAGCCGGTCGCCGGCAAGACGGTCATTCTCGACGCCGGCCACGGCGGCAAGGACGAAGGAACCGCGCATTTCGGCCTGCGGGAAAAGGACATCAACCTCGATCTCGCCCTGCGCACCGCCGAACTGCTGCGCGCCAAGGGGGTGATTGTGCAGCTCACCCGGTCTTCCGACGTGTTCATCGCCCTGCCCGACCGGAGCGCCTTCGCCAACCGGTATCCCGACGCCTTGCTTGTCTCCATCCACGTGAACGCCTCCGACAAAAACCCCAACGCCTTCGGCGTCGAGACCTTCATTCTCTCCCAGGAATTCAAGGACGCCGATCGCGGCCAGGCCGCCGCGACCAAATTCCAGGTGAACGGGGACACCAGCGCCCACGGCAAGCAAACCCTGGCCAACCTGGCCGTGCGTTCCCGAAATCGGGGGCCGGCCTTGGCCTCCTCCCTCCAGCGTTCGTTGGTCGGAAGACTGGGCGAACCGGATCGGGGGATAAAGCAGAATAATCTGGCGGTGTTACGCGAAACCTATCTCTGTCCGGCGGTTCTGGTCGAAGTGGGATTCCTCAGCCATCCCGCCACAGCGGCACGCATGAAAACCGAGGACTGGCGGCGGCGGACGGCGGAAGCTTTGAGCGAAGGCATCGTCGACTTTTTGCGACAGCCTCAATAATTCCCGGTCTGTGATGGCCGGGATGATCGCCTTTGGGAAAAAGTCCGTATGGAAGCCAACTCCACCTCGTCGACAATTTCGCATCTTTCCGCTCCCTCCCTGTTCGAGCAGGGAGGGCCGGTTATGTATATCCTGCTCCTGGCGGCGGTTGTCGGCCTCACCTACGTCATCTATTGCATGCTCACCCTGCGGCGCAAGGGGGTGATGAGCCCGGCTCTGCTCGATGTGGCCGACGGGGCCTACGACGCCACCGACTTCGAGGCCGCCCTGGTGGTCTGCCGCCGCGAAGGGGGCGCCTTCGCCGAAATCCTGGCGGCGGTCATCGCCACCCGTTCCCTTCCCCGCGAGGAGGCCGAGGCCATCGTCGAAGGGGCGGGACGGAGAGCCATGCACGATCTCTCCCGGGGCACCCTGGCCCTGGAGGTGGTTTCCGGCACTGCCACCCTGCTGGGCCTTTTGGGCACGGTGACCGGCATGTTCAACATGATGATGGGCATCCGCGACGCCGGCATCAAGGACATCACCGCCATCTCCGGCGGCATTGGCGAGGCGCTGATCACCACCATCGCCGGGCTGTTCATCGCCATTCCCACCTACGTCGCCTTCGTCTATTTCAGCCGCCGGGTCGAGGACATGGTGCTGCTGATGGAGGAATACGCCATCCATCTCATGGCCCGGATCCGCCGCGACGCATCGATCCCCGCGCTCGAGTCCGCGCCGACATCGACACCGACTCCGGCAACGGCGCCAAAACCGACCGAGGCCGCCGGGAAGGCCACCGCATGAAGTTCACCGCCCGCAAGCGCCCCACCGCCTCGGTGATCAACCTCACCCCGCTCATCGACTGCATGTTCCTGCTGGTCATTTTCATCATGATCGCCGCTCGTTTCGAACCGGACGGCGGCATCCCCGTCGATCTTCCCAAGGCCCGCACCGGCGAGGCCCAGAGGGTGACCTCGATCAACCTCACGGTCACCGCCGACGGGAAGATCTTCCTCGAACAGGAGGAGGTGCCGGTGGAGGATCTGGACCGGAGGATCATCGAGGCCCGCACCGCCGCCGCCGATCCCGAGGGGAACGAGGTGGTGCTGGTGGTGCACGGCGACAAGGACGCCCATCACGGCCAGGTGGTCGAGGCCCTCGACGCCGCCGCCCGAACCAGGCAGAAAAAAGTGACCATCAGGACCAGGCAATGAGTCTCGACGCGCGGCAGTGGATCGAAACCCTGCGGGAACGGCTGCTCGACGTCTTCGGCTCCCGGCTGCTTTTTCTCGGCCTGCAGGGAAGCCGCCGCCGGGGCGAGGCGACCGCCGGCAGCGACATCGACGCCGTGGTCGTCCTCGACCGCCTGGAGCTGGCGGATCTGCGCCTCTATCGCGGCGTCGTCCAAGCCATGCCCCATTCCGAACTGGCCTGCGGGTTCATCGGCGGTCGCGAGGAGCTGCGGCGCTGGCCCCGTCACGAATTGTTCCAGTTCCGCCTCGACACCGAGGCCTTTCACGGCGATCTCGATTCGCTCCTGCCTCCCCTATCCCGGGAGGACGTCCGGAACAGCGTGACCATCGGCGCTTCCGGCATTTATCATATGGTCTGCCATCTCCATGCGCGCGGCGGCGGGGATCGGACGGAGGAACTGCGCGGCGTCTACAAGGGATGTTTCTTCATCCTGCTGGCCCTGCATTATCTGCGGAGCGGGGAATACGCGGGGAACCGGCGGGAACTGCTGGCGCGCCTGGACGGCGACGAGCGGGAAATCCTCGCCGCCGCCATGGAGTGGGACGCTCTGCGGTCGGATCGGGACGCCCGGCCGGAGTATTATTTCGAACTGCCGCTGCGGTGGAGCGGAAAACTCATAATCGGGGACCCATGCGAGGAGCGACAACCATGACCGGCAAAAAGAAAAGCGATGACAGGGAATACGCCGCGCGCCGCACCGCCTTTTTCGATCGCCTGAGCGCCCTCGGCATCGACGGGGTCCTTCTGGATCGGCGGGATGATTATTTCTATTTCTGCGGCTATACCGGCGCCGATTCGGTGCTGCTCCTGTCGGTGAAAAAGCGCAAGGGCTGGCTTGTCACCGACTCCCGCTACACCCAGGAGGCCGAAGCCACCGCCTCCGGCATGGAGGTCGTGGTCTGGCGCAAAATCTTCCCCGCCTTCGTCGGGAAGATGCTGAAGAAGTTCCGCTTCAAGAAAATGGCCTATACCCCCTCCACCCTGGCCGTGTCCTTTTTCGACGGCGCCCGCCGGGAAAGCGGGGTCAAGGAATGGCGCGACGCCGGCCAGATCATCTCCGAACTGCGGTCGGTGAAAAGCCCGGGCGAGGTCGATGCCATCGCCCGGGCGCTGGCCTGCGCCCAGGCCGCCTTCCTCGCTTCGCGCGGGCGTTGGAAGATCGGCATGACCGAAATCGAGGTCAAGAACGACCTGGAATGGGAGATGCGCAAGCGCGGGGCCGAGGACACCGCCTTCGAAACCATCATCGCGGTCGGGGCCAACGCCAGCCTTCCCCACGCCCACGCCGGCACCCGTAAAATACAGGCCGGCAAAATGCTTCTGGTCGATTTCGGCGCCAGGATGAACCGTTACAACTCCGATCTCACCCGGACCCTGTGGGCCGGTGAAATCCCCAAGACCTGGCTGACCCGCTACAAACGGGTCCTCGCCGCCCAGCGCGTCGGCATCGAGGCCATCCGCCCGGGCATTCCGGGAAGAATCCCCCATGAGGCGGCGCGAGGGGAGTTCGGCAAACTGGCCGGGCACTTCACCCATGGCCTAGGGCACGGGGTGGGGCTGGCGGTCCACGAGGATCCGCGCCTGTCCGCCGCCTACAGCCGTCCGCTCGTCGTCGGCAACATCGTCACGGTCGAGCCCGGCGTGTATTTCCCCGGCAGCGGCGGCATTCGGGTCGAGGACATGATCCTGGTTGAGGAAAACGGAGCCCGGGTGCTGAGCTCCCTGCCCAAGGATCCGGAAAGCGCCGTCTTCTGAAGCATTTCAAGAAATGCTTTAGGTCTGGGCCGGGCGTCGACTTATGCCTTGTGCCGGCCTGGGCGATACATATAATGTTTTCTTTTGGGCTGGCGCAGTCTGATGCGGGCCCGGTTTGTTATGGACACACTTTTTTGGGGTTCTCTATGAGCAGCAGCATTGAAAAAATCAAGGCCTTGCTGGCGTTGATGCAGGAAAACGACATCGTCGAGCTGGAGTTGGAGGAAGGCGAATTTTCGGTCGCCCTCCGCAAACAGGGCGCTTTCATGGTTCCGGCGGCGGTTCCCGCGCCGCTTCCGGCCGCGGCGCCCGCCCCGGCCGCCGAGGTCGACGCCGGGCTGGTCCAGATAAAGAGTCCGATCGTCGGCACCTTCTACCGCGCTCCCGGCCCCGACGCCCGGCCCTTCGTCGAGGAGGGCGACGCCATCAAGAAGGATTCGGTGGTCTGCATCATCGAGGCCATGAAGATTATGAACGAAATCCGGGCCGAAACCGAGGGCAAGATCGAAAAGGTGCTTGTGGAAAGCGGCGAACCGGTCGAATACGGCCAGCCCCTGTTCCTGGTCAGGCGCAAATAGGCGGCGCCGTTCACTTCGACATTTCCGTTTTCCAAGGTGAAAAAAGTTTCCATGTTCAAGCGCGTTCTCATAGCAAACCGGGGCGAAATCGCCTGTCGCGTCATCAGGGCCTGCCGCAAGCTGGGAGTGGAGTCGGTGGCCGTCTACTCCGAGGCGGATCGCGGCTCATTGCATGTCCGCATGGCCAACGTCTCCATCTGCATCGGGCCGCCGGAATCGGCGCGATCCTATCTCCACATCCCCTCCATCATCTCCGCCGCCGAGATTTCCGACGTCGACGCCATCCACCCCGGCTACGGCTTCCTCTCGGAAAACGGGCATTTCGCCGACATCTGCCGCAGCCTGGACATCACCTTCATCGGGCCGTCCTCCAACGCCATGGCGAAAATGTCCGACAAGGCGGGGGCGCGGGCGTTGGCCAAGTCGGTCGGCGTGCCGACCCTTCCCGGATCCGAGGGCGTCATTCCCGACGACGAGTCGGGGCTCAAGGTCGCCCGGCAGATCGGCTATCCGGTCATCGTCAAGGCCTCCGCCGGCGGCGGCGGCCGGGGCATCCGGGTCGCCCACAACGACGCGGCCCTGCGCATCGCCATGTCCTCGGCCCGGGCCGAGGCCGAGGCCGCCTTCGGCGACGGCTCCCTCTACATCGAGAAGTACCTCACCCAGCCCCGCCACGTCGAGGTTCAGGTGCTTTGCGACGAACACGGCAACGTCATCCACCTGGGCGAGCGCGACTGCACCACCCAGCGCCGGCACCAGAAGCTGATCGAGGAGTCGCCTTCGCCCGTCGTCGACAAGCACATCCGCCGGGCCATGGGCGAGGCGGCGGTGAAGCTGTGCAAGGCGGCCGAATACACCAACGCCGGCACCATCGAATTCCTGCTCGAGGGCGGCCAGTTCTACTTCATGGAGATGAACACCCGCATCCAGGTCGAGCATCCGGTGACCGAGATGGTGACCGGCCTCGATCTCATCGAGGAACAGCTCCGGGTCGCGGCCGGCGAGCCCCTGCGCTGGCGGCAGAAGGACATCCGCCACACCGGCCACGCCATGGAGTTCCGCATCAACGCCGAGGATCCCGAGCGCAAGTTCGCGCCCTGCCCCGGCCTGGTCGGCCTGTTCGTGCAGCCGGAGTCGCCGGGGGTGCGCACCGACTCGTTCATCTATTCCGGTTACCGGGTGAGCCCGCATTACGATTCGATGATCGCCAAACTCGTCGTCCACGCCGAGAACCGCCAGGCCTGCATCGAGAAGGCGAAGGCGGCGTTGCGCGAGTTCATCCTGGAAGGGGTGAAGACCACGATTCCCTTCCATCTGGCGATGCTGGAGAACATCGCCTTCGTGAACGCCGATTTCGACATAAATTTCGTGGACAAAATCTATTCGTGAACCGTCCGGGAGGAATGACATGTTGCACAAGGTTGTCGATTGGGCCAACATAGTGGTGACGGTGCTGACCGGTTTCTATATCTTCCTTCTCGCCCTCTTCGGCACCGACGGCCTCAAGTCGGTTCCGGCGGGCCTGGTGGATTCGACCGGGGGCGCCCTCATCTTCTTCTTCATCGGCGGCGGCCTGGTGGCCATCAACATCTATCTTCTGGTCAAGGAGTGGAAGGCCGGAGGCCTGCGCAAGAATCTGCGCATCACCACCGACCAGGGCACGAGCGAGCTGTCGGTCACCGCGCTGGAGATGCTGCTGCTCCGCGATCTCCGCGCCGAACCGGACATCGTCGAGCCGGGCGTCACCATCACCCCCAAGGGCGAGGGCAAGCCCATGCTCTGCGAGGTGGAGCTGAAGCTCCGCCGCCAGGAGGACGTGATCAAGCGCATCGACGCCATCAAGCGCCGCGTCCGCGACTCCATCGATCGCCTGATCCCCGGCGGCCTGACCGTCCAGGTGCTGGTCGAGGTCAGGGACTTCGTCTCCGAATCCATGCGCTCCTCCTCTTCCCGGGAGCGCGTCCCCGAACCGCACGAGTTCAACGGGCCGGTGTATTCCGACGCCGGCGGTTCGGACAGCGTGTGATCGGGGTGCCCGCGGCGCAGGTGGAGACAAACATTCGCGGGCTTCCCGCATCTGGGGACGGCATGCCCCGCCGTCCTCTTTTCATTGACGATAAACGATGATGTCGGCCGACGATCTGCTCACCTCCTACGTTTTTCACCTTCCCGAGGGACGGATAGCCCAGCGGCCGGCCGAACGTCGGGACGCGTCGCGGCTGATGACGCTCGGGCCGGACGGCGAAGCGGGGGATCGTCGGTTTTTCGAACTTCCCGAACTGCTGCGGCCGGGGGATCTGCTGATCAGAAACAACGTAAAGGTCCTGCCGGCGCGGCTCCTGGGCAAGCGCCAGGGCGGCGGCGCCGCCGAACTGCTGCTGGTCCGCCGGGACGACGATTCGGAGGGCGAGGCCTGGCTGTGCCTGGCGCGCCCCGCCAACCGCTTCCGGCCGGGCCGGGAATTCCGCTTCGGGGACGGCGAATTGATCGCGATCGCCCTGGCCGGCGGCGAACCGGGAATGGTGCGGGTCCGCTTTTCGCGCCGGGGCTCCGATTTCCTGGAGGGCCTGCGGCGCCACGGCCGGGTCCCGCTGCCGCCCTACATCGAGCGCCCGGACAAACAGCCCAGCGCGGAGGACGCGGAACGCTACCAGACGGTGTACGCCAAGCATTACGGAGCGGTGGCCGCGCCCACCGCCGGGCTGCACTTCACGCCCGAACTGGACGCCCGGCTGGCCGACGCCGGGGTGGCGACGGCGGAACTGACCCTCAACGTCGGCCCCGGAACCTTCCGCCCCATCAAGGAGGAGCGGCTCGAACGCCACCGCATGGACGCGGAGTGGTACGACATCCCCGCCGAATCCTGGGAACGGCTGGAAGCAACGCGCCGGGCCGGGGGACGGGTTGTCGCGGTGGGCACCACCAGCGCCCGCGCCCTCGAGTCGGCGGCGGACGGGGACGGGCCGAAACTTTCCGGCTGGACCGATCTGTTCATTCGCCCCGGCCATGCGTTCAGGACCCTTGATGGCCTGCTGACCAATTTCCACCTTCCGGGGTCGTCCCTGCTGGTGCTGATTTCCGCCCTGGCCGGCCGGGAGCGGATCATGGCGGCCTATGCCCGGGCCGTGGCCGGCGATTATCGTTTTTATTCGTATGGCGATGCCATGCTGATTTGGCGGCCCCGATGAAGTGCCCCCTGTTCTCCCTCCGCAGATCCCGTTACCTTCTGCGCCGGCTGCTCCGGGCGCTGGGCCGCGCGACCGGCAGCGCCCACCAGATCGCCATGGGCGTGGCCATCGGCTTTTTCGTCGGCTGGTTGCCCATCGTCGGCGTCCAGATGGCGGTGGCGGTCGTGGTCTGCGCCATTTTCCGGGCAAACAAGGTGGTTCCCATCTTTCCCGTCTGGCTCACCAATCCGGCGACCATAATCCCCATCTATTCCTTCAACTACTGGATCGGCTGGCTGGTGGTAGGCGGGCCGCCCCTTTCCGATCTGGTGGCCGTGCTCCGGAAAATGATCGCCCCCCACGATCGGACGCCCGACATGGGCTGGATGGCCGATCGCTGGGCGGGGATCAAGCAGGCCTTCGGCGAGCTTCTGGCCATGGGCTGGGACATGCAGTTGCCGCTTTGGCTGGGCTGCGTCATCGTCGGCCTGGCCCTGGCCGTTCCGTCCTACTACATCACCTACAAGTTCGTGGAATCCTTCCGCGAGGCGATAGACAAGAAACGTTTGGCGCGCCAGGAACGCCAGCGGCGGGCGGCGGGCGTGGACGTCAACATCGGCGGCGGCTATAATAGGGACGACTGGTTCGACAAGGCCGGCGAGGAAGAAAAATAACCCATGCGCGCATATCTGATTAAACGCCTGCTGTGGATGGTGCCCACCCTTCTGGCGATAAGCGTCGCCAGCTACGGCATGATGCGATTGGCCCCGGGGGATCCGGTCCGGGCCAGCTTCCTGGCCGGGGATTCCGGCGGCGAGGGCGGGGTCGGGGTGCGCAAGGAAGGGGAAAGCGCCGCCGCCCGCGAATTCCGCCGCCGCTTTTATCTGGATCAACCCTGGTACATGGGCTATTGGCGCTGGCTGGTGGGCGATCCCGAGCGCAACCGCGGCGGCGTCATCCACGGCGACTTCGGCGATTCCATCGTCATCAGCCTGGGCACGCCGGTCTGGACGGTCATCGCCGAAAAAATGCCCGCCACCATCAAGCTCAACCTTTGGTCCTTCGCCGTCGTCTACCTGGTGTCGATCTCCTTCGGCCTGTATTCGGCGGTATTCAAGGGCTCCTTCATCGATCGATCCGTCTCCACGATCTTTTTCATCCTCTACAGCCTGCCGGCCTTCTGGATCGGCCTGCTGATGATCGTGGCGGCGGCGAAACTGCAGGAGATCCATCCCGACTGGCCGGTACACGGGGGCTGGCCGATAAGCGGCCTCTCCCAATCCCCCCTCCCCGGCGAGACCTACTGGGAAGTTCTGGGACGAACGGCGCTGCACTATGTCATGCCGGTCGCCTGCCTGAGCTACGGCGCCTTCGCCAGTCTGAGCCGTTTCACCCGGGCCGCCGTTCTCGAGACCATCCGCCAGGACTTTGTCCGCGCCGCGCGGGCCAAGGGGTTGTCGGAATGGTCGGTGGTTCTCCGACACGTCTTCCGTAACTCGCTCATCCCCCTCATCACCCTCGCCGCCGGCCTGCTCCCCGGTCTGCTCGGCGGCAGCATGATCATTGAATATCTCTTTAACATTCCCGGAATGGGCACGCTCATGGTCCAGGCGCTTTCCAGCCGCGACTACCCGGTCCTGATGACCGAAATGGGCCTGGGCACGGTGTTGGTGCTGATCGGGCTGCTTCTGTCGGACATTCTTTACGCGATCGCCGACCCGCGAATCACCTTCGAATAAGTGTCTGCCACGAAATAACTTCACGGAGTTTTTTTGAAAAAACAGTACTGCGGTCCGTTCCTGACAGACACCGGTGCGACAGTTATTTGGAAACAGACCCTGAATTTGTAAAACACCCTAACGCGATCCTGAGCAATTTGAGGGGAAACTCACGCATGGAACGATCGATCACCAGGGATTTTCTCGGAACATTCAAGCGCGTCACCGTCATGGGTCTGGGGCTGTTCGGCGGCGGCGCGGGGGCTGCCCGCTATTTCGCCCGGCTCGGGGCGAAAGTGACGGTCACCGACACCGCCGACGCCCGGCGCCTCGCCGATTCCGTCGCCATGCTGGAAGACCTGGACATCGAGTTCGTCCTGGGCGGCCACCGTCCGGAGGACTTCACCTCGGCCGATCTGATCGTCGCCAACCAGGCGGTGCGGCCGAACAACCATTTCCTCGAACTGGCCCGCGACGCCCGCATTCCCATCACCACCGAAACCGGCCTGGCCCTCGCCCTCAACCGATCGCCCTGGGCGGCGGTGACCGGATCCAGCGGAAAATCCACCACCGCCTCCCTCCTGGCCGCCATGTTGCGGGCGCATGATCCCAAAACTCTGTTCGGCGGCAACATCGGGGGCGATCTGCTGACCCGGGTCGAGGATCGGCCGATCGGCTCGCCGCTGGTGGTGGAGCTGTCGAGCTATCAATTGACCTATATCGCCGACGATTTCGAGACCGGAAGGATCCGGTCGCCCAAGGCGGCGGTGGTCACCAACCTATCTCCCAACCACCTCGACTGGCACAAAAATTTCGACGAATACGTGGAGGCCAAACGCAGCCTCATCTGCCGCCAGACGGAGGACGACTGGTCCGTCCTGAACTGTGAAGACGAGCGCATCTGCCGCTGGGAGGGCACGATTCCGGCCAAGGTCATCGCTTGCGCGGGCAAGGATCCCGGTTTCGAGAACGCCTGTTTCGCCGATGAAAACGCGATTCGGCTACGCCTGGACAGCGAAGCGGTTCTCGAGCTCCCGTTGAATCTTTTCCGCCTTCCCGGCCGGCACAATGTGCAGAACGCCATCGAGGCCGCCGCCGCCGCTTACGTCATGTGCGGCGATCCCGAAGCGGTGCGCGCCGGCTTCTCCACCTTCGCCGGCCTGCCGCACCGACTGGAAACGGTGGGCGAGGTGAACCGCAGGCTGTTCGTCAACGATTCCAAGTCCACCACCCCCGAAGCCGCCATCCTCGCCTTGGAGGCCATGGATCGGCCGACCGTGCTGATCGCCGGGGGCTACGACAAGCAGGTCCCCTTCGAGAAGCTGGGCGGGGCAATCCAGAAGCGCGCGGCCGGCCTGGTGCTGGTGGGGGTGGCCGCCCCGCGCATGGAGCAGGCGGTCCAGAAGGCCGCCGGCCTGCGCCCCGCGGAAATGGGGGAATTGACCATCATCGACGCCGGATCCGATTTCGACTGGGCGGTGGTCACGGCCTTCGGCCTGGCGCCGAGGGACGGCGTCGTCCTTCTCTCCCCCGCCTGCGCCAGTTGGGACATGTTCGTCAACTACGAGGCGCGGGGGCGAGTGTTCCGGGAGATGTGCGAGGAGCTGAAACAGCGATGCTAGCCCGCATGCGATCCGTCGCCATCACCGGCATCGACGCCGTCCCGGTGGAGGTGGAGCTGGACCACAATTTCGGCTATCCCGTCGAGCGACTGGTCGGCCTTCCCGACAAGGCGGTGCAGGAGGCCCTGGATCGGGTGAAGTCGGCGCTGCGGAACTGCGGCTACGATTTCCCCTCCGGCCGCCGCCTCATCTTCAGCCTCGCCCCGGCCGAGCTGAGAAAGGAGGGGGCGGTGTACGACCTCCCCCTCGCCCTGGTCACCCTCGCCGCGAGCGAACAGCTCGCCGTCGCGCAAAAGGGCGAATACCTGGTTATGGGCGAGCTGTCGCTGGGCGGGGAGCTGCGGCCGATACGCGGCGCGCTGGCCGCCGCCATAACCGCCAGGCAAATGGGCCTGGAAGGGGTGGTTCTGCCCCGGCCCAACGCCGCCGAGGCCGCCGCCGTCGAGGGCCTGAAGGTGGTCGGGGTGGCGGCGCTGTCGGAGGCGGTGGGTTTTTTCGCCGGGACCTGGACGCCGCCGGAACCGGTTCGCGAGGAGCGCCACGATGATGTTCATCCCCTGTGCTATTCCGATCTGCGCGGCCAGGAGATGGTGAAGCGCGCCATGCTGGTGGCGGCGGCGGGGGCGCACCATTGCCTGCTGATGGGGCCTCCCGGCAGCGGCAAAACCATGGCGGCGCAGCGCCTGCCCAGCATCCTGCCCCCGCTCACCGTCGCCGAAAGCCTCGACACCACGAAAATCCACAGCGTCGCCGGAGAAACCCGGCCGGGCCAGGGACTGCTTCGGGCGCGGCCGTTCCGCGCTCCTCACCACAACGCCAGCGTTCCCGGCCTGATCGGCGGCGGCTCGATTCCCCGGCCGGGGGAGATTTCCCTCTCCCACAACGGCGTGCTGTTCCTGGACGAGGCGCCCGAGTTCTCCCGCCAGATCCTGGAGACCCTGCGCCAACCGCTGGAGGATGGGACGGTCACCATCAGCCGGGCGGCGGGATCGGAGACCTTCCCCGCCCGCATGCTGCTCGTCCTGTCGATGAATCTCTGCCCCTGCGGCCGTCTGGGCGATCCCCGCCGCATGTGCCGCTGCAGCCCCAACCAAATCCGCGCCTATTCCGGGCGCATCTCGGGCCCGCTTCTGGATCGCATCGATCTTCATGTCGAAGTGCCGCCCGTGGATCGCGAAAAGCTGATGCAGAAGCGCTCCGGCGAAACCTCGCGCGAGATGGCCGCCCGGGTGGCGGCGGCGAGGGCGATTCAGGAACGCCGCTACCCCGGACGCCCGACGCCGGTGAACGCCGCCATGACGCCGGGCGACATGGAGCGCTTCTGCCGCATCGATCGCGAAGGCGAATCGCTCCTCAAGGCGGCCATAAACGACTACGGCCTCTCCGCCCGCGCCTACGGCCGCATCCTCAAGGTCGCCCGCACCATCGCCGATTTGGACGGCGAGGGGAATATCGGCGGCGATCAACTTCTCGAGGCGGTGCAGTATAGAAGAACGCGAAAAGACAATTGATTCTTACTTGTCGGTTCTTTGCACCCATTTCACCAGCAAATACCCGATCACGAACAGCCCCAGCATGGGGACGGCGAGGAGCATTTGGGTGAAGGGATCGGGTGGGGTGAGGACGGCGGAGAGGATGAAGATGACCAGCACCACCACCCGCCACCAGCTCCGCAGCAGTTCCGGGGTGAGGATGCCGGCCCAGCCGAGAACCAGCATCACCAGCGGCAGTTCGAAGGCCAGACCGAAGCCGGCGCAGCAGGTGATGACGAAATCGACGTAGCCCGGGCCGGTGAAGGCGTTTTCCCAGCCGGCGAGCGACTGGTTGAAGGGCAGGAGATACTCGAGGGCGAAGGGGATGCCGACGAAATAGGCGAGGGAAGCCCCGATGCCGAACAGCACGCCGCCGCTGCCCAGCGACAGGTACAGCCAGCGGCGCTCGCGGGCGGTGAGGCCGGGGGCGATGAAATTCCATATCTGCGACAGCCACACCGGCAACGACAGGAACATGGCGAAGGCGAAGGCGATGCGCATGGTCATGACCAGGCCGTCCGACGGGCTGAGCGCCTGGAAATTGGAGAGGTGCGGCGCGGCGCGATCCAGCGGACGGATGACGATCAGCCATAAATCCTTATACAGCCACAACCCCACCCCGAACAGCGGCGCGAAAATGGAGAGCGAAAGAATCAGCCGCTTCCGCAGCTCGTCGATATGCGCGCCCATGCCTTCGAAGCTTGGCAGCTTGAAGGGCGCGTCATCGTCGGCCGGCCGGGGGCGCGGGCGGCTTGGGGCCGGCTTTTCGGCCTCGACCGGATCTTCCGCCATGCCCTCCGACTCCGGCAGGCGATCCGCGTCGACATCGTCCAGCCCGGCATCGGGCGGATACCCCGCGCCGTCGTGGCGCCAGGGCCGGGCCGGTTCGATCAGATCGATGTCGTCGGAGGATTCGGACAAGGGATGTTTCCCCGATTGTCGATGGAAAAATTGCCCGATGTGGACTTTTAGTTTAAGAACCCGAATTCTCAACCGGCTTCGGTATAAGCGAGGAAAAACTCACCAACCGCCACCCATCGCGAAAACGGGGAGGCGCCAGGGCCTCCCCGCGTCATTGCGTCACAACCTGCCCGTTCAGGACTTGTAGTTCACCAGTTTGGCGAAGGAGTCGGGCTTGAGGGCGGCTCCGCCGACCAGAGCGCCGTCGACGTCGGGCTGGGCCATGATTTCCTTGACGTTCTCGGGCTTGACCGAACCGCCGTACTGGATGCGGGTGACGTCGGCGATGTCCTTGCCGAAGATATCGGCCAGGAGTTTCCGGATGACGGCGTGAACCTCCTGCGCCTGTTCCGGGGTGGCGGTCTTGCCGGTGCCGATGGCCCAGACCGGTTCGTAGGCGATGACGATCTTGGCCATCTCGACCTTGCCGAAGCCGGCCAGGCCGTTCTTCACGTGGTCGGCGACCACGGCCGCGGTGCGGCCGGCCTCGCGTTCGGCCAGCGTCTCGCCGCAGCAGAGGATGACGTCGAGGCCGGCGGCGATGGCGGCCTTGGCCTTCTTGTTCACGGTCTCGTTGGTCTCGCCGAAATACTGGCGGCGCTCGGAATGGCCGATGATGACGAAGTCGCAGCCGGCCTCGACCAGCATGCCGGGAGCGATTTCGCCGGTGAACGCGCCTTCCTTTTCCCAGAAGCAGTTCTCGCCCCCGATGCGGATTGCGGTGCCCTTGGCGGCGTCGGCCAGGGATTTGAGGGCGGTCGCGGGCGCGCCGATGCCGATCTCCACATCCTTGGCGCCGGCCACCAGGCCCTTGGCCTCCTGCACGAAGGCGACTGCCTCGGCCACGGTTTTGTACATTTTCCAGTTGCCGCAGATAAAGGGTTTGCGCATGGTCTTCCTTTCCAGGAGCGAGATGGGTACAAAAAGCGCTCCCGGTATTATGGCCGCCTTCCGAAAAAACGCAACCTGACAAAACCATGCCGGTTGCTCATTGCCCCTGTTGCATGCTGCGCGGTATCCATTGCAGCAGACCGTCCATGCCGCCGCCCTTGTAGACGATGGCGTTGTAAAAGTTCTTGGACTGCGCCGAAACGGAGGTGCCGGCGACCAGGAAGGTGTAGGGCTGATCGTGGGCGATGACCTCGTGCAGGCGCTGGTAGATCCCGTAGCGTTTCTGCTTGTCGACGGTGCGCCGCCCCTCTTCGATAAGCCGGTTGGCTTCGGGGGAGTTGTAGCCGATATAGTTGGAACTGGCCTCGCGGTGGGCTCCCGAACCGTGCCAGATCTGGTAGGGATCGCCCTCGACGCCCCCGGTCCAGAGCAGGGAGCAGACGTCGAATTGGCGCTGATCCAGGCGCTGGGTGTAGACAGACCATTCAATGGGGGTGATCACCGCCTTGATCTTGGCCTTGAGCATGTCCTGCTCGATGATCGCCGCCCATTTGCGGATCAGGGTCGAGGAGGAAGGGATGATGAAGGTGAAGGTGAAGGGCTTGCGCGTCCCCGAGTTGTCGTAGTCCTTGTCGAGGATGCCGTCGCCGTCGGTGTCCTCCCAGCCCGCCTCGGCCAGAAGCCGCTTCGCGGTTTCGATGTCGAAGGACAGCGGCTTGACCTCGTGGTTGTAGTAGGGGCTCTGGGGGACGAAGGGGCCGGAGATGATCGTGCCCAGCCCCATGTAGACCTCGTCGAGAATGCGCTGACGATCGATGAGGTGGGTGAGAGCGACGCGCACCCGGCGATCCTCGAACAACGGACGCTGCAGGTTGTAGCCGATGAAGCTCCAGGAGACGCCGTTGGTCTGGAATTTCTCGAACTTGTAATCCTTGGGAGCATCCCCGGTGCGCTTGCGCCGATCCCAGTCGAGCGAATCCTCGTAGGCGGTTTCTATCGAGGGGGTGACCAGCCGGAAGTCCGGCTCCGGGGTTTCCTCGTGCCATTGGGTGGGAAGCAGGCCGTAGACATTGAGCTGGCCGCGCTTGAATTCCATGAACGACACGCTGTTGTCGGGGATGAGACGAATGCGCCGGGTCTTGATGGGGGGCTTGCGGCCGTAATAGTTCTCGTCCCGCTCCAGAATGACCTCCTCGTTCTTGTCCCATTTCGCCAGCTTGTAGGGGCCGGTGCCGACGATCCACTGGTTGCGGGGCGAGGCGATGAACTCCTCGGCGAAGCGATCGTCGCTCCATTCCGGATCCGGGCGGTAATAATGCTCGGGCAGGGGCTGCAGGCCGAGCGTGAAGCTTTCGCCCAGGCTGTAGGGCTCCTTCCACACCACCTTGAAGGCATGGTCGTCGATCACTTCGATGCGATCGAGCATCTCGTAGTAGGTACGGATGGCCTCGCAGGGGATCTTGGGGTTCTGAATGGTATTCCAGTAGAAAAGGAAGTCGCGCGAGGTGACTGGCCGGGCCGGGACCTCGCGCTTGGTCACCGGATCGACGTAGGGTTGCCAGAGCACGTTTTTCCGGAGATGGATGGTGTAGGCCAGGCCATCGGGGCTGACTTCCCACGACTCCGCCATGAGCGGCTCGAAGCGGGTCAGATCGTTGTCGTTGTTGTTGGCGAGAGAATCGATGAGCGAGCCCCAGATGGAGCCGACGGTGGCGTCGTTGTTGATGAGGGAATTCAGGTTGCCGGGCAGGGCGATGGTGCGGGAGACGACGCTGCCGCCCCCCTCCGCCTCCGGATCCCGGAGATCGTCGTTGGCGAATCCGACCCCGCCGGAACCGTTCCGGGGACGGCCGGCCTCGGCGACGCCGTCGAAGCCGCCACGCAGTCCCGATTCCCGCAATTCATCCATGGCGGCGTTGAGCCGGTCAAGGGTTTCGGTGACCCGGACGAGGGATTGTCCGACCCGTACCGCCTGGCGCCGGGATTCGTCGACGGCGTCGATGACAAAATAGGCGGCGACGCCCACCACGATGACGTTCGCCAGAAACTTGAATGCCTGCCATACTGGATTCGGACGCATTGTTCACCTTTATCGCGATGTTCCCCCGGCCATTCAAAGCGCATGCCGCCGGATGGCGGCGGCGTAGATGGCGGCTTGCCCCGTTCCCCCTATTACGCTTGCCAAACCCTATCATATTGTATAGGATTATCAACTCAAGGCGAAAGTAAAAGCCCGTTGAGGAGATAGCGAATGTCCCAGACCCTCCCCCTTGCCTTCCTCAGCATGCCCGGCGGCATGGAGTGGGTGGTGATCGGCCTGGTGGCCCTGCTGCTGTTCGGCAAGCGGCTGCCCGGCGTCGCCCGTTCCCTGGGGCAGGCCCTGCACGAGTTCAAGGCCGGACTTTCCGGCAAGTTCGACGAGAGCGAGAGCGAAACCGAGAAAAAAATCGAGCCGGAAAAGAAGGACGAGCCGGAGAAGAGATAGCCGTCTTCCCGCCCGACCCGTTCCCCCGCCCCGCTTGCCTGTCCCCGCAGAAACCGCTCCGTCCCGAGGTTTCCTTGAGCTTGGACATCCATTGGTGTTATGATTGTCGTCCGTTGCGCCGCCGCCCCCGCCGGTCGGTGTCGCCGTTTCCGCAACCCGCCGTCAACGAAAGGAAAACCATGAGAAAAATTCTTCCCCTTTGGGCTGTCGTCGCCGCCCTGGTCCCGATCGCGGCGTCCGGCGGGCTCTTCGCGGCCGACAATGCCGCCGGCGGTTCCCGCAACCTGTTGATTTCGGCCATGGCCTGGAAACAGACCGCCGCCGAATACCAGGCCCTTTATTACCAGGGCTTCAACATCGCCCGGCTCCACCTCGACAACGCCCTGCGCGATCACAAGAGCGGGGACAAGCCCCTGGCCATCATCACCGACGTCGACGACACCATCCTCGGCGCCAACAACTACTGGGGCTACCTGATCAGCCGGGATCTCGATTTCTTCGACGATCCGATCTGGGACAAGTGGGTCGAGGCGGACAAGTTCCAGCCCATGCCCGGGGCCGCCGATTTCCTCGCCTATTGCAAGGACAAGGGCGTCGAAGTCTTCTACGTCACCAACCGCGACCAGGGCGAGGACACCTACCAACTGGCGGTGAAGAACCTGACCACCGCCGGCTTCCCCTATGTCGACGACAAGCACCTGATCGTGCAGCGCGAAACCTCCAACAAGGAGAAGCCGCAGGAGGAGATCGCCGCCAAGTACCGGGTCGTGGTCAAGCTGGGCGACAATCTCAACGATTTCCAGCGCAAATACTACACCAAGGACGTCGACGAGCGCCTCGGCCTGATGCGCGAGGACAAGGATCTCTACGGCATCAAGTACATAGTCTTCCCCAATCCCACCGACGGCCACTGGGTCAGGGCGATTTTCGGTGACTCCGAACCCCCGCCCAGCAACGAGAACCGCGACAAGTTCAGGGAGGCCGCTTCGCGGTCGCGCTGGGAAGGGCGCTGATTGTTCATTATCGATTCCACCGGGTGGGGAAGAAGAAAGGGAGTCGTCATCATGGCCAGGATTCTTGCTTTTTCCGGCAGCCCGCGCGAAAAAGGCCATACGGCGGAGTTGCTCGGCGAAGTAATCAAGGGCGCCGCCTCCAAGGGCGCCGAGGTGAAGATCTACGATCTGAACCACCCGGAACTGCGCGGTTGCCAGGGATGCTTCTACTGCCGCGACCATCCCGGATGCAGCATCGAGGACTACCTGACCCCGGCATACGGCGAGATCGCGGAGGCGGCCGGCGTGGTGGTGACCTCGCCCATCTATTTCGCGCACATTTCGGGACAGGCCAAGCTGTGGGTGGATCGCATGTTCCCGATGCTGGACGGCCATTCCTTCCAGCCCCGGCACCCCGGCAAGAAGGTGGTGAGCATCTTTTCCCAGGGCGACGCCAACCCCAATCGATTCGTGCCGGCCATGAACATGCTGCACGGCTTTTTTACCGCCTTCGGCTGGGAGGTGTGCGAAAGCCTGGTTTGTTCCGGCGTCAGCGCCCCGGGCTTCTCCACGCCGGAGGGGTTGTTGCGCCGGGCCTTCACCGCCGGCGCGAATTTGGCGGGATGAGATTCACCGCGGATGGGCGGACTTCAAGGAGATGCGCATGGCCAGAGTGCTCATTGTGAACAGCAGCGGTCGCAGCAACAGCAACACCCGCCTTCTCGCCTCGCAGGTGGCGGCGGGGGCGAGGGAAAAGGGCCACGAGGTGGAGACGATGGACATCGCCGAGTTGGATATCAGGCCCTGCCGCGGCTGCGAGGCCTGCCTCGCCCCCGGCTCGGACGGCTGCGTGGTGACGGACGACATGCAGGGCCTTTGTCGGCTGGTGGCCGAGGCCGAGATCCTCGTCCTCGCCTCGCCCATCTACTGGTTCAATCTCTGCGGCCAGATCAAGCAGTTCATCGACCGCTGCTTCGCCCTGGCCTCGAGCCGGGGCCCCGACGGCAAATCCCCTTTCGCCGCCAAGAAAATCGGCGCCGTCCTGGTCTACGGCGACAGCGATCCCTACAATTCCGGCTGCGTCAACGCCCTGCGCTCCCTCCAGGACATCTGCGCCTTCACCGGCGCGACCTGGGCGACCGCCCTCTACGGCTCGGCCTACGGCGAAGGCGAGGTCGCCGACAACCCGCTCCTGATGGAGCAGGCCCGGGAATACGGTCGAGCGTTATAGGTCGGGACGGATCGGCAGCGGAGGCGCGTAATCCCATTCGACGCCGAATTGCTCGTGCAGGCGCTTGAGCCGCTGGTGCCAGCGCTCGGCCAGCTCGCCGGCCGCCTCCGGATCCGGCCACGAGCAGAAATGCAGCCTGCACCCGAGGGTCCGCCCCTCCCGGGCCAGGCAGCGGCCGCCGGCCTGGTAGGGACAGCGCCATCCCCGGGCCAGCATCTCCGGCTCGGCGTCCGGATGCGGGGGGATTCGGGAGATCGCGGCCAGATACAGGCGCTCCAGTTTGCTGGCGTAGAGAATATGTTCGGCCCGCTCGAAGCGGCAGCATTCGCCGCAGCCGCGGCACGAGGGATTCGCCGACGCGATCTCCCGATCCAGTTCGCGATAGAATTCCGCCATGGCCTGAACCAGGTCGTCGCGCATGATTGCTCCATTCCGACAATCCCGACATGAACAGGACACCGCAATGCCATCGACCAACGAACAGCTTCTCGCTGTCGCCGTATCCGCCGCCCGCCGGGCCGGGGCAATCCAGAAGGAAAAATACGGCGGCCTGCTCAACGTCGACGCCAAGCTGGCGGACGACATAAAACTCGAAGCCGACCGCCTGTGCGAGGCGGCCATCGTCCGCACCATTCGGGACAGCTTCCCCGATCACGCCATCCTCGCCGAGGAAAGCGGCCGCGCCGAGGGCGCCGAATACATCTGGTACGTCGATCCCCTGGACGGCACCGTCAATTTCTACTACGGCATTCCCTATTTCTGCACCACCCTCGCCTGTTACCGCCAGACCGGCGCGGCCACCGCCGCCGATCCCGCCGGCATGGGCGAACCCGTGCTGGGCGTCACCTACGCGACCCTCACCGACGAACTGTTCGTCGCCCAGGCCGGCAAGGGCGCATTCCTCAACGACCGCCCCATCCGGGTCCGCGAGGAATCGGCGCTGTCCGAATCCTTCATCCTCACCTCGTTCGGCAACAGCCCGCAAAAGCTGGATTTCACCCGCCGGGCGATCCTCCCCCTGTCCCTCCGCATCCGCAAGACCCGCAACATGGGCGCCGCCGCCCTGGACTTGGCCTGCGTCGCCGCCGGGCGCGCCTCGGGCTACATCGAAGTCGGCATCAATCCCTGGGACGTCGCCGCCGGCCGCGCCCTGGTGGAAGCGGCGGGCGGCCTCTCCACCGCCCGCCCCCTCCCCGGCAACCGCCTGATCGTCGTCGCCTCCGGCAAAAACATCCACTCCCAACTGGTCGAGGCGCTGGACGCGATGACCGACTGACCGGAGAGGGATGGAAGGCAAAGATCGGCGGAACGTTTGGGGGGAGAGAAACCCTTTTTTGCAAAAAGGTTTTTCCCTCGAAACGCCTCGCCGATCTCCACCCGCCATTTTCCTCCGGTCAGTCGGTCACCGTGTCCGGCGACACGCCCAGGCGGACGAGGCGGTTTTCGTAGGAGCGAACGCGGCGGGTTTGGGCTTCCAGGACCTTTTCGTATTCTTTTTGCAGTTGGTTGGCGCGTTCGAGTTCGGCTCTGAGGTTGCGCACTTCTTCTTTCAGGGTGGCGTCGTTGCGCACGTCGCCCACGGCGTTGGCGATGGCCTGTTCGATGTCGGTCAGCATCTCCTGGCTCAGGGGCAAGCCGGTCTGTTCGATTCTTTCCATGCCGTCGGCGACGGCGGCGAGACGGTCGGCGTTGTTGCCGAAGCCCAGTTCGCCCGGAAGGAACAGGTAGCCCAGGGTGAACAGGAACAGGCAGAAGACGATCAGGAACAGCCAGGCCGGGACTTTGTTGCGGCCGCCGGTGAGGATTTCCCGCAGGAGCGGGCGCTGGGCCTCGCGCACCGAGCGGGAGACGATGTCCACCAGTTTGTTGTCCTGGAGATCGGAGAGGATGGCCGGGGCCTGACGGGCGAGCGCGCCCGAGAGCGGGCCCACCACCCGGTCCTCGACCGTGCGGCCGATCTCATCGGCCACCCGGGCGGGCAGGCCGGCCCGCCATTCGTCCAGCCGCTGGATGTTGACGACGGCGTCGCGGATTTCCCTCGCCAGATGATCGAGGCGCGAGGTGTTGGCGCCCTGTTCCCTGACCAGTTCGTCGGCGACCCGGGCCAGGGCGTCGACGGCGGCGCCGCTTTCGCCGTCCAGGTGGGGGGCGTGCATCTGGATGCCCGAGGCCAGGCGCGAGGCCAGGGCGTCGATGTCCAATTCCACCGTGTGGGGCTGGCCGTCCGCGGTCGGGAAGCTGACCGCGCCCAGGAGTTCGGTTATTTCCAGCCGCTGCGCCTCGCGGTATTCCTGCAGGCGGTCCACGAGCAGGCTGCCGGTCTCCCGCAGCTGTTGGGAGAGGGCGGACAGATCGTCCGAGCCCAGCTTGCCGAGAAGTTCCGTGATTTTGGCGTCGAGATTCTGGAAGTCGCCGGTCAGTTTGTCGTTGAGGGCTTTCAGGCCGATGGACAATTCCCCGGCGGCGCCCAGGATGCGGTTTTCGTTTTCGTCCCTGAAGTCTGCCTCGCGCCGTTCGGTCAGCTGGAATTCCTCGAGGGCGGCGGTGAGGTTTTCGATCATTTTGGGCAGGCGGGCGAGATCGCCGCCGCCGGCCGGGGGGGGGCGGCGAACGGCTGTTTCGCCGGCGCCGGAGCGGGCGGGAATGGCGGTTTGGACGGAGACGGAGGCGTCCTGGTTGACGTCGGCGATGCCGGCTTCGAATTCCGAGGATTGAACCAGCGGCGGCGAGCCCTCGCAGAGCTGACAATGGGGGGCGCGGGAGGCCTCCAGATTCGCCTCCTCGGTGACCGCCCCGCAGGAGGGGCAGGCGAGGCGGACGGGATCGAGGGCGCGCAATCCGCCGCCGCACGCGCGGCAGTTGTAGGTTTTCCCCAGCTTCAGTTTTTTCACCCGGTACACCAGATTGCACTCCGGGCACACCAGTCTCACGGGTTTGTCCACGGCCTGTATTCTCCCCTATCTCCGGGCATGGGGAATTCGATTCTCAAAAGAGAACGATCCGGAATCCCGGGGCGGCTTCGCCATGCTGCAACCCATTCAACCGATTGCGGACGGGGTTGAGGGGTGATTCCGTCATTTTGGGCCAAATCGTCGAAAAAGAAAAGTCAAAAAAACGCCCGCCGTCGCCCGGAGGCGGCGGCGGGCGGACGCGGGGCGCGTCGGGGGAAGAGGGTGAGATCAGCTTTTCTTGCTGAAGAAGCGGGTGCTGGTGCGGCGCACGGTTATTTCGCTGTCCGGCGGGGGCTCGTCGCGTTTGGGCTGATGGATGAACAGATAGGCGGCCGGGATGACGATCAGGGTCAGGACGCCCGAAACCAGGATGCCGCCCACCGAGGACATGCCGATGCCCACCGACATTTCGCTGCCCAGCCCTCTGGCCACGGCCAGGGGCCACATGCCGAGGGTGGCGGCGATGGTGATCATGATGATGGGCCGGAATTCCAGGATCATGGCCTGGAGCATGGCCTCGCCCTGGTCCAGGCCGTCGCGCGCCAGTTGCTGGGTGTGGTCGATGAGCAGCACGGCGTTGTTGACCACGATGCCGATGAGCAGCACGCCGCCCAGCAGGACGAAGGAGCTGATGGACATGTTGGTCAGGTGGAGCGCCCAGAGCATGCCGATCAGCGCCAGGGGAATGGTGATCAGGATGTAGAAGGGTTTGGTGAACGACTCCAGGGCGGCGGCCAGCACCAGGTAGGTGAGAACGATGGCGGTGATGATGGCCTCGGCGAATTCGCTGATGGCCTCGCCCATGAGTTCGGCCATGCCCAGGAAGGTGAAGGAATAGCCGGAGGGGAGCAGGCTGTTTTCGCCGATGATGCGGCTGACGTCCTGCATGGCGTTGCCGAGGGGGAAGCCGGGATCGAGCGAGGCGTACATTGCGGACATGCGCATCTTGTCGTAGCGGGAGATGATGACCGGGGCCTTGGTGACGCCGACGTCGGCGTACTGGGTGAGGAGGACGTTCTGGCCGTTGGACAGCGGGATCCTGAATTCCTGCACCTGGTCCGCGCCCGGTTCCTGCAGGAACTTGACCCGGATGTCGTAGGAGCGCGCGCCGGACTTGTACTGGGCGGTTTTGGTGCCGTCCAGGTTGGTGCGGAGAATGGTGGCCAGCTGGGAGGGGGTCATGCCGGCGTCGGCCAGCACCGCCCGGCGCGGAACCACCTGGATTTCGTCGCGGGGGACGCGGATGGAGGTGCTGGGGCGGATGTAGCGGGGATCGTTCTCGATATGCCTCTTGGTCTGGGCGACGATCTCCTCGAGGACGGTCAGATCCATGCCGCTCACCGCCATGGTGATGGGAATCGATTCCTGGCCGATGATGTTGGGGATGGAGGGGGTGACGGTGCAGTCGGCGTAATTGGCGAGCCTGGCGCTGATCAGGTCCATCAACTGGAAGATGTTTTCCTTCCGGTCGGTCTTGTGCACGAATTTGGTCGTGATGTTGGCGAGGAAGGTGCCCTCGGAGGGGCTGCCGGCGACGGCGTTGATCTTGCCGATGTCGGTGTAGACGTGGATGATTCCCGGCATCTCGCGAAGCATGTCCTCGACCTCGTGCACCTTCCCGATGGTGCGCTCCAGGTTCTGCTGGGTGGGGTATTCGAGTTTGACGTTGAGGTCGCCCTTGTCGACCTCGGGGAACATGGAAAAGCCGATTTTGCCCATCATGGACAGGGATTGGATCAGGATCGCCGCCGCCCCCAGGAGCAGCAGGGCGGCCGCCCAGCGGTGCCGGCCGAGATAGCGCATGCCCACCCCGAACCTGCCGGCGCACCAGTCGATGAAGCCGTTGGTGCGGGCGCCGATGCGGGCGAGGAGGGACTTGGGGTTGACCGGCCGGAGAATGACGCCGCAGAGGATGGGAACCAGGGTGAAGGAGATGAAGAGCGAGGCGACGTTGGCGTAGAGGGTGGTCATGGCGAAGGGCCGGAAGACCATGCCCACCATGCTGCCCATGAGGCCGATGGGCAGGAGGACGACCATGTTGGTGCCGGCCGAGGCCAGCACCGCCACCGCCACGTCGTTGGCGCCGTTCCTGGCCGCCTCCCACGAGCCGGCGCCGGACTCCAGTTGCGCCGCGACGCTTTCCATGACCACGATGGAGTTGGTGACCAGGGTGCCGACCGAGAGGCCGAGGGCGAGCATGGTCGAGGCGTTGAAGGTGAAGCCGGAGAGCTGCATCAGGAAGATGCTGACGATGATGGTCAGGGGCATGGATACGGCCACCACCACGGTGGAGCGCGGGTTGACCAGGAAGAGGAAGAGGATGATGGCGGTGAGGATGACGCCGTCGCGGACGTTGGACATGGTGCTGGAGAAGTTGGCCTCGATGAATTCGCCGTCGTCCGACACCCAGACCAGCTCCGAGCCGCCGGGAAGGAAGTGGCTGATCTCCTGCAGGCGCTCGCGCACGGTGTTCACCACCGCCACGGCGTTGGCGTCGGCCCGCTTGACCACCTGGATGCCGATGCAGGGGCGGCCGTTGATGAAGGATGCCTGGCGGATTTCGTCCGAGGCGACCTCGACGTGGCCGAGGTCGCGGATATAGCGCCGGGCGCCGTTCCGGCCGGCCACCTGGAGGTTGGCGATGTCGCGGAAGTCCTCGTATTCGCCGTCGAAGCGGACGTTGAACTCGCTGCCGCCGTCCTGCACCCGGCCGGCGGGGACGGTCAGCACGCCGCTTTCCAGGGCCTGGACCACGTCCAGGCTGGACAGGCCGGCCGCCGCCACCTTGTCGCGGTCGAGAACGACGTGGATTTCGCGCTCGGCCCCGCCCAGGATGTTGACGTTGGCCACGCCGGGGATGGAGGAGAGACGGTCCGACAACTCCTGGTCGGCGAAGTCGTAGAGATCGGCGATGGGCAGGGTGCCGGTGAGGGCCATCTTGACGATGGGGGTGGCGTTGATGTCGACCTTGAGAATGACGGGGGTGTCCACTCCGGCGGGAAAGTCGTCGATGATCGAGTCGACCTTCTGGCGCACATCGAAGGCGGCGACGTCGACGTCGGTTTCCAGGGTGAATTCGATGATGACCTGGCCGAAGTTCTCCAGGCAGCTCGAGGTCATGTGCTTGAGGCCGTCGGACGAGGCGACCGCGTCCTCGATGCGCTTGATGACGTCGACCTCGACGTCGGCGGGGGTGGCGCCGGGATAGGTCACGGTGACGGTGACGTAGGGGATGTCCATCTTCGGCATCAGTTCGAGGCCGAGCTTGCGGTAGGCGTTCATGCCCAGGAGGGTCAGGGCGATGATGAAGCAGCTCATCGCCACCGGGCGGGATACGGAGCCATTGGAAAGAAACACGGGCGCCTCCCATTTCATGATTCATAATGAAGGATCGAGAATCGTAATGCGGAATGACATGAGCATTCCCCGTGCAAACGTCTCAATCGAACCAATTGGCGTGCCGATAATCGCGGTTCAATGATTCTCAATCATGAATTCTCCAAAAAGCTCCCCCGGATCACTTGCCGCGCTCGCGGATGGGATAGCCTTCCTCGAGGAGGAACTGTCCCTGTGTGATCACCGGATCGCCCGCCTTGACGGGAACGTCCAGCAGTTCGGTCCAGCCTTCGGTGTCCAGGCCCTTTGTGACCTTGATCATCTTCGCGGCGCCGTCGGCCGGGATGAAGATCCAGTCCTTGTTGTCGCGATGCTGGACGGCGTCCCGGGGCACGCCGATGCCCCCGGTCTGGCGGAGAATCACCTTGATCACGCACTGGGCGCCGGGGACGGAGTAGGATTCGTCGCCCGGCACGTCGGCCCAGATTTCGAAGGTGCGCAGGGCCGAATCGATGGCCGGGGCCTTGTAGGTGATGGGGAAGTCGCCGATGTGCTTGTCATGGACGGTGACGACGGCGACGCTGGATCCGGCGCTGATGCGGGGATAGTACTGGCCGGGCATGTAGGCCACCGCCTTCAGCCGCTTCACGTCGTCGACGCGCAGGATCGGCGTCCCCGGGCTGCCCATCTCGCCCGGCTCCGAATGCCTGGCGCTGACGACGCCGTCGATGGGCGAGAACATGATCGAATCGCGAAGGTCCTTTTCCGCCATGCGCAGCGAAATCTCCGACAGGGTGACGTTCTGCCCGGCCAGGGTGACGTTGGTCTCGGCGACCTTTTCCTCTGCCTGCAACTGGACGACCTTGGTCTCGTACACCTCGTATTCGGACAGAGGAACCACCTTCTGTTCATAGAGCGACCTGTTGCGGGCGAAGTCCTTTTCCGCCTGGCGGAGGTCGGCCTTGGCCTTGAGCAGACTGGCCTGCTTCTCGTCCAGGGTGGACTTGGAAATGACCAGCGACTGCGCCGCCTTGTCCACCGCCTGCTGGAGCTTTTCGCTGTCTATCTGGAACAGCTTGGTCTTTCCCTGCTCCACCCGGTTGCCCTCGCGGACGAAGATGTCGTCGATGACGCCGCTGATGCGGGGCGAGACCAGGGAATAGTAGCGGGCGCGGATGGTGCCGTCCGAGGAGATGGCCTCGACGAATTCCATGTTCCGGGCGGCGGTGAACTGGACGATGGTCTCCGGCCGCCGGGGGGCGGCGGGCGCGGTTCCGGCGGTCGCCTCCTGCCGGCCGTCGCCGAACACGAGGCACAGCGCCGCGATGGCGCCGCCGGCGGCCGCTCCGGCGATCTTGATCCAGTTTTTCCTGTTCCTGACGAATGCGGACATGCTCAGTCCTCCCCGGCGCGTCGTTTCCCGCTGCGGCCGCCCCTGTCCGGAGAGCCGGCGATTTCTTCCGAAAAATGATCGATGGTCTCCATAAGGGCCTCGATCACCCGGGCGCGGAACTTGTCGGTCACCATCGGCCGGCCGAACAGTTCCGCCACCCACAGCCCGTCGGCGGCGAGCATGGCCAGGGCCACCCGCTCCGGCCGGGCGGCGCCGCGGACGACCTCTTCGAAGGTCCTCTTCTTGAGCGTCGTTATCCTTTCCCTGAAGTCCGTGTCGTCCAGAAGCGATATCAGGTTGGATGCCTTGGGCTTGGTGCGGGCCGGGTGGTCGAGGGAGGCGAGGACGGTGGCCTTGAGGAGGCGGCCGGGGGTTTCCGGCATCTGCTCGATGATGGCCTTGCGCTTCTCGTAGAACCACTGCTCATAGCGATCGATGAGCTGGAGCAGCAGATCCTTCTTGCTGGTGAAATGGTAGAACAGGCCGCCCTTGCTCACCCCGGCCTCGGCGGCCACCGCCTCGATGGTGGTGCCGGTCAGGCCCTGCCTGGTGATGACCTCCTCCGCCGCGTCCAGTATGACTTCCTTCTGACTTTTGCGCGCCATTTCCTCGGCCCCGTGTAAAAACAGTTTTTCCAAACTAAACAGAACGGTCGGTATACTTTGATAGCATACCGACCGACTGGTATAGTTTCAAGTTTTTTCTTCGGCTTTTTTTTGCGCCGGGAAACCATGCGCGATGTGGCAAGGGGATGGAGCGGAGCCGCGAAAAAAAGACGCCGTCAAAGGCGTCTTTTTCGCGGGCTTTCTGAAAATGGCGTGGCGTTCCGCTCCGGAAATCACTTGCCGGCGTCCTCTTCGGGGTTGTCCCCTGGGGCGTCGCCCAAGGCGTTCCCGAGATGTTCGTTCTGGCGGTAAAGATCTCCGAACTTCTCCCGCCGGATTCGCTCCACCTCGGCCCGCGAGGCGGCCTCGGCCGCGTCCGCCTCCGCCCTTTTTCTCGCCGCCTCCTCGGCGGCCTCGGCGGCGGCTTTCGCCTTGGCCTCGGCCTCCGCCTTTTCCTTTTCGTCCTTCTTGCGCTCCCGCTCCCGGCGGCGCTCGTTCTTGGTGCGCTTGCCCTGGGGTATTTCGCGCGGCCCGCCCGGCTCCGCGCCGGGCCGGAACCCGTTCGCCGAAAAAACGGGGGACGCCAGCATCAATCCGGCAAGGAGCGACGCAAGCCATCGAACGTTCCGCGGACGCATTTCTTCTCCTTGCTGGCAGGCGGGGGATGTCCCTCCGCATATGTTGTTCGCACCTTGAAATTGTGATTTCCCGAACTGTCCGGGATAAGGGGCGAATCAGGGAAACCAACGCGGAATGGGGCAACCCCTTCTCCCCATTTTCACGATTTCGCGCCGCTCCCGATATATATATGTCGCACTCGCGGCCGGCTTCCTTTTCGACCGATGTCAGTCGCTCCAGGCGCAGGGGCCGGCGATGAAGTCGCTGAAGCGCACCTTGAAGCTCGACTCCCCCGGACTGCAGGCGTAGACGCCCACCTTGGCGAGGGAGAGATCGCCGTGCAGATGGAACACCCGCATCTGCCGATACGACTCGCCGCCGGGCGAACAGTCGAAGCGGAAGTCGCCGCCGCGCCGGCTGAGGCGGTAGAACATGCGGTTATAGTCGGTGGCGATGGGGGTGGTGGCCCAGTCGGACCAGCCGTGGCTGGTGACGACGCTGCCCAGCATGCCGAAGGCCTCATCCTCGTACTCGATGGACAGCTTCGCCCAGTTGTCCTCGTCCAGGTAGAGAAAAATGCCGCACTGGTCGAAGAGGGTTTCGTAGAAGAATTCGGTCCGCACCGAAAAGGAGAAGTCGTCCCACAGGCGGGTGAGGAAGGCGTGGCCGTTGTTGCGGCGGAATCCGCAATGGGTGCGCTGCCAAAAATCGGTGCCGGGCGAGGTGGCGAATACCAGCCGGTCCTTTTCGATCTCCACCTGGTCGGGGGGATTGAGCCAGAAGAAATCCTTGAAGTCGATTTTTTCCTCGTTCATTTTTCGGCTCCTTGCGATGGGGCGGACGGTGTGAAAAACGCCGCCCGCAATCCGGGTCCGCTGCGCGCGCGCCGCCGGCTGCCGTCGCGGGAAATTCGCAAAAAGCTTTGCATAACCGCGTTTTTTCCGCCTCGGCCGATTGCGCGATGTCTCCTGGCGTCAGTATAACCCGCGCCGCTTTTTATTCAAACGCGTTCCGTAAAAGTACGCGGCCGCCGGAACGGACAAAGACAATTTTCGAAAATTGCCAACCTTCTGCAAAGAAAAAGCTTGGACGAAAAGCGGACGTTGGGTATAAGTTGAGACATACGGTTTCAGGTAATTTTTTTTGGGATCGCTATTCGACAATCGTTGAAGACTCGGATAGGGGATGAAGCCAAGGGAGAAAAAATGACTGCAATGAGCAAGACCAAGAAGTCCGCCGCCAAGAAGGCGCCCGCGAAGAAGGCCGCGGTGAAGAAGCCCGCCGCCAAGAAGGCGCCCGCGAAGAAGGCCGCGGTGAAGAAGCCCGCCGCCAAGAAGGCACCCGCGAAGAAGGCCGCGGTGAAGAAGCCCGCCGCCAAGAAACCCGCGGCGAAGAAGCCCGCCGCCAAGAAGGCGCCCGCGAAGAAGGCTGCGGCGAAGAAGCCCGCCGCCAGGAAACCCGCGGCGAAAAAGCCCGCCAAGAAAGCCTGAACCGCGCCACGCGATCCCGTTATTGCGATCACGCCCATAAAAAAACCGCCGGAGCCCTCGGGCTCCGGCGGTAGCGGCATCCTCGCCCGGTGGAATCAAACCTTCACCTTCTTGCTCATGTCAAGCACGCCGATCGGGGACAGCTTCCCGATAAGCGGCTTGCCGTAGCGCATGAAGGCCTCGGTCACGTCGTTCTTGGCGGGGGAGATGAACTCCTCCGGCATGCGGCGGGTCTTGCCGGCCACGTTCTTGAGCGGGACCAGCTTGTAGTCGGCCTTGTAGGGCTCGTCGGAAATTCTGACGATGGCGCAGGAGCCGTCGATGTTGCCGGACTGGGCGCAGGCGGCGGCGAATTTGCCGAGGGCCAGCGCCTCCTCGCGATCCACCGGGCTCTGGTCCGGGAAGGAGCGCTGCACGTAGCCGAAGGTGTCGCCGCGCGCGCGCAGCTTTTTGACGACGCCGGCCTTCTCCATGTTCCCCTTCAGGTATTCGACCAGGCTGTCGGCGAGGGCGCCGGTGCCGGAGAGCTGCACGTTGCCGTGGCTGTCGCATTCCAGCTTGTTGTCGGCGGCCAGGACCTGGAGGATCGGCGTGTGGTTCTCGTCCTCGATGCCTTCGGAAACCGCGACCACGCAGCGCCTGTATTTCTTGTAGACCTCGATCACGTCGGCGGCGAACTTCTCGAGATTGAAGGGACATTCTGGAAGGTAGACGAGGTGCGGGCCGTCCTCGGGACTGATGCGGCCGAGGGCGGAGGCGGCGGTGAGGAAGCCGGCGTGGCGGCCCATGCAGACGCCGATGTAGAGCCCGCCGAAGCACTGGTTGTCGAGGTTGACGCCGCGGAAGGCGTTGGCGACGTAGCGGGCGGCGGAGGCGAAGCCGGGGGTGTGGTCGTTTTCCATCAGGTCGTTGTCGACGGTCTTGGCGACGTGGAAGACGCGGAGTTCGTACTCGCGCTCGCGGGCGGCGTCGTTGATGATGTCCAGGGACTCGGAGGTGTCGTTGCCGCCGATGCCGAAGGCGTAGCGGATGTTGTGCTTCTGGAAGACGTCCAGCATCCGGGCGTTGTCCTCGGGGGTGGGTTTCTTCCGGGTGGACCGCAGTTGCGAGGCCGGGGTGTAGGAGATGTCCTGCAGGGTGCCCGCGGTCTGGGCCTTGAGGTCGATGAAGTTCTCGCTCATGATGCCGTCGATGCCGTTGATGGCGCCCCAGATGTCCTGGATGTCGCTGTTGAGCATCAGGCCCTGGACCACGCCGACCCAGGAGGCGTTGATGACGGCGGTGGGACCGCCCTGGGTGAAGATGACGGCCCTGCCCTTGATGGTGTTCGCCATGGTGTTCGTTCCTCCTCCTCGCATTATGGTGTTGGCCATTGTTGTGTTTTCTCCTCTCCGAACGGGTCTGTGCGCGAACACATTTTTCGCAGCAAAAACAGTCGTATGCGCTCGATCCTATTCATATCACATGGCCATCGCCGCGCAAAGCAAAAAAAAGCATGCAAGCCGCCCGGCAAAGACTATAATGGCCGTCGGGAAAGAGGTATGAACGACACGGCGGAAACGAGGAGTTGAAATGAGTGGACAGGCTGACATCGGCGTCATCGGCATGGGGGTCATGGGCTTCAATCTCGCCCTCAACATCGCGGACAACGGCTACACCGTGGCCGTCTACAACCGGACGGCCGAGCACACCGACAAGGTCATGGCCTCCGAGGCGGCCAGGGGCAAGAGCCTCGTCCCCCGCCACGACCTGGCCTCCTTCGTCGCCTCCATCCGGAAGCCGGCCCCGATCATTCTCATGGTCGCCGCCGGCGCCGCCGTGGATCAGACGCTGGGGCAGCTCACTCCCCTGCTGGCCAAGGGCGACATCGTCATCGACGCCGGCAATTCCTTTTTCCAGGACACCGTCCGCCGCAGCGGCGAGATGGCCGCGATCGGTCTCGAGTACATGGGCATGGGCGTGTCCGGCGGCGAGGAGGGGGCGCGGCGCGGGCCGTCGCTGATGCCGGGCGGCAGCGAGAGCGCCTACCGCCGGGTCGAGCCGATGCTCCTGGCCATCGCCGCCAAGGTCCTGGGCGTGCCCTGCTGCGGCTACATCGGTCCCGATGGCGCCGGGCATTATGTCAAGATGGTGCACAACGGCATCGAGTACGCCGACATGCAGCTCATCGCCGAGGCCTATTCGCTGCTGAAGAATCTGGTCGGCCTCAGCTATCGAGAGATGGCGGAGGTTTTCGCCGGCTGGAACCGGGGCGACCTGGAAAGCTATCTCGTCGAAATCACCGCCGACATCCTCGGCCGCAGCGATCCCGACACCGACCGCCCGATTTGCGAAATCATCCTCGACGTCGCCGGGCAGAAGGGCACCGGCCTGTGGACTTCCCGGGAGGTGCTCGGCCTGGGGGTCGCCGCGCCCACTCTCATCGAGGCGGTGCAGGCCCGATCCATTTCCGCGATCAAGAAGGAGCGGCAGGTCGCGTTCGGGCTGCTCGCCGGTCCCAAGGCGCGGTTCGAGGGCGACGCCGCAGGCTTCGCGGCCGAGATCGGCCAGGCCCTCTACGCCGCCAAGCTCTGCTGCTACGCCCAGGGATTCAGCCTGCTGCGGGCGGCGGCCGAGACCTACAACTGGCGGCTCGATTTCGGCGTTTTGGCCAGCCTGTGGCGGGGCGGCTGCATCATCAGGGCCAAATTCCTGCAACGGATCACCGACGCCTTCCGGCGGGATCCGGTTCTGGCCAATCTCCTGCTCGACACCTATTTCCGGGGGGTCATGGAGCGGAGCCATCTCGCCTGGCGGCGGGTGGCGGCGGCGGCGCTGGGAGCGGGGGTGCCGATTCCCGCCCTGACCTCGGCCCTAGCCTATTACGACGGCTACCGGTCGGAACGCCTGCCGGCGAACCTCATCCAGGCCCAGCGCGACTACTTCGGCGCCCACACCTACAAGCGGGTGGATCGGGAAGGGGACTTCCACACCATTTGGCAATGACGGCGTCCAACCGACGCCTTGTCCCCCTCCGTCGTTCGGCCGGGGCCCCGCGCCCCGGCCGAACGACGTTTCCGGAGGGTTTGTCTCCGATCGCGACAGACGCTAGCGGAAAGTTTTTGCCGCTGGAAATTTAATTGACGGATGTTTGAAAAAGAGGTATAGTATGAATTAGGGGGCGCATCCGGCGGCACTTATTCCCGTACTTATTGTGCTGTTTTGATTCCCTGGCGTGAACAACGCCTGAAATCCGTGATTCTTCACCGTCAGACTCACTGTACACGACTATTTTTAATTAAAACCTCTGTAACTAATTGTTAAATAAGGAATAATCTTAAAATTGGTCAATTTTAGGCTATTTTACGATTACTTTTGCAATATCAATATGTTATAGCGATCTCAGCAAAAAATAGTCGTGTACTGTGCCGTCAGACTTTAACATTCTGCCGCAATCTGGACCAATACCATTACAAGAAAAGCACTATTCCCTCTACCCTAGGACTACCCTGCCCTGACATGAACCCCGTTCTATATCTCATTGATGGCCATGCGCAGATCTACCGGGCGCACTACGCAATGGAAAGCCTGAAGTCGCCCCGGGGAATCCCCACCGGCGCGGCCTTCGGCTTCACCCGCATGCTGTCCGATATTCTGAACAACCGCAAGCCGGACGGCCTGATCGCCGTTTTCGACGCGCCGGGCAAGACCTTCCGGCACGAGCGCTACCCCGAATACAAGGCCACCCGCAAGCCGACCCCGCCGGAGCTGCTGGAGCAGATTCCGCTGGTCATGGAAATTGTCCGGGCCTATCAGGTGCCGATATGCACTCTGGAGGGTTTCGAGGCCGACGACCTCATGGGCACCCTCGCCCGGCAGGCCCGCGAGGCGGGCTGGGATGTGGTGCTGGTCACCGGCGACAAGGACTGCGGCCAATTGCTCGCCAGGGGGGTGAGAATTTACGATCCGATGAAGGATTTGTTCATCGATGAAAAAACCTTCACCGAGAAAAAAGGCCTGCCCCCGGACAAACTCATCGA
>JAVIWB010002736.1:0-35456 GCA_031893035.1 Dermolepida albohirtum
GTAGTTAGCTGTCTTCTAGGAGTGTGAGGGGATTAGTTTTTTATAGATTATCTACCTAAAGATACTACGATTAATACAGAATATTATTCAAATCTTTTATCTGGTCAATTACAGTAGGCGTTTCGGAAAAAAATAGCCTATAAAATTGGATAAGCCTATGTTATTGGAACAGGACAATGTAAGACCTCATAATTCATGAAGAATGAAGTGTTTTAAACGAATTGCACTGGGAATTGCCTCCACATCCACCATATTTATCAGATCTGGCCCCTAGTGATTATTATCTGTTCCAAAATTTTTAAAAAAAAACACTATGAGGTGTTCGATTTTAGAGCTTAAATGAGGTAAAACTTGTTATAAGTAGGTGAATGTAGAGACCCCGAAAAAGTTCTTCGAGGACGATTTAAAAAAAATTAGGTTTACATTGGAATAAGAGTATTCAATTAAGCGCAGATTCTATTGAAAAACTACATTGTAATTTTGATTAAAATTGACGAAATAAAAAAATTATAGCCAAATTTCTATAACTGTGGAACTCTCGTATGCTCAGTTAAACAGTATAGACTCTAAACATATTAGCTTTTCAATAGTATACCCGTAATATTATATCTAAGTGAACTTTGTTTTTAACACTTACCGTCTGTCTTCAAAATCAGGTAATCCCATATTTAAAACGATTTTTTCCGAATTTTTGCACAAGTTCATTCGGCCACGCACCAAACTGTTTGGCCATTCTTTAAGGAAGTCTGTCCTACTGTTAACATCTGTGAATACTTCAGATAATTCAGTACTGTCTTTCAAATCCAATAATGCGTTCTTAGATGTTAAATAGTTGTTTTCCAAAAAGCCACTTTTAAAATGGCAACTGTCAATTTCAGAAACACTTTCAAAATAACCTAAATAGTTTTGAAGATCGGCACTTTCACTTTTCGGATTATCTTCTTTAACATTTACCTTTGGCCTGTTATGTTTGACAACTGGATCTATATTGGAATATTGTGATAAATTCCACCACAGTTTATCTAAACTAATGGCATTTTTTTCTAAGAAAATTGAAATACAATTCGAATGTACCGGAACAGTTTTCAAATCGTCTTCATGCATATCTTCAACTGATAATAGAATATTATCATCTAACGAAGGCTCTCCTGAACCGGTTTTTAAGTCCGCAACGACGTTTAGTGGTGTTTCGGCATATTCACCTCCGCCACCCTTCACCCAAAACTGTAGTTGCAGTAACGTTTTTCTAACATCTCCCTTATTCCATTCTAACAATTCACTCAAACTTTCTTTTTTGAAGAAGTACCCTTCCAAAAGACACAAAATTTGCATCCACGTTGTCATAGTTTTGGGTGTCAAAGGAGAAAATTTTAACACGGGATTTTGGGCAATGACTTTTTGCAAATTGGCAGACGAAACATCTGTTCCGACTAAGACAATAGGTCGCTTACTAGTTGTTAGAAGTTGCATGAGAGCACTTAAAAACCCTTCGTCTTGCTCGAACACCACGTCAATATCCTCGACTAATAATAAACACATTTTAGAAGTTCTTGTCGAAGATTCATTTGTTCTTTTTGTTTTATCGTGGATTTTGTTGTCTGTTTTGAAGAAAGTGTCTAAATCAAGTGCTTCACTTTTTCTGACTTGATGGGATTGTGTAGCTTCTTGCATTTCTTGCATTAATCGTTTCCCTGGAATGATATATTTCTTACAAAATTTGTTAATTTGCAACTATGCACTAATAATAAATTATCAATAACTAATGAATTAGTGGCTGTTAGAAGCATCACAAACTTGTTAAAACATATATAGACATTTAATGCAACTTTAACATGAATAGATGTACAAAAATTCTTTTGCAATATGGAATTCAATTGTAGATTGGGAAGTTTGCCCAGATTCTATAAATGGTAAGCGATGTCCAATCCAATCAACAGAGACTATTGATTAAATGATATATATATATATATAACAATATTCAATTGCAATACAGATTTTTGAAAGAATTGCGAAAAGAATTTTACATTTATATTTGAAATTACACCTTCATAAAATGCATAAAATTTCAGGAACAAAAGTTAGAGATTCTATCAGAAGATGACGAGCTATAATTAAAGAAACTGGATAATGTTGAGCAAAACTTACCTTCGTGTTTCTAAAGTTATTAAAAATAAAAAGCAATAAGTATTGGCCTTTAGCATGAAGAACCATTACATTCAACATGGATACTGATTTGGTGCAAACATTGAACTAGAGAAGTCTCTTTGGTCACGACAAATTTTCAATGCTATCTCTTAAGGTTGATCCGTGCGCAACTTAACAACAAACGTAGGTGAAAAACAAGCTTACTTGGAATATAAAATCAGGAAGTTTTCACTGAATAGTAAGAATACATGTATATTACTGCGAAATTTTGGTATTTATCTGAAGCAAGACCTAAAACTACTAGATCACGTTATAAATAACTGATAAATTTATATTTGAACAATGTTTTAGATATTTTTTTCGTTTAAATTATATCTGTTTTCAATCAAAATCCCACGTTTCTGTTCCATTTCCTTTAACCTGTTTTAGGAAATTTTGATGGAGACTGTGGTTGATTAACTAAATTACTTAAGGTTGATATATAACCCCTTTCCACATTAATTTTATGTATTCCGTATACGTATTTCGACATTAGCGTACACGGTCTGTATCGTCGAAAACCAAAACGAAATTCGACGATACAGATCGTGTACGGAATTTGTTTCGTATAGATTTTTGTCATAGCTTTCCAGGTGCGACACTGTTCAATTATCTGCTGATGATGACAAATTAATGTAGGAAGGGGTTATATATCAACATTAAGTAATTAAGTTTTGGCAAATAAAATTACAATGACAATTTAATTTAATTAACTAATATTTACCTGTTCTTTTACTAGAAGCATTTAGCTCTAAAACACTAATTCCCAATTCATTGCATAAAGCATAAACAGTCATTGTTTTTCCGGATCCATGCGGGCCTGTTAGTATAATAGCATTGCGCGGACAGGATGAACTGTCTCGGCTTTCGCTGTCCCCATTAAATTCGGAGCTGCTAGAAGAATCACGGCGCCTCCAAACTTTGGATTTATTTTCGTTTACGTCGAGCCAACTTTGAAGCCATTTCTTCAACTCTAAAGTACTACTGTGGTTCCCCAATAAATCTTCATATGCATTAGCTTTATATTTTTCAGTCCACATCATGGACAGATCGTGATTATTTTCTGGTGGAGTAATTATTTCCGATTTACATTCTTTCTTGTTCTTCCGCCCTTTCTTCTTTTTTAATGAAGTATTTTGTTTCTCCAATTCATCTTCCGGCTTCACGCGTCCAAATTTCTGTTTTAGTGTGCGAAAACTTTTAAATACTGGATAATCTGGATTATTTTTCTTTATTTCCTGTAAAATTGATTTTAAATTTTTAATTTTCTCTGGGGAGCATAAGGACACTTTTTCAGGTTTCCCTTCTTCAAATTTATTCAGAACGCCTTTTTTTAATGATCCTATTTCCGGTAACAGAATGTTTAAATCAACTAGAGGTATATTAACTTTTGGCAAATTCCAATAATCTGTACCATTTTCAACAGTGCATTTTTGCTGTATGTGACTTATTTCGGGAAAGAAATTGGTTTCAATGTCCTCTAAACTGAAAAGAAAATATATATTGTATTTTGTGTCTGTTCAAGATAAGGGTTGTATAATAATTGGGTAAACAAACTATATAGAAACATGTATTCACAAAAAGAAATACTGTGCATACTTTCAATAAACTCTGGCTTAAGATTTGTTTGTGAAATCTTTAGTTTACAAAAAAGAACCTAATTTTTTATACGTTTATATTAATCAGCAACTTTAATGTATAAATAAGGCAAATTGATAGACATTTCAAGCATGTTAAAATTATAATATTGGGTTGGCAACTAAGTACTTTCGGTTTTGTAGTATAAAATAAAACACTTTTATTTAAACAAAGAATAGTTTTTAATCAATTATATATTTTCCATTTTGCTCAATGACCTTTTGCCATCATTCTTTCAGCTGCATGATTCCGCGCTCATAAAATTTCTGGTCCTTATCAGCAAAAAAGTGAACCAGGTGCGAGTGAAGGTCATCGTCATTTGTGAAAGTTTTACCATTCAAAGAATTCTGCAAACTTCGAAATAAATGGTAATCAGACGGTGTTAGATCAGGGCTGTATGGGATCATTTTCCAGCCAAGCTCCAATAGTTTCCCACGAGTTGCCAAAGATGTGTGAGGCATTGCATTATCTTGGTGGAAAACTACACCTTTCCGATTTGACCATTCTGGCCGTTTTTCTTTGATTGCTTCATCCAGTTTTATTAATTGTTGACAGTAAACATCAGAATTGATCGTTTGGTTCCTTGGAAGCAGCTCAAAAAACACAACACCTTTGTAATCCCACCAAACTGACAGCATGATCTTTTTTGGATGCAATTCAGCTTTCGATGTGGTTTGAGCTGGTTTATCGTGTTTGCTCCATGATCGTTTTCGAACTATGTTACTGTACAGGACCCATTTTTCATCACCAGTGATGATTCTTTTCAAGAAAGGGTCGGTTTCATTTCGTCTAAGGTGCATATCGCAAAAGTTGATTCTTTGTGTTAAATGAATTTCTTTCAATTCGTGAGGTACCCAAATATCAAGCTTCTTAACTAGCCCAAGACATTTTAAATGTTTTTCAATTGTTGTGTGCGATACATGTAGCCTCTCCGCAACCTCCCGAACAGTTATATGACGATCCTCTTCAATTATGACTTTGATTTGGTCATCATCAACTTCAGTAGGCCGACCAGAACGTTGCTCATCTTTGAGGGAAGAATCTCCAGAACGGAATTTTTTATACCAATTCTGACACGTGCGCTCTGTTAAGCAATTAGCACCATAAACTTCACATATCTTTTTGTGAGCCGCAGTAGCTTTCTTTCCTTTACGGAAATAAAATAGTAAATATGTCGAAAATGTTCGTTTCTGCACTCCATTTAAAATTTACCCACAACTAATAGCTTTAATAAAAATCACGCACTACTTGCTTCTGAAGTTACGTCAATGTGACTAGCATCACGCGACAAACGGTAAAGTACAGCACTAACATACGTTATACAAAAAATAAAGCAACGCTCTCTATCAGTAAAAACCGAAAGTACTTAGTTGCCAACCCAATAGATTTTGATTAACTTTAATGAAGACAATTTTGAAAAACAATAATCATCAATTATCTATAAGATAAGTGATTAATTACATATTTAATACAATTTAGGAAATTATGTCAACTAAAGTACAAATATGCAAAACATAAATAAAAAATCTGCATCTTCTATTTTTAGAATACTAATTAAATTTGAAAACACTATAGAATGTAAAAAATGACAAACCTTTGTTGCTGATGCTTTTCTAGAGATTTCTTTAATGCATCTGGTATACCACTCATTAAGAATTTCCGTCGAGCTTCCAAGACAGTTGGATCGACCTTGGGTTTCACTTTATTCTGTAAAAATACTGGAGCTATTTTAATAGCTTTATCTTCACGAAAGTCAACTTTCTTGCCCTCATCATCTGTACTATCATCGCTACTCAGTAAATATACATAATTCGAGTCATTATAATTTGTTTTAATTGTTTTATTTCTAAGACTCCTTCGTAAACACTCATTTTCACTATTTTGTAAGTTACTTTTGATTAAACACACAGAATCGTTAGAGCTTTCATCATCTGGAAATTTGTTAGACGGTTTCTTTTTATAATTATGTTTTGTTTTAAGTCGTTTTGATAAATTTCTATCAGATTTCATTTTCAGACCATTCTTTCCATTATCAATGTGTTCTTTTTCTTTTATTTTCTTGCTTTTGGATTTAATTGAGTTACCATGTTTCTCTTTATCTTTTTTTTTAGCACTTTTACTTCCATTCAGGGATTTACTCTGAGTATGCTCTAAATCACTTTCATTTATATATATAGAGCTATCAGACACTTTATCATGTATTATATCGATCACTAATGACATCCTTGATGGTTCCACATGCAAATCACCTTTTGATTTAATCTTATTTTGTAAGAATACTGGAGCTATTTTAATAACTTTGTTTTCTATAGATTCATCTTTCTGGCATTTGCTATCTGAATGGTCACTATCTGTTAAGCATATACTGGTAGAATCATTACAAAATGTATCTGTTCTTTTATTTTTTCTAGGGCTCTTTCTCAATGACTTATTTAAATCAGATTCACAATAATTTTTTTCTTCATTTGAAGATTTACTAGACATATTACATTTTTTGTAAAATTTTAATATGTTATTACTGGAATTTGTTTCTTTATTATGTTTAGCTTCTCTACATTCAATATAATCATTTTCTGTAATTGCTTTACATTCTCTTGCCTTTCTTAACTCATTATAGTTCGATTCATTAGATTTCTCATTATTTATATTCTCTTCTGAAAATATGTTCGAGTTATTTTCTACATCACTTTCAATTAAATGTATGCAGCTATTAGATTTACCTTCTTTCACATTAATCAGTTTTGAGTTTTCAGGGATTTTTTTTCTCTTAGCCCTTCTATTAGATACTGATCTCTTAGAGTTTCCTAAAGGATTACAATTTAATTCTTCTACACTGTCATGATATCTATATTTCTTATCTACAATATGTTTTTCCTCATTTTGTTTATCTTCAGAGTTTGTTAGATCATTGTTTTCATGTTCTTTATTAGATTTATGTTCATCCATGTTAAGACTTTTAGAAAAATTGGTATGATTTTTATTACCTTTTTTTGACCGTTTGAAAACTGTTGGTGAAAACATTTTACATTTTATTAAATTGTGTGTATTTAAATTTTCATTTTCATCTGATTCAAAGGCATCATCATCTTCAATAAATTTTCTTTTTTCAGGTTTCAATATACCTAAAAAACTATGTAAACTATTTTTTTGTGTGATTACATTATTTTGGTTTTCCTGAATCTTATCTTTTTTACCACTGCAATTTAAAGTTTTTACACTATTTTTTAATACTTCTTTATCACTATCTTGAGTGAGATTTAAAAGAACATCTTGACTATTTTCCAAATCAGAAATAAATGCTTTTCTTTCTCCATATTTTTGTTTCTCATCAATTGACAAGAGCTGCTTCAACTTTTTTGCTCTTTTCTGTAAATGCTGCTTAACATATATTTCTCTTTCTTTCTCGTCAACTTTACGCTTTTTACTTCCTTTAGCAACTGCCCACTTCTCAAATAATGCTTTTCTTGCAATTAATTTTTCTTTATTGTCACTTGTAGATCCACTAGTGACTTTATCAAGCTCTTTGCCAGGAGAATTTCGTCCTATGACTTTATTTCTATTTTCCATCATAAATTCAAAGGCATTCTTTGATTGTAAATTCATTTCGTTTTCATTTAATGTTTCTAATTCCAGTCCCGTATTTTGCATTGTATCATTTAAATCTGTCACCTCTGTAATACCTGCAGACTGTGAGTTAATATCTTCATCATTCTTTTTCTCAGCATTTGCGACAACTGTTGAATTTTCCAATGTACTTGAAATTATTCGATTCTTAATCGTGCATGCTTCTGGTGATACTAAATGCAAACTGGTAGACAGTAAATGTGATATGTTTGTTACTAGAGGATCGCTTTTCTTCCGTCTTTTGCTTTTCTTCTTATGTTTCTTTATCAATTTGGCGTCCTTAATTGAATTTGTAATTTTTAAACTGTCTATGTTATTCTCTGTTATTGAATCCTTGTTCATTTTCAAAAACGTATTGAGAAACACACAAATTTTTTGCTTAAAATATTATAATCTATATTTAAAAGTTTTTACACAACAAATAATTACACATTTGTTATAGCTGTACTCATTTTGCCACATTGAAAACTATAAATAAACAAAATAAATTCTGCCGCCAAAATAATTTAGGTTATCTAATACGTCAACTCATTAAGAGATTGGCTTTCAAATTTCTAAGGGTAGCCAATCTACTATTAGTAATACATTGTAGAGAAAGTTATATGAAATTCTAATCATAGTTTCACCTTTTATATTTACTGTACAGTAATTGGGGGTATCTTTTATATTCAAAAAATACTTTCTATAAAACGTCTAATTGATTTCAAAGTTATTAAAGTTGAATGAAAAGAATGTATCTTTTTTAGAGACTACCAAAAATTAATACAAATTTTACAAAATAGAAAGTAGAATAAATACACATCGTATATAATCATATCAAGAGTATAATAAAATCTACGTTTTAAAAATAGAAATATAAATTAATTTAAAATTTTTAACACACTCTGTGACAAAGTTCGTTCATTCAAACTTTTATCGGATATTTTTATATCTTACGTTACATAGTCATGTTTAAAACTCAAATTTAACCACTGGAACTTTGTACAATGATAACTAGGTAGTAAAGCAATTCCCTTTTTGTTTTAGTATTTCCACAGCTTAGATCGTGTACGGAATTTGCTTCATGTGGTTTTTTTGCCGTAGTTTTCCAGGTGCGACACTGTTTAATTATCTGCTGATGATGACAACTTAGCTGTCGAAATACGTATACAGAATACGAAAATTAATGTGGAAAGGGGTTATATATCAACCTTAAGTGATTTTTTTAACTTCTTTTAGTGTTTTTCACAACTAAGGTACTACTACTACTAATAATAATTATTATTATTAAGGAATTGGTAATTATACTATAATTTAATAACTAATACACTAGTTACACTTGAAAAATATATATCTAATTCATAATAAGGGGTGCCATCTCTGATGCAGAACTATTACTTCCTTAAGCGTTATTCACTATTAGAAACAAATAGGTTTGCAACGGGAATTGAAAATTACTAAAGTTTATACAATAGTTGTTAAATAGCGCCACAAACAAAATAAGAAACTAAATATTTACAAATTAGAATCTGTATTTATAATTTAGTAATAATTTTCTTCTCTGACATTACAAATAGGTTGCAGGTAGTGGTTGGTATCTGCACGCATTATTTTTTTATTTTTAAGATGTAGTATAATAATAAATCGTATAGCAATGTAAAAAATATTAATAAAAAAAAGTTAAAAGTACATTTGTAAATTAAATATATACGTAGCTATTTCAAAAACTAATTTTAAATTAACAAGCTACGTTATCAAATAGAACCTAAAGAATTGTTTTTAATACACATATTTATAAAAAAAATTAAAAATATTATTTCTATGAAATAACCATAAATGATTTTTAGTAACAGTATCTCAATATTTTAGTTGCCAATCAAAGTAATTGGTTAGTTTTCAATCGTGGAACGTGATAAACATGTATCATGTCGTTCCTCAAGTTTGCACCATTTATATATACCTATGTATATATATCAAAAACAACACAAAAAGTTCATATGAAGACAACTAATTTACCGGCAACAGCTTCAGTTGTGTCATTCTTAATTCCTAAGCAGACGTAAGACAGTATCCTAATACTTGCCATTTAAGATATACTCTCTGCTGCCAACCTAAAATAGTTCTAATAGAGCCAAATTTAAAATTTTATATAAAATATATAATGAAAATGTTCCAAAGAAAATACCAATATTCAGTATGCCAAATCAAATTGGTTTCATAGCTATGTATCCGAAGTGCAAAAGAATATCTTTGCAGTTGTAATTTATTCAAAAGATGAATGAAATATCACTTCAAAATTCTGCTACTGGAATACAGATTTTTCTCTACCAAATATTTATGATCTGTCAGTTTAAGTATTTTTAAGGTTATGTATATATAAATTTGGTTTTTAAAAAATGGCATTGACTAAATCTTTAAGAGATTTATTATACACTAATAACAGAATATTATTTATTGATATTAGAAAATGTTCTCTGAATCTTAAAAATAAAGGACATGAAACATTACTACCTGAAAGAAATTTTCAACAAAAGTTACTGAAAGTAGCTGTAATAGGTATGCCCAATTCTGGAAAAAGTACATTTATAAATTATTTAATGGATAGAAAAGTTAATTATATCACTTACAACTATCATAAATATACTAAATGTATAAATTTTAGGTTTGTCCAGCTTCATCAAAAGTACATACAACTAGAAGAAAATCCTGTGCAATTTTTACAGAAAAAAATTCTCAAATAGTTTTTTTAGATACTCCTGGTATAGTAAATGAAAGAGAACAAAAGAAGTATGCATTATTTTCATAAATATTTGCTAATCCTATTTTATAAAATATTTTTAGGCATAACTTAGAATCCAGTTTTGTTAAAGACAGTGAAGCAAGTTTAAAACAGTCTGATATCATCGGCGTGATTCATGATGTCAGTAATTCTTGGCTAAGAGATAAATTAGACATTAAAATTATAAATTTACTTGGAAAATATATTGAAAAGCCAAGTGTATTGTTTTTAAACAAAGTACGTAATGTGTTTCTTATAGTGTTTTATTTACTTACAATATAATTTTACTTAAGGTGGACTTGTTAAAATCAAAAAGAAAGTTATTGGATGTGACACGAATAATAACAGAAAACTGCTTAAATGGAAAACCTTCTGCAGTCTACACAAAACGCATGGAAAAATATGCTGAGAAAATGGCTGAAAATACGAATAACAAAAAAGGGTGGCCATACTTTTCTGAAGTATTTATGGTATCATCATTAACAGGTAGAAAACTATATTTACAAAATTGTTCAAGAAAGAAATAATATATACAGAAATCAAACAATGGACAGTTACTATAAGTTACCATATCTTTTTTCTGATAGTTTTTTATAAATTGATGTGTTAAATCTCTAATAACACTTGCATATTTTTTCAAAATGTTTTTATCATTATATTTTATATAATGGATGCAAATTATCCATATTAATAGAAACTAAAAAATGCAACCTAATCTCTTCACTTGACTTGAACTCAGTAGATAGCGTGTTAATACAATTATAGCATTATTCCTTAAGACATATTAAGAGATGCGATTTCTAGGCATGGGTTTACCAGAAGTAAAAGATTATTTTGTTAGAAAAGCTAAGCCAAATGAGTGGATATATCCAGAAAATATATGGTCAGATCAAACACCAGAAGATATTATTTTAACTTCAGTGAAAGCAAAGTTTTTGGATTTTTTAGCACAAGAACTACCATACGTACTAAAACCACATATGGAATACTTTGAAATGAATGAAGAAGGTATTTATGTATATTATTTTATTTTTTTTCTCATTAATTGATGTGTTCAAGATTAAGGTTATTCATTGAAAATTTAATGGAATACTTCACATAAATCTATAAAGGACAGAAAACAAAATTCAAGTTATGCAAAACTTGAATTATAGTTCAAATTAAATCAAAAAAAATTATTTTGATGCATAAAATAAAATGACAATAAATAGAAACTACTTTTTATAATAAAAATAATCTTTATTGTTTTTAGATGAACAAAAAAAAATATAAGTACAGTTAACAAAAATTGTAGTAGTAGTATTTCGTATTTCCACCATTTCTTCGTAATACCTTTAACAGTCTCTTTTTCATAGAGTGAACGAGTTTTTGAGTCACTTTTGGTTCTATTTTCTGCAATTCCTCTAATCAAACTTCTTTTAATTGAATTCTACTGGTTATGAAAAATTTCAAAGCCGGTTTTCCAGTTCTGATCAGATGTTCAGTTGGGGGTATCCCTGGAGATTGCAGTGGGTGTGGTACAAAATTCATTCTCGCACTAATCAAGCTGTGTGCTTAGTACCATTGAAAATTGTTTCCCAAATTTAATTTTTTTGGAACTTTTTAGATTTCTTTGTTGAGTTTCCTTATACCTGAAGCCGCCATACATCCCCAAACTAGTACCTCACCACCACCGTGCTTTACTGTAGACTTTATATTCCTATCAAATTTGGTGTTCACTCGCCTCCACACCTTAAGTCGACTGTCACTTCTAAAAATGTTGAATTTGCTTTCGTTGGAAAAGGAAAACAATAGATGATCCCAGAAATAATTATTTTTTGATACAAATGTATTCGCAAACTCTACAACGCAATTTTTTATTTTTCTGCTCTTTGCACATACAGTATTTCCATGAACTTCTAAGTTATACCATCCATTGATCATTGGATAAAACTTTATAGCACTTAGTTTTAGATTCTTTTTTACTTCACGTAAGAGTTTTCTCTTGTGTCTTTAATTTTTTGGGTCGGCCAGAAGAATGTAAATCATTTACATTTTCTTCGTAATTTTAAAACCTTAATACAGTAGTTCTTATTGCCAAACGACTTCTATTAACTGTTCTTCATATTTTAGCATAAGATTTACCTTTATCATGCAGATTTAAAATAATTTATTTGACTTCCACACTGCTGTTTTTTCACACCGCGGCATCATTTTTTGTATTAGCCTTTAACAAAAACTTTAATAAAAATTCAGATGTAAATGTCACAAAAATAGATCAGAACTAACATAGGATTCTCTGTGTGTTTCTACATAGGGAAATTTCTCCAAATGCCAACTGTATAACTTTATATTCTTGTTTAGTTACTAGTGTGTGTCTAATACTTTTTCGTAAAAAATATTTATATAATTAAGTTGTTATTTATAAACATTTACAATAACTCAAATATATTTTAATAAAAAAATATTACAAATATTGCTTTGTTAAAAAATACCGTATTATATTATCTAATCGTTGCTGGGCCTACACTTTTTTTAAGTCAGTGTATATGTATAGTGGCACCAAAACTTACCACACTGAAACTAAACGAACTAAAGTATACTCAAATAAACTAAAACATCAGCGCCATATAATACCATCAAATTTTAATCAATTTATGATCCATTGTATGCGATATATTTGCAAATACATCGATATTTTTCCCAATATATTGTAGTAAATATGTCGATATAAATACGAATATGTATTGGGTGAACAACTAAGTTCTCGCTGTTTTTTTGATGAAAATGCAACATTATTGTGAAAAAATGTTTACAAATGAACCATTCAAAATATTGCCCATTGCTAGCGACAACTTTTTCCCATCTTTCTGGCAGAGCTCGAATACCGTCACGGTAGAAGTGTTCGTCTTTTGAGGCTATCCACGAATCAATCCATTTTGAGACGTCTACATATGAGCGGAACTGCTGATCAACCAGACCATGTGCCATCGAACGGAACAAGTAATAATTGGACGGCGCAATGTCTGAGGAATATGGCGGGTGGGGTAGGACCTCCCATTTGAGCGTTTCTAAGTAGGTTTCAACGGGTTTGGCAATGTGAAGCCGAGCGTTGTCATGCTGTAGAATCACTTTTTCGTGCCTATGCTCGTATTGTGGCCGCTTTTCGCGTAGTGCTCGGCTCAATCGCATCAATTGAGTTCGATACCGTTCCCCAGTGATGGTTTCGTTCGATTTCAACAGCTCATAATAAATAACACCGCCCTGGTCCCACCAAATACCCAGCGAAACCTTCGCAGCGTGAATATTCGGCCGAAAAGACGACGTAGAAGCATGACCGGGCAGTCCTCATAATTTTGTTCTCTTTGGGTTGCTGTAATAAATCCATTTTTTATCATCCGTAACGACGCTCAACGTCTCTTGGCTTCAAATCATAAGGAACCCAAGTTCCTTGTTTTTGAATCACCCAACGCATGCAATCGCTGGAAAATGGCTTGGCGGGTAACTCCTAATGCTGAAGCAAGCTCTTTTTGCGTTTGGCATGGATCCTCATCGAGCAATGCCTTTAATTCAGCGTCTTCGAAGGTTTTTGGTTTTCCTTCACGCGAACGGTCGTCAACATCGAAATCACCGTCTTTGATGCGACGGAACCAATTAGAGCAGCATCTCCGTAAACTTTTTGGAGTTCTCGATGCGCTTCAGCCGCCGTTTTCTTTGAATGAAAGAAGAAAGGCAACACTTCTCGCAAATGACGATTATTTGGCACAAAATCAGACATTTTCACACAACCAAAAGTATATGACGCAAAAACAAAATCACTAATGTGTCAAAGCGATTTGTATACCATGTCTAAGCTTGGTTCATGACGTTTTGGTTATGTCACAATCGACTTACTACGCACTTACTACTGGAGCCATCTCTTGAAAAACAGCGAGAACTTAGTTGCGCACCTAATATTTTAAAAAAATATCAATATAACGTTAATGGCAACATTGGCATTGATAGCAACGTTTTCTGCATAACCAAACTTAACTAGGGATGGCCCTAGTTAGGTTTGGCTCGAGTAATAGAAAAATTCTACATGGAGACAAAAATAAAAATACTATACAAATAAATATACGTGTCAAAGAAAGTATTAGCCTTTGCATTGTTTCAAAAATTGCCTTCATTAATTTACAGGTGTCATAAGTACTGCAGTTTTGGTGACATGTCCAACAGCAAGAATTAGTAAATTAATTGCTGGAGAAGCCAACGGTAGATTGCGACAAATTACCGAAAGTGTCCAGGAAGATCTTCAAAATACATTTAAAAATTATGTGAGGATAAAAATTGTGCTAGAGGCTCCTAAATAAAAATTGTAAATATAAATAGCTTTAATACAATAAAATATAATTAATATGTTTGTACTTGTCACTTATTTATAATATTATAGTAACATTTATCGACAACATTTAAAGAATGAAGGTTCACATCATGGTTTAACCTGAAATATAATAAACAATGAAAAGAAAAAAAAACATTCGAAAACAATCCTCACTTTTTATTAAATTTTCTGGGTGCAGTTATTTGATTCCATTTTGATACTTTGTGCTCATTGTGTACCATGAGCCCCATGATTGGTACCCATAATCCGTACATCAACATATCGTCGCGGTTTTCCCATTTATTCAAAAAATACTGGGCAAAACTTAGAACATCGGCAGCATTACAGATGTCATTAATATTACCAAAATACTTTTTGTAATTAGCATGAATGAATGAATTAAATGTACTTGGTTGTATACTGATTTCGTCGACGAGTGCATCGATGTCGCATTGCAAACGCCACGAGCCATTCTTCAGTTCCCTTTTGGGATTCAATACTCTACCTAAACTATGAAAAAAAGTCAAGCGCTCGTTTTTAATCAGAATTGTATTTTTTATATCATTCTTATTTTTCCTTTTCCGTTTGTTGTTAAATTTGGTTCCTGAGTATTGTAGTAACGAATTTTCGAAATCTAAAAATTATAAAAAAATTAGAGAATAGTTGACAAAATATAACAAGTTGCGATTATTGAAAAGCCTAAAAGACAAAAGTTTTTTACAGTGCTAGTGCCAATATTTCGTCTAAACTACTAGACAGGCTGAGTCGGGTGGATCACACCAAACTTCAGAAATGTTTACATACAAAAATAATTAAGGAAAACTTAAATGTTACCAGTTTTTTATCCGTTTTCAAGTTATAAAGTTATAACATAATTTCCCCCATCCATATTGTTCTAATCATTTCGTAATATGCTAAAACAGAATAGAAAAAGGGGCTCTGAGGTAATGAACACATGCACTAGCTATGCCGTAACAATTACGTTGGAAGAAATATTTACCATACCAGCGGCATAATGTTTTGCATCATCGATATAAATTAATGTGAACAAGTTTCTGCCCTACGTTTCTGATAATTCACAGCGGCTGCACCAATAGGGAATGGTAGATTGTGCTGCTACATCAGAGTAACTTACTCTATTCTGTTATTTTATAAATAGGCTTGTCATTTTCCCGAAACGCGACAGATCAGGATCGGTTAGAAAGAAAAATAAATAATTTTAAAACTTCTGAAACACACCTTGTCTATAGCCCTTTTTACGTAGCGTAAAGTGGATAACTTTGGTGAAAAGAATGCACTATTAAATATGTTTCCACATTTGTCTTGGTCAACAATGCTCGCTGTCATGAAAAAATGTTTTTGTATCTTGAGAAAGACTGTTCGACATCTACTGATGTAAGACATGCATAATTAAAATAATCTTTATAAATATATAGTGCATCTATAGAAGCACCATCATAAATTTGTCGTAATATAGTAAAATCAAAATCTTTGTTTATAACACTCTCGAAGTTTAAAACAGTCATATTTTTGTTACTTGTAGCACATAGCCATGTACATCATTCACTTTTGCACTGACTTCACTAACGATCACTCAGTATTTTGCAAGTTTTCTGTTTCATCAAATAATCCTTTATATAGTCTTACACAGATGTGAATACTAATTTTGTTTATTAGTAATCCTGTACAGTATGATAGTATTTTTCAATGTAGCACATTCTCTAAACCTTCTTTGTGGATTATTCATGTTTATGGGTGGCATATTTCCCAGAAAATGTCACCATTGTTTTAATTGCAAACAATGCCGTGTTACCAGCAGACATCCTTTCACGTTTTTAATAATTAGGACTGCATACACTTGACTAAAATAAAATAAATTTATTATTTGATTTGACAGACGTGTTAGAAAATGTATTGCAATCTGTGAGAATTTTAATTTTAACCTCTGTAAGACACTATGTAAACAATTTCGAACGTTATTTTTATTTCTGCAACAACTGCTTACCGACGTATACAATACGTCATTGACGACTTTGTAACAAGTATATCTCGACGTGCATGGCATATCTTTTTAGCGCAAGTGATTAACCCATATTGAATCGCACGTTCGAATTTAAGGAGTTCTTCGATGTGAAAACCGTTAGTTATATTCTTCAACAGCTAGTGTAGTACTTGCTTTACAAGAATCATTAACAAATGCCATAGTTGTATATTCAAGATATGAATAGGTCTTCGGCATTTTGTAACACTTTTAATCCTACATGCTCGTAAATTAACGATAAATTAATATGTTGACTGACATTAATTTAGGACGTAGTAATCTGAAAATAAACGAGAATAACACCATTTATTGCACGAACGCTATGATAAAAACAATGCGTGTTGGGAATTATATTATCACGATGTAACATGAAGACGGACAAAAAATAGATAACGTTTGAGTTGTATAAAGTTATTTTCATGTGTCTATACTTTCCAGGAATTTGATGCGATCCTCTCGACTTACCCTGAATATTTAAACGGCGATTAAAAACTGCAAATCTGCTTGACACTGTAAGGACATGATTACGATAGGATACGATGTAGTAAGTGCGTAATAAGTACGTACATATGAGCATATAACTAAGCAAAGCGATCAATCTTGGATTAGTCATCGTAAATATTCCGTATGTACGTATTACGAGCCTGATGTGCAGACAAATGTGACCGCTCTAATGATTACTATATCAAAGTAACAAGCAGATATAGTTTCAATGAATACAAAAATATAGAAACTGAATAGCAATATACCCTAAAGCAATTTGATTTAAATGTCCACATTAATGTGAAAGTAAAGAATAAATCACTTATATAGAGACTCTAATTTCAATTTAAGAATTCAATGTGGCTTTATACACAATATATTCATAGAAAAATTCTCTAATTGGGGAATTATCGTGATTTAAGTCTGAAGATTAATTAGATAATTATATATAGGAAACCGTAAGAAAAAAAGTTTAAAATACAATAATGCATTACAGCATTTAGTATTAGCTTCTTCTTTTATATGTTAAATGGTTAATTGGTACGTATGTAGAAATTAAATAATTAACAGATTTCATTAAAAAAATATGAATATATTCATTATTTAAATATAGTTGAAAATTAATTATTAAAACAAATTTAGTTATAATGCTTGCATATGATAAAGCTTTAGAAAGATAAAATTACCTTTTGAACAAGCAAAATAAAATTGATTTACTGCACACCTAATATCACCCATCGATGAAGAATTAATTTCATCAATTTCTTGTTGATTAGGAATATTACATGTATCTGAACATTCTTGTATTACCTGTTGAGCCCTTTTTAATGCCTTTTTCAATAATGTGTTTGAAGTTGCGTTGAAGCTGAAAAATAAATATTGAACTTAATTCAAAATACATTTACTTCCATTTCATACCTTATATTGTGTATGGAATATTGTATTCTAACTTCTTCAGGAAATAATTTCTGAGCCAAGTTTAGATTTAAATTACTTGCATCTGTACATATAAATATAACGGATGATCTAATATTAGAACACTTTCTGTAATGTTGAAAAGATATACTAAATTAAAATAAGTAAAATAATTAAAGGTAAGCTTACTCTAAAACTGGAGGAAACTCGGTTGGATCACGTATCACAGAATTTGGAAAATCTTCAATTAAAACTACATTTGCCTTATTTACACAAAGTAGTGAAGGATATTTTGTTCCAGATAGAAATTCTATTAATTGGGATGTTTGACCTCTTGCATATTCTCTATCTATGTCTATAGGATTAATCCATTCCCTAATTTCAATATTTAACTTATTGCATAAAACTTTTACAGTAGCAGTTTTTCCACATCCAGTTGGTCCAGTTAATAATAGGATTGATGATTTCTGAAGCGAGTATCATTTAGACTTAAGGAGGTTTAGAAGTAACAAAAAATGCACTAACTTTAATTCCTGCATTTAAAAGTACCTCATTTTGTAACCATAATTCGACATCACTTATCTTTTTACTATATACTGCCAGATCTTCTACAGTTTTAGGAGTAATTAATTGTTCAAAATTAACATTTTTTAGTTTTCTTTTAGAGGTATATTTTGGACTGACATTTTCATTTGTGCCATTGCATAAAACATTCTTAACTTCATCAAATTCAAATTTTTTCCATCCCTATAATATTGAATTAATTATACATATAATATTCTGATATGTTATAGTACCTTTTTTGCGTTTCCTGAACTCATGTTTTAAAATAAAAACCTCTTAATAGTGAAAGCTAAATTATAATATACGCATATTTAGGTTAATGAATTTTAAGCATTATAAGCAACACTGTAGTTTTGATTTCAGAATCATTTGAATTTGACCAGTTAGGAAACTTAATTATACATACTTTAACAACCCCCTAAAAAAAATTACTAAATAAGTATTTTTCCTTTAATGATTTATACATATTTTCTAATATTACAAATATATGTGTATACCCTAATATAAATAAATAAACAATTTAAAAAAAGGAAAATATGTGCCCTATCTTTGGTATAGTATTTGAATCTATGTCGGCTTTCGCTCTTTTATTGGGTTTGAAACCAGAATTACGAACCTTGAAAATGTGTACAATGGTTACAAGATGACACCATCAATGTAATAATATAAATTCTAAATATTAAAATATTAGAATATATTCTTATAATTTAGTTTAATAATAATTATAAATTAAAGCAACGATTTTCTGTTGTATATTCATAGTACATAATATAATATAATTGTATTGTAAAGAAAAAATAACAAATTGCAATACAAAAAAAATAATGTGTTATCTAACATAATATCAATTTTTTCTGGCTTTAGAGCCCTTGGTTTGAAACTTGAACTGAGTCAGATAGACGAACGCTTAAGAAAAGCAATAAATTATTGAAATAAAACATCTTACTTTTTCACTAAGTTTTAATTTAAAAACTAGATGCTTTTAAATTAAAATTTATTTCAACGAGTCATAGAGGTTTGGTCAGCGGTTTTTAGATGGCACTACTTACGAAATGAAAATTTAAAAAAAAAAGTTTTTTCTGTAATTTACCGTTAGCACATAGAATAATTAAATATTGTAAAGTGAGAATTGAAAGTTTATCTAAGAGAATTACCCTATCTATTTGCTAACAATAGAAATGTGAAAATAATTATTAATAACTTGATGCTTATATTAATAAATAATAATAATATTAGTAAAGTCTTATATTTTAAAGTTTTTGATTAGATAAATCATGACTTGCTTGCTATGTATTAATTCTATTTTATTTCTTCACTTTGTAGAAATGAAACATTTATTGAACTAGAAAGCACGTATCAAACTGAGAAATGATCGAATTATTAGAGGCAGAAGCTATAAAATACATCTAAATTATTTACAAATTAGACTAAGTGATATGATCTTATTAATATTAATACAACCTGTAAGATTGAATTCTATATATACTACTTTCTTTTAACAGGAAGATATTAATAATTATGTTTTATACCATATGTGGGCAACAACCGGCCCATTGTAAGATTTGATCCGGCCCGCGAGACATTTTGAAAAACCCAATTAAAAAAAAATATTACACTACTTACTCAAGCTCAAGTGTCTCATTGATTTCGGTATCGCTATTTAACTTTCGTAGTTTGTAACAATTCCAAATTTAACGATTTAAATATAACGTTGTACCTATTTTTTTCATTTCATTTCGTTATTTTAATAAATTATATTATAATAACATTGTCGTATTATTTCATGTCTGATATCTATCGCTAAAAATTATGAATACTACTTTAAAATGCACTACTTTTAAACGCGGCCCGCGAACGTATTTGCACATTAAAGTTTGGCCCGCGAACGTATTTGCACATTAAAGTTTGGCCCACAACATGTCAAAGGTTGTCCATACTTATTCTACAGAGTGAGCAACAATGATTGACCTGATCTTTTACTACTTTCCGCACGTCCCATACCAGTACTTACTTCCTTTTTTCTATCTGAAGTTAGCAGTTTAGTAATTTCTAGTGTTTTCTTACTCTATGTTTATGTCATTAACCTTTCATTGACGTGCAGTGTACAGAATTTGTTTTGTGATTAATATCCATTATTTATACTTATATGCTAGCCTTCATCAGTCTTTTTAAAGTCTTCAGTTCACATATACGCAGCGAAAATACCGTTTTTACTGGAATTTGTTGTTTACATAGTAGCTGGCATATTTATATTATAATTATTAGAATTGCGTGAGACACTGTCTAATTTCACTTTTAAGAGAAAATAAATATTGTATGGAAAGAAATGTAGGACTCATTGTTGCTCATACTGTATACCTTGCTTCAGAATAAGGTGTGAATCAAATATCTCGCTAAAACCCGGAATGCAGCTTAAAAATGTAACTTACAATAAAAATGAAACATAAACAGTTGTAAATGCAGTAGTTTGTCAACAATATTAATCTTTTCTTTCAATATCTAAAAGTAAATGAAAAAAAAACTAATTTTAATGGAAGTATGATTGTAGAAACATTACTTTTTGTATTAATATGTACAGAATATCCAAAATTAAGATTAAATATTAAAATAAATATTTCAAGAAATTTTTTTCAATGGAAAAGTAATATATATATTTGTAAGACATAATTTATAGATATTCATATCAAATTTATTCGTAAAATTTAAGGTAAAATGTAAACTACTGTTAAAATTTATTATAAAACTCCATTAAAAATACAACAAAGATTATAAATATAGAAACAATAGCAGTACAACTAATCGGATTCACCATGTTTCGTCTAGGTAAAATATTGGGCCACTCTTGTCTCTGTAATGTTTTATTGTTGTCAGATATTTTCTTCTATACCTGATAACTTCTTCTTTTCTATTAGCATATTCTTCTTGTTACGCTTTACATATCTGAAATATAAATTAAATATGAATATGTTATAACATGAACAATTTTTCATTAACACTTACTTGAAATTAATGAGTTTCAAGAATCTGTGTAGAGTTGATTGACTTATTTTGGGTATGGACTCATCTCTAGTTATTTCTCCCAATATTTTATTAAGTGATGGAAGTTCATTTTGAAAAAGAAACCATGCACCATCTGTCATACAGTACTTTTGACAGATTCATCAAATTCTAGAAGCCCTGAATGCCTGCCTACTCGTTTTTCAGGAGGGCTGACTTCACCTGTCTGTTTATATTCTTGGATAACTTGATATACAGTTAATTTGGCCAGCCCTACAACATTCCTTATAATATATTGTTATAGAAATAAAATCTACAACTTACTTTCAATGATATTCGTTACAATTGCTGTCGTTCCCATTGGTGGAGTTTGCAGCGTTAACATTTTATATATATTCAAAACTTTGTTTTTCTTCGTGCGTCAGGTGTCCCAGTCATTCATGCTTTCTGGGTTGTGATACTGTTTCCTAGAACCTTGGTTCTATTTTTGTACTTAAAAGTACAAATTTTATTAAATAATACAGAAAAATATAGTAAAACAATGCAAAAATGTAATTAAACGTTTAAATGTTATGAAAAATGTCGGATATCTGGCATTCATTTATCTATGTTAAAATTGTTTGTTCAAGAACCAATGAAATCTCTTAAAAATAAGAACTATTTTGGCGAAATATTTAAGTTGTTGCGCGTTTCAGCGGGATATTTAAATTACTCCTTCTTATTCTGTGACTAGGTATAGTAATTAATGCAACTATATTTAATAATGAATCAAATAAAATCTGTACAGTAACAAATATACAAAGAAAAAGGTTCCTATTTTCTTATATGAACATTTATAATGCTAGGAAACGTTAAATATAAAAAACAAGCTTTGTTTGAAGCGACAAAAATGTACTTTTTAAAACATGTAAAATTATTTAATAATTAAGTCTCAATATTTAGGATTTAATGTGTACGAAGACAAAACTCGTAAAATTTCACGTTTTTTTATTTGAAAATAATATTGTTTGTGTAAGATTCATTCCTCTTACTTTAGCTCATATTGTCATTATTTACTATATATTTGAGGAAAAATTAATCGTAAAAAAAAAATCGTATAGATGTCGCATGAAGTAGTGATAATATCGTAAATTTTAGGTTATAATTTCAAAATATATGTACAGATGTCGCAATATACATTAAATTGAAATAAAATGGATTATATAATTATGTAACTGATTTATTTACTTTTTTATTCAAATTTTCACGAATTTTAGAAGTTGTAATTTGGTTCAGAACTTTGTCTCTCTCTTTTTGAGACAGTATAAAAACTACAGAATTTCGTATTAAATCCTTTCATTGTTTTAAAATAAAAAAATCAATTAATATACATATATAGTATTTGTCATAGTTACAGTATATAGGAAAGGTAGTAAATATTAATAGCAGTAAGTCCCTGATAGGTAAACGATTTATTTAACTTGAAATAATTGATGATATTTTGAAGAGGAATTCTTTTCTAACGATTGTTTTATTAAATACTTCCAAATCTATTTATCTTATTGAACAATTGATATTTTGTTAAATATAATTACATGTCTGTTATATAACGTGTTACAGTTTACAGATTCTGTTATAGTAGAAATAAATCATACCTTAATGTCATTAATATAATTTGGAACGGCTATTGCTAGGCTGAAGGGATGTGTGTTTATATATACATATTTGAAAGGATATGAGAAACTTATTGCTCATAAGACACGGTGCATTCTTAACGTGGATCCTCCTGTAGTCTTTTTGAAAATTCTTTGTATACCATTTAAAGTCGATGATTCCATTATTTCGCCGCTATTTTTATGGTATAAACGTTGGACAAAAAACTACTTTTATATCTTCTATTGATATATTGAAGAACTTTAATTAATCTAACATCTGTTCGTAGTTTGCAACAGAATATTTATATTAGCATCAACGTAAGACTCTTTCTGTTGCTTACGTTCCAAATTTGTCATTGATTGCTAACTACTACTACTTAATGGTATAATTTCATTTGATAAATAAACAACGAAAAGTTACACATACATATATAAAGTACTCCAATCTGAAAATTTTGCGTTGCCAACAGACATATCAAATTATTCCCGTTGTATACAGTCTGTCACAGAGAAAACCGAACTTTTAAAATTAAAATTTTGGCAAAATTTATTTATTTACTACAAAGTACTCGCCTTCGGCTTCAATACAACGTTTTGCACGGTCAATTAACATGTCAAATACATTTTTAAGTTCATCTTTAGAAATGTCCTTCAAGATCGCTGTCAACGCCTTTTTAATGGCTTCGACGTTGACAAATGTAGTTTAGAGAATAGATAAAAATGACAGGGGTCCAAATCCGGTGAATACGGTGAATGGTTGTTTCATGACACCAAGATAATATACAGCGTTGACTGTTTGGTATAAACTCCTTGTGCACTATGCCTTTCGAATTATAAAAATAAATCAACATTATCTTCACTTTTGGCTTCTCCAAACACTTTTTCGGCCTTTCTTCGCTTGGATGCTTCCATTCAGAGTTTCGACACCTGGGCTTCGACTCATATTGAAAACACCACGTCTCATCGCCAGTTACAATGGAATACCTAAAGTTCTAGTCCTGTTTTGATTCTTTAATCAAGTCTATACAATGTTGAATTAGGAGCTTGTGTAGTATAAATCTTGCACAAATCTTTCTTAGCCCCAAATGCTGTGTCAAAATGCGTAAATCGAATCTTTGGAAATATTTAATTCCATTTCCACGTATCGCAATGAGGATTCCGGCTCATTTCCGATAAATTTTCGCATGATTTCGATGTTACTTTCCGTAACCACAGACTTTTCTGCATCAGGATATTCGTCGTCATTTATGTCCGTACGACCGTCTTTAAATTGTTTATACCACCCATATACACTCGTACGTGATAAACACGCATCACCATACACTTGTTTCATCAAATTAAACGTTTCAGTAAACGATTTACCGAGTTTAAAGCAGAACTTGATATTTGCTCTTTGTAAAAAATTCATTTTTCGATCGATACACACTGTTACTTTATGTGCAATTTCTCTGCTGGTAACGATGAAAATGTCATGATATTTTGACATAACATTGGTAAAATATCTACCCTACCGACGCATATTTTTTAATAGATGGCTCCATTAAGAGTTACTATTTTAAAAAAGTTCAGTTTTCTCTGCGATAGACTACGTATATTAGAGATTAGCAAGTGGAGTCTAGAAATAGAGTTTTTTTCTTAAATTGCCTGCACAATAATAATTGGATAAATATTTATGATCAGTAATACGCATATATTCTTCGTTAAACAAGCTAGTTTATGCAACATTTAGTACAAGATCATCATAATTAATTTTACCAATTCTAAATTATTATACTTACATAGTCGAATATATCGCAGTAGTTTAAGAAATATGTACTTTAAGAATCAAATACAATTTAACCTCTGTTTATGAACACACGCAAAAACATTTACATAAATATTTATTTTGACTTCTCAACATCTGCATAGTCGTCGTATGGCCTGAGGCATTTGTCCGTATGAAATTAAAAAAAAACATAGGCACTGTTCTCTAATAACCGAAACTTTAAAATATTCACGTTGTGCATTTATTACAAGAGGTCCAGATGTTCGAATATCTAACCCATAAAGTGGTAGGGGTGACGAATTTACTATAGCAGCCCTTTGATCATCCCCCACACACAAAAACTGTTAATAAACTTCCCCTTACCATGGTTTGGGGTAATGATTAGTTACAATTTAGTTTCACTATAGAACAGCTGCCGTGGTACTATCTATTGTAGAAAAAAGAATATAACGATACAAACATTGGACGAGTTTTATTTTTCTTATCAAGTTAAGCTAGTGATTTTTGCGTGTTCACCTATGTTGTCCGAAGACGACGTTTTTTTACTGAGTTATCGCGAGATGGCTTTAAGGGCGACAGAGCAAGACGTTCGCTTTGCCGTTCATCTTTCGAGGGAATCAGCGCATGTGGAATTTAAAAAAATGTGGAACGAAATCGGCGAGGGTAGGAGTTTAACGGAAGAAGAATCGAAGCAATTATTAAGATCAGTGTACCGAGGGAAGGATCTTTATTACTTCAGTGGCGCTTCTATTGATAAAATTAACAAATGACAAATCTAATTTTAGTCACGAGTAGACGTAAATGAACAAATCTAGTCTATTTGCAATAGATAAACAATTAATAATATTCTTTCGACAATATTTGTAGAGATATATGTATGTATAGTGTTGTGTTTTCAATATTTTTATTACGAATTCCTTCACTTTTATAACTAGTGTATATATTGCAAATATATATGTATTGTATTAGTAAATTGTAGCTGCAATTGTCATTTAAATAACAACAAAATCTATTAAAATATGTTTTAAAACAATGCTTATTTCTACGTCCTTTTAATATACAGTATGACGATAAATTATGGAACAAAATCATAATTTCTCTATATCATCTTTTTGGGAAAATTTTAAGGGAACATCAATTGTTAATTTGAAAATTCCATCTTCTACAGTAAAGGTAAAACTCATTGTGTCACTATTGTTCAAGTCTCGGCGTCGGTAACAATTTTTGTAACTTTAGTTTCCGTAAATCATCCTGAATAAATTATAAATAAATAATTTTCGGCAAGACTGTATGTCGAATTTGTACCTACCTGTCAGGAATAAAATATTTTAAATTTTGTAATACAGTAAACATAAACTTTTAAATTAATTTATATAACATTATCTGGAATGCATATACCATACTGAAGAACGATTCAGGAAGGATCGAATTTATGAAATATGTCAGAGTGAGGGAGATAAATTTATTTTGCAATGTATTGTACGAGACAGATACATTTATTATATGTAGCATGATAGGTATTTCTGCATAAGCGCAAGGAACCTCTTCCACTATATATACAAAGACATTCTGAAACTATTTTATCATCTGTTTTCAATAATACAACGGAAAAAAGTTTATTTGTCTCGTTTTGATATTGTGTAATATTCTACACTTCATCAATTATTCTTCAGTACATTATTTTAATAATTAATGTAATTAATTGGTATATATGTATATATATTGTATATATATATATATATATATATATATATATATATATATATATATGTTCACATTAGAACTGTCACGTGGAAGAAGCCCGAAAATCGGAGATTTTTCACATTCTATAAGCTAAATGTTATATATACATATATATATATATATGTATGTATGTGTGTGTGTGTGTGTGTGTGTGTGTATGTATACATCTGCATATACCACGTTGCGTCCCAGAAGATAGCATTTCCAGCATGGAGATATATTTTAAAAGGTTTATTATAAAAGGCAGCTTTGGTTAAATCAGATGAATTATTCCTGAAGACTAGTCAAATTATAAGATATTTTTCAATTTCCAAATCTCCATGTATTTCAGTTATAGCAACAAAAAGAAAAATATCGAATTTCTTCTCCTTGTAATTAATTTTTGTATTAGAAGGCTCATAATTAATCTTGAACAAACCTCCAGTTCGTAGCCACCTCGGGAATACTAACGTTCCAAATAATAGACCATTTTGATGGAGCCTGTGGTCGATTAACTTAAATCACCTAAGTTTGATATATAACCCCTTTCCACATTAATTTTCGTATTCTGTATGTATATTTAGACAACTAAGTTGTCATCATCAGCTGATTATTAAATAGCGTCGCACCTGGAAAACTACGGCATAAACCCGCACGAAAGAAATTCCGTACGTGATCTTTACCATCGAAAATAAATATGGAGAGAGATTATATATCATCCTTAAGTGATTAAACTGCAAATAATACATTTAATTTTAGTTCTTACATAATATAATATATGAAAACGATTTAGAAATTTATTTACAACTGTAGTAGTTAACAATTCACCTTTGCAAGGCATCTTTACGTCATTGACATGATGCAAGCTACCGGCAACGCGTGAAGGCATAATTCGCTCCTCCTCCATTGATTTCTGTTGCTGGTTACTCGAAGGATTGTTAAATTTTTATTTGCACTTTCTTAAGGTACTTCTTTATGCAGAATTTAAATATCGACTTAGACTTTTTTCACTTTCCATTTTTTAGTTTTAACCCTTAAATTAAATTTTTCTTATGGAACATGAACAAGACTTTGAAAGTTTTGAACGTGTTTTTTTTGATCGTTGATTAACGAATCATCGTGGTTGATATATAATTTCGTGCATAGAAAATCTAATATTCCAGAGCCCACTTTTAATAAATTTTGTACTTAATAAAGTGATATCTAATACTTTGTTTGGAAAGCGACGTCATTTTCTAATGGCTACGCATATGCACTCCTAAGGATTGTTTAAGGATGTTAAATTGCATGTAGAACCTTTCAGTTTCTTGAAATAATTTAAAATAAGGCTGTTCTTTAAATGATTACAGAAAAATTGTTAACCAAACAATTTAACTAAGTACTCAATGCTTTATAAAATTGGAAATTTTAAGTTTATATGATTTATTTAAAATGAACATATAGCTATAACTTTTAAACAGTTTCAGATATACAAATTTTCAAAACATTGTCTCGAAAATATAATATTTTATTGTAAAGTATAATAACTTATTGTTTATTTATAATTAGTGCAATTCTGTTTTAATTACAACAACTATTATTCCAATTTATTATATAATTGCAATTCGTTGCACTCTTGTGTCATTATGTACAATAACAAAGGTATTTAATCACTAAGGTTGATATATAACCCCTTTCGACATTAAAGTGTAATGTTGTAATTCTGTATACGCATTTCGACAACCAAGTTGTCATCATCAGCAGATAACCGCAAAGTGTCGCACCTGGTAAACCACGGCGAACAATACCTGTACGAAAACACACTCCGTATGCGATACACACCGTTTGAGAATCTAAATGTACACTAAATGTTCGTTTCACAAGATTTTTAAAAGTTGTTTTACTTAAACTAGGATGAATGACATTGAAAAAAAAAAGAACACCGACACGACCGATAAGTACTTGCATGCGATTTATTAGTGTTCCTCCTTCTCTGACATTAAGCAGACCGAAAAGGGTCGTCTGGATTGGTCCATTGTCACTATTCACCACATGGCTTTTATTCTTTAAGATGTGCATGCTTTCATACGTGTTTAATTCACGATAATTATACACGTTCTTTATCAAATGTAAACAATTCATGTTAACACTGTGGTTATTTTCTAAAACGTGCCTTGCTATACCTGATTTTTCTGGTCGGTTGAATTTTATGTGCGCAAGGTGTTCTTTATACCGGGTTTCGATCGATCGATTAGTTTGGCCGATGTATTGTTTACTGCAATCTAAACATTCAATTCGGTAGATTCCCGACTTTTTATTATCTTCGATTTTGTCTTTTGCATTTCCTAAAAGGGTTTTAATTGAATTACTGGAGCGAAAACAAACTTGAAAACCGCGCTCTTTAAAAATACTATTTAAATTTTTTGTCATACGATGATAAGGTAAACAAACAAACTGCTTTTCCCGATTGCTCTGTGGTGATAGACATGTGATATCACGGATTGTTTTTCTTATGTTAGCCTTTCTAATTAATCCATTGATTATTTCCGAATCAAAGCATTGTATCTCGCGATATTCACCCACAGGCTACATCAATTTCAACAATAACAAAGGTATATAAACAAATTTGGTACGTAGACTTCCGTGGTCGTGGTCCATGCTATCTGCTTCTGGGTTCCCATTTGTATGGGACATCTTCAGGGCTGAACTACTGCACTGAAACGTCGGCAGATATACTAGTGACGCGGTTCCAGCCCGGAAACCCAGAAACGTATATAAACAAAGTCCAAACAAAAGTGAAAATAACTTAAATCAATTTTACTTGTCTTTTTTGAGAAATAAACATAACCAAATCAACAACAAAAACGCAAAAAACCACTATCGATAAAATAGCTCCTTACTTGCTTTATATATTTTCCATCTATCGGCTTCATTTCATGTTTGTCGTTACTCAAACACGTCTCGCAAAAGAGCATTGTCTTTCACAATTCATGTGTAACAAAAGGTATATATCGTATCAATTTTATTTGATTACACTGTTAGTTTTAGATCGTGCATGTTACTATTTTCTAAGAAAAAATAAATTAACATAAATAGCGTTATAATTTTATTATTTTTAATTTGAAAATATGACTAGATACACCTGACTAGAAAAGTTACAATTCTCTCGTTTTCAATACATACTATTAATTCAGCTAAATCCTTGATAATTTCTTATTTTACACTATGAAATGCTTTCTAATAATAATAGATTTACACTTTTTTCTACTAATAAATACACTAATTAGAGAAATTTATACAATATTTGGATAGTAGCCTACTTCGAGTTTTTCACACTAAACTTAGTGTTAAAATTTGAAATAAAAAAATTAAGAAATCAAATAAATATACGAAAAATTAAATACAGTGTCCGATGGCAAATTTCATATATTAAACTGAAATAATATCTGAACGAAGATAATGGGAAGAGAGACAGGGATGGCATTTTAGTCGTAACCTCTGTAAATTTTTTAATCTTCATGGAGTCTTGATCAGGAGAGCAATGCTTACCCAATCGAGGCGTACTTAAGGAGAAATTTTCTGTTTATTATTGTGCGGCGTAAGTTTTGTAATTAAGTAACTGTCAACGTATAAAAGATGTACTCTCCGTACAAGTAATTCTGAGATAGACAGAGAGATTCAGACTATAAGGTTAGACCATCAGGTTACGCCAATATTCACTCAACTCATCACGAAACAGTGAAGAAAAAAAACTTAAACTTAATTGGTACAAAAGCCAAATTGTTCAAAAAATAAATCCTAGTTAGATTTAAAGGAAAATATACCAAAATAGATTATCGACGTTTTCTAATAATAAAAATTTTGTTTAGTGATAGGACACACATAACCATTAAAATTAAAATTTTGGAGGTTATTTGAGTAAACAAAATTTTCAATATTTAAGATGAGTGAACCCGAGGCAATTGCATCAATAACCATTGTGCAGTGCTAAAATTATTGCTTGGTGTGCCATTTTTGGGAAAATGGTAACCGGCACCGATTTCTTTGAAAACAATCGTGGTGCGACTATCACAGTCAATTCAAAAAGATACTGTGAGATGGTAAACAATTTACGCAGTAGAAAATTTCAGAACTATCCCTTTTCAGTCGAAATAGTCGATTCCAGCAAGATGGTGTCATATTAGACACTGCTCAAGTATTCTTGAACGCGGTAAGAGAATTATTAGGGAAAAGATATCACGTCGTTTGGAGACCTCCAAGCCCGGGTAATTATTATACTGTTCAGATATCCATGAATTTATTAAGGGACTTGTGTTCTGGAAAAGCTATCACGCAATTGGAGCCATCTAAGCATGTAGGTTTATTTTTTACGGAACTACAAAAAATGTCCATACTGCTCTTGCATAGTTAAATCAAAATCTAGAGCGAAATATGAATGATTCTCAATAATATGTAAAAATTTGTGATCGAAAATATGCGTGCAAGTATAGAGAGCTGTTTCCCATAATTCTCGAGAAAGAAATTCGCATTGGCTAGACGGTGGACATTTAGAAAATGTAATCTTTAAAAAATAAATGCTTATTCATGTACGAGTACAATGGCAATAAATATGTTTCTCCGAAATAAAGTATTAAATTAAATCCAGTTTAGAGTATGAAATTTCTCAGTGGACACTCTATACTAACGTAAAATGACTAGATTAATGTTTAAAATACACCATTTTGATTTAAGTAATTACTTAATAGTTAAAAATAAATAAATTATGTGTAAAAACCTATCTAAAAACCTGATTTTACTTTGCTATAATTTTGGTAATTATCCTCTCCAAACACGAACTGTAAAACTTATTCTTGTCCACCGTTTATTCTTTCACTTAGTGTTTTAACTACAGGATGATCAGGAGGAAGTCCCTCAGCTGCCAGAAATCTTAATGTTTCTATGGCACAAGCAGCGTAACCAGCCGCTTGCGGATCGTTTTCGAAATCTTCAGTTCTCTCCAGATCCTGCTGAAGTTCGCACACTTTTTGTAGGCATACTTTCAGCATTTCCGTAACTTGGTCATTTTTATTTTTTTTGAACTAGAATGAGAGAATCGATTAAGAATATGCAAATCTAATTACTAAATACAGATTTCAGAAACAGATATCATTTTAAAGTTGATTAAAAGATTTCTTAAGTGTTTTCCTACTGAAATGTATAATTAAAGCAGAAATTAATGAAAAACATTATGTCGTTCAGTGAGGAATCTAATCCCATTGTATGTATACCGCATACTGCATATCCATTTAATAATAATATCTACAGCGAGTAGTAGTTGCCGTAACTTCCCTGATAGTTCAATGGTAGAGCATCCACCCGGTAAGCGGACGACTGGGGTTCGATTCCTCATTGAAAAGCATAATTTTTTTAATTAATTTCTGCCTGAATTATAACGATATAATAAGTAAAGTTTTATTAAGAAAACCATAATTATATTATTCAGAGAGAATGTCTTCCCTCTACAGTTTACAGCAAGCGAATATCCTTTGTAATCAGTAATTAGTGGCTTATTTCCACAATCTTATCAGTAAAATTTTGTAAGTGATTTTTATAATAGTAGTCCATGCTTAGTAAGAGGAAATTGAAGACAACGAGGATGTCTGAAGTGTTTGGTGGCAGCTAAAGCGTAATTTCTAGACTTTGGAATGAATTTTTAGAAACTCGAGATGCTCGATGAAGACAGGAGCAAGGTCGACCAATTTCAACAACACCAAGAGACGATCGATCCTTATCGTAATTGGCACTAAAAAGCCGCGTTCTTAATGCAACTGAAATTCGAAGTTAGTTTGCTGCTGCTGATGGAAGGTTACCATCAATGCAAATTATTAGAAATTATTTGTATACGCTTGACTTCTATGTTAGAAGACTGTTGGTGTGCATTCCTCTTACGGCAGATGACAAAATAGCTATTAAAACGTGGTGAAATACCAATTGAGTTCATAATGGGTGTGTGCCAGATAATAGGTGTATTATGATTTGATGCGAACTCAACGCATGAAATGATCCGCACTTTATTCTGGAAAGGAATATGAGAGTGGTGGTGTAATGATGGATGGGGCTAAGTATTGAATATTCTCTTCGGTTTTTATTTTATAGGAAATGGTACTCCCACGGTCTAAAGATATCTAGATGAGATTGTGTTGTGATTCATTGTTCTTCCATTTGCAGCAGCAATTGTAAAAAAATGTTCATCTCCATGGAGCAAACATCGCCAACAACTGGAATGAAGAAGTTAATATAGAAAAAATAGAGTGGCCAGCTGATTCTGCAGATGGTACTCCAATAGAACAAATATGAAACATTGTAAGAAGATGTATTGCTGCACGAAATATGCCACAAGAACGTTTTTAGATGATACCTAGATAGATGGATAGATTTTATTGAACCTTAGTGTTGTATAAACAATAAGATATGTTAACATGTTACAAACAACATGACAATAATAAATAACATAAAATATATAAAAGGAGCTATACTATTATATAATAATTTCTTGCAAGAAATCCACGGCACAATATACACAATAATAATACATGATACAGCTGTTGCGACTGACAACCGATTTCAGACTTATGAGTCCAAAGGCAGATGTACATATGTATGTATATACTGCCTGACAAGAGAAGAGACACTAAAGGATGTCGTCTAGATATTTATTTATTGTGTAATAGCACTTATCAGTCAATAGAGCCCTAACCCGTTTATTGATTTTATCTATACGACTATTTGGAAAGATAGTGGTAATTTCTTATACAGTCCCACCTGGATAGCGCTTCACCCTGCTTTTTGATAGCTTAAAGAACTGATCATTTAATTAATTCTTATATCTAGTGTTATAACAGTAAACGCTACTACGAATCTTGAAGTTTCTTATATGTTTATGTATGGCAAATTAATTTTGAATAATATGACATAATTCTGTTACTTATAACATACTGCTTATAATGATCATTATAGCGCAATCTAAAAATTCTACGTATGGCTCTCTTCTGAAGCAAAAAGAGCTACAGAATTTTCCAAAATTATAATGGTATAGAATAATATGAGAGTGAAAAAGTGAATGATAAGCAACAGCAATTGTTCCAATTCTGGTTACAGATGTGAGTTAGCTCAAGGCCTAAATACTAGGGGATAATTCTGAAGATTGCTTGCCAATGCGATGCTTCCAGTCCAATTCCGGATTCAAGAGTAGCCAAGAACTTAACACTTACTAAGCCATTTGTAGACCTATTCTCAAAAAAATGTAACGTTTCTTAATAATATTCAGAATCAATTTATTTGCAACAAACCAGGTATTTGATTGCTTTTGTATATCGGAAATAGCATCAACATTTTATTTTTCACCACAAAAATTGTATCGTCCGCAAACAACAGAGTTCTGGCACATGTATTAAAATGTAAATTGATTAGATAGATTGCGAACAACACAGTCCAAAAATAGATCCTTGGGGAACACTATGTTGAACGTAGCCCTCCCCATTCACGGACGAACCGTATGATACCTGTTGTCTACGACCTCACTAGTGAAGCTCTACGAGCTTCAAAACATTTCCAAGAAAACCATAGTATTGAAATTTTTGTTAAAGAAATTCATGCACTGTTAAAAGCCTTTGGAAGATCGCAAAAAAGCCCACTGGTAGAACAATGATTATTAAAAGTATCAACCACAAATTGCACGGCATCAATTGCTGACAAACTCGGTCGGAAGCCGAATTACTCAACAAATAAGAAATTGGACTTCTTCAAAAAGCATAATTACTAATTGATAAATCTATTAAATAATAATTTTTCCCAAATTTTTGGAATCCTGGAGTAACTGTAAATGGACGATAAGTAGCCATATCATTTTGATCTTCGACTTTAAAAATAGGTATTATTTTAGAAACCTTCAGACAATCAGGATAAATGCCCGTATTAGGTTTCATTAAACATATGCTAGAGAACTGGTGTCATACAATCAATAAAATGGTTTAGTAGTACAATATTCAACTCATAAATATCTGTCAGGTTTTGGGCTTTAAAGTCTCCATTAGTTCAAATATTTCATACAAAGGGTACTAGGAAAGTTTTGCAATATAACGCAACAATGAATCGTAGGAATCTACTTGTTGCTGCATGTTGAGACATGTTTATACGTGCTCAGTTATTCATTAGCAGTGAGACTGTAAAGTGCTGGCGATAGCATCGTGGTCACGAAATGAGATAAGGGCAGTTTTGAGTTATAATTTCGTGGATGGTTTAACTGACCAAAGCTCAAAACAAAGTTTGGGTCTTTGATGATGAGAACACACCCGTAGTTGTTAGAAAATCCCGATCTGTAAAGAAGAAAATGATAGTTGTATTTTTCAAATCGAGGGAATTGTGGAATGGGTCGTTTTGGGCACACAGAAGACAGTCACAGCTAAGCAGTATACTGAACAGTACCTGCCTAAAGTCATTGGGCCTGCGGCCAAAGTCAAGAATGGACACTTGGTTCCTCCATCACGATAATGTTCCAGCTCACCGCGCCAAAGCCTGCACCGAATATTTGACCACGACAGGATTGAAACTTTTCGAGCACTCTCTCTACAGTCCAGATCTTGCTCCCTGCGACTTTGCACTGTTCCCGCATGTGAAAATGGAGCTGAAAGGGAGGCGGTTTTTCAGTGATGAGGACCTTCTAGGGGCTTGGGAAAACGAGCGTGCTTTACTCCCTAGTGAAGCTTGGCAGAACTGGTTTAAAGATTGGTTTCGGAGGATGGAGAGGTGTATTGAGTGTAGAGGAAATTACA